>OX326959.1:66352673-66952673 GCA_946800325.1 Luzula sylvatica | reverse complement strand
ACACGTTATTTGAACTCCTCAAAGCGTTAAAATCTTGTTTTGAATCGAAAAATAAACTTTCTTAGTGTTTGTGAAATTTGGTGTAAAGTTATGTAGTAAAAGATACGATAAAAACGAGCTAAAAACATGTTATTTGAACTCCTCAAAGCGTTAAAATCTTGTTTTGAATCGAAAAACAAACTTTCTTAGTGTTTGTGAAATTTGGTGAAAACTTATGTAGTAAAAGATACGATACAAATGATGTAAAAACACGTTATTTGAACTCCTCAAAGCGTTAAAATCTTGTTTTGAATCGTAAAACAAACATTCCTAGTGTTTGTGAAATTTGGTGAAAAGTTATGTAGTAAAAGATACGATACAAATGATCTAAAAACACGTTATTTGAACTCCTCAAAGCGTTCAAATCTTGTTTTGAATCGAAAAACAAACTTTCTTAGTGTTTGTGAAATTTGGTGAAAAGTTATGTAGTAAAAGATACGACACAAATAATCTAAAAACACGTTATTTGAACTCCTCAAAGCGTTCAAATCTTGTTTTGAATCGAAAAACAAACTTTCTTAGTGTTTCTGAAATTTGGTGAAAAGTTATGTAGTAAAAGATACGATACAAATGATCTAAAAACACGTTATTTGAACTCCTCAAATCGTTAAAATCTTGTTTTGAATCGAAAAACAAACATTCCTACTGTTTGTGAAATTTGGTGAAAAGTTATGTAGTAAAAGATACGATACAAATGATCTAAAAACACGTTATTTGAACTCCTCAAAGCGTTAAAATCTTGTTTTGAATCGAAAAACAAACTTTCTTAGTGTTTGTGAAATTTGGTGAAAAGTTTTAGGGTTTAGGGTTTAGGGTTTAGGGTTTAGTAAAAGATACGATACAAATGATCTAAAAACACGTTATTTGAACTCCTCAAAGCGTTAAAATCTTGTTTTGAATCGTAAAACAAACATTCCTAGTGTTTGTGAAATTTGGTGAAAAGTTATGTAGTAAAAGATACGATACAAATGATCTAAAAACACGTTATTTGAACTCCTCAAAGCGTTCAAATCTTGTTTTGAATCGAAAAACAAACTTTCTTAGTGTTTGTGAAATTTGGTGAAAAGTTATGTACTAAAAGATACGACACAAATAATCTAAAAACACGTTATTTGAACTCCTCAAAACGTTCAAATCTTGTTTTGAATCGAAAAACAAACTTTCTTTGTGTTTCTGAAATTTGGTGAAAAGTTATGTAGTAAAAGATACGATACAAATGAAATAAAAACACGTTATTTGAACTCCTCAAAGCGTTAAAATCTTGTTTTGAATCGAAAAACAAACATTCCTAGTGTTTGTGAAATTTGGTGAAAAGTTATGTAGTAAAAGATACGATACAAATGATCTAAAAACACGTTATTTGAACTCCTCAAAGCGTTAAAATCTTGTTTTGAATCGAAAAACAAACTTTCTTAGTGTTTGTGAAATTTGGTGAAAAGTTTTAGGGTTTAGGGTTTAGTAAAAGATACGATACAAATGATCTAAAAACACGTTATTTGAACTCCTCAAAGCGTTCAAATCTTGTTTTGAATCGAAAAACAAACTTTCTTAGTGTTTGTGAAATTTGGTGAAAAGTTTTAGGGTTTAGGGTTTAGGGTTTAGGGTTTAGTATAAGATACGATACAAATGATCTAAAAACACGTTATTTGAACTCCTCAAAGCGTTCAAATCTTGTTTTGAATCGAAAAACAAACTTTCTTAGTGTTTCTGAAATTTGGTGAAAAGTTATGTAGTAAAAGATACAATACAAATGATCTAAAAACACGTTATTTGAACTCCTCAAAGCGTTCAAATCTTGTTTTGAATCGAAAAACAAACTTTCTTAGTGTTTCTGAAATTTGGTGAAAAGTTATGTAGTAAAAGATACGATACAAATGATCTGAAAAAACGTTATTTGAACTCCTCAAAGCGATAAAATCTTGTTTTGAATCGAAAAACAAACATTCCTAGTGTTTGTGAAATTTGGTGAAAAGTTATGTAGTAAAAGATACGATACAAATGATCTAAAAACACGTTATTTGAACTCCTCAAAGCGTTAAAATCTTGTTTTGAATCGAAAAACAAACTTTCTTAGTGTTTGTGAAATTTGGTGAAAAGTTATGTAGTAAAAGATACGATACAAGTGATCTAAAAACACGTTATTTGAACTCCTCAAAGCGTTCAAATCTTGTTTTGAATCGAAAAACAAACTTTCTTAGTGTTTGTGAAATTTGGTGAAAAGTTATGTAGTAAAAGATACGATACAAATGATCTAAAAACACGTTATTTGAACTCCTCAAAGCGTTCAAATCTTGTTTTGAATCGAAAAACAAACTTTCTTAGTGTTTGTGAAATTTGGTGAAAAGTTATGTAGTAAAAGATACGATACAAATGATCTAAAAACACGTTATTTGAACTCCTCAAATCGTTAAAATCTTGTTTTGAATCGAAAAACAAACATTCCTACTGTTTGTGAAATTTGGTGAAAAGTTATGTAGTAAAAGATACGATACAAATGATCTAAAAACACGTTATTTGAACTCCTCAAAGCGTTAAAATCTTGTTTTGAATCGAAAAACAAACTTTCTTAGTGTTTGTGAAATTTGGTGAAAAGTTATGTAGTAAAAGATACGATACAAATGATGTAAAAACACGTTATTTGAACTCCTCAAAGCGATAAAATCTTGTTTTGAATCGAAAAACAAACTTCCTTAGTGTTTGTGAAATTTGGTGAAAAGTTATGTAGTAAAAGATGCGATACAAATGATCTAAAAACACGTTATTTGAACTCCTCAAAGCGTTAAAAGCTTGTTTTGAATCGAAAAACAAACTTTCTTAGTGTTTGTGAAATGTGGTGAAAAGTTATGTAGTAAAAGATACGATACAAATGATCTAAAAACACGTTATTTGAACTACTCAAAGCGTTAAAATCTTGTTTTGAATCGAAAAACAAACTTTCTTAGTGTTTGTGAAATTTGGTGAAAAGTTATGTAGTAAAAGATACGATACAAATGATCTAAAAACACGTTATTTGAACTCCTCAAAGCGTTAAAATCTTGTTTTGAATCGAAAAACAAACTTTCTTAGTGTTTGTGTAATTTGGTGAAAAGTTATGTTGTAAAATATACGATACAAATGATGTAAAAACACGTTATTTGAACTCCTCAAAGCGTTAAAATCTTGTTTTGAATCGAAAAATAAACTTTCTTAGTGTTTGTGAAATTTGGTGTAAAGTTATGTAGTAAAAGATACGATAAAAACGAGCTAAAAACATGTTATTTGAACTCCTCAAAGCGTTAAAATCTTGTTTTGAATCGAAAAACAAACTTTCTTAGTGTTTGTGAAATTTGGTGAAAACTTATGTAGTAAAAGATACGATACAAATGATGTAAAAACACGTTATTTGAACTCCTCAAAGCGTTAAAATCTTGTTTTGAATCGTAAAACAAACATTCCTAGTGTTTGTGAAATTTGGTGAAAAGTTATGTAGTAAAAGATACGATACAAATGATCTAAAAACACGTTATTTGAACTCCTCAAAGCGTTCAAATCTTGTTTTGAATCGAAAAACAAACTTTCTTAGTGTTTGTGAAATTTGGTGAAAAGTTATGTAGTAAAAGATACGACACAAATAATCTAAAAACACATTATTTGAACTCCTCAAAGCGTTCAAATCTTGTTTTGAATCGAAAAACAAACTTTCTTAGTGTTTCTGAAATTTGGTGAAAAGTTATGTAGTAAAAGATACGATACAAATGATCTAAAAACACGTTATTTGAACTCCTCAAATCGTTAAAATCTTGTTTTGAATCGAAAAACAAACATTCCTACTGTTTGTGAAATTTGGTGAAAAGTTATGTAGTAAAAGATACGATACAAATGATCTAAAAACACGTTATTTGAACTCCTCAAAGCGTTAAAATCTTGTTTTGAATCGAAAAACAAACTTTCTTAGTGTTTGTGAAATTTGGTGAAAAGTTTTAGGGTTTAGGGTTTAGGGTTTAGGGTTTAGTAAAAGATACGATACAAATGATCTAAAAACACGTTATTTGAACTCCTCAAAGCGTTAAAATCTTGTTTTGAATCGTAAAACAAACATTCCTAGTGTTTGTGAAATTTGGTGAAAAGTTATGTAGTAAAAGATACGATACAAATGATCTAAAAACACGTTATTTGAACTCCTCAAAGCGTTCAAATCTTGTTTTGAATCGAAAAACAAACTTTCTTAGTGTTTGTGAAATTTGGTGAAAAGTTATGTACTAAAAGATACGACACAAATAATCTAAAAACACGTTATTTGAACTCCTCAAAACGTTCAAATCTTGTTTTGAATCGAAAAACAAACTTTCTTTGTGTTTCTGAAATTTGGTGAAAAGTTATGTAGTAAAAGATACGATACAAATGAAATAAAAACACGTTATTTGAACTCCTCAAAGCGTTAAAATCTTGTTTTGAATCGAAAAACAAACTTTCTTAGTGTTTGTGAAATTTGGTGAAAAGTTTTAGGGTTTAGGGTTTAGTAAAAGATACGATACAAATGATCTAAAAACACGTTATTTGAACTCCTCAAAGCGTTCAAATCTTGTTTTGAATCGAAAAACAAACTTTCTTAGTGTTTGTGAAATTTGGTGAAAAGTTTTAGGGTTTAGGGTTTAGGGTTTAGGGTTTAGTATAAGATACGATACAAATGATCTAAAAACACGTTATTTGAACTCCTCAAAGCGTTCAAATCTTGTTTTGAATCGAAAAACAAACTTTCTTAGTGTTTGTGAAATTTGGTGAAAAGTTATGTAGTAAAAGATACAATACAAATGATCTAAAAACACGTTATTTGAACTCCTCAAAGCGTTAAAATCTTGTTTTGAATCGAAAAACAAACTTTCTTAGTGTTTGTGAAATTTGGTGAAAAGTTATGTAGTAAAAGATACGATACAAATGATCTGAAAACACGTTATTTGAACTCCTCAAAGCGTTAAAATCTTGTTTTGAATCGAAAAACAAACATTCCTAGTGTTTGTGAAATTTGGTGAAAAGTTATGTAGTAAAAGATACGATACAAATGATCTAAAAACACGTTATTTGAACTCCTCAAAGCGTTAAAAACTTGTTTTGAATCGAAAAACAAACTTTCTTAGTGTTTGTGAAATGTGGTGAAAAGTTATGTAGTAAAAGATACGATACAAATGATCTAAAAACACGTTATTTGAACTACTCAAAGCGTTAAAATCTTGTTTTGAATCGAAAAACAAACTTTCTTAGTGTTTGTGAAATTTGGTGAAAAGTTATGTAGTAAAAGATACGATACAAATGATCTAAAAACACGTTATTTGAACTCCTCAAAGCGTTAAAATCTTGTTTTGAATCGAAAAACAAACTTTCTTAGTGTTTGTGTAATTTGGTGAAAAGTTATGTTGTAAAATATACGATACAAATGATGTAAAAACACGTTATTTGAACTCCTCAAAGCGTTAAAATCTTGTTTTGAATCGAAAAACAAACTTTCTTAATGTTTGTGAAATTTGGTGTAAAGTTATGTAGTAAAAGATACGATACAAACGAGCTAAAAACATGTTATTTGAACTCCTCAAAGCGTTAAAATCTTGTTTTGAATCGAAAAACAAACTTTCTTAGTGTTTGTGAAATTTGGTGAAAAGTTATGTAGTAAAAGATACGATACAAATGATGTAAAAACACGTTATTTGAACTCCTCAAAGCGTTAAAATCTTGTTTTGAATCGAAAAACAAACATTCCTTGTGTTTGTGAAATTTGGTGAAAAGTTATGTAGTAAAAGATACGATACAAATGATCTAAAAACACGTTATTTGAACTCCTCAAAGCGTTCAAATCTTGTTTTAAATCGAAAAACAAACTTTCTTAGTGTTTGTGAAATTTGGTGAAAAGTTATGTAGTAAAAGATACGATACAAATAATCTAAAAACAGGTTATTTGAACTCCTCAAAGCGTTCAAATCTTGTTTTGAATCGAAAAACAAACTTTCTTAGTGTTTCTGAAATTTGGTGAAAAGTTATGCAGTAAAAGATACGATACAAATGATCTAAAAACACGTTATTTGAACTCCTCAAAGCGTTAAAATCTTGTTTTGAATCGAAAAACAAACATTCCTAGTGTTTGTGAAATTTGGTGAAAAGTTATGTAGTAAAAGATACGATACAAATAATCTAAAAACAGGTTATTTGAACTCCTCAAAGCGTTCAAATCTTGTTTTGAATCGAAAAACAAACTTTCTTAGTGTTTGTGAAATTTGGTGAAAAGTTATGTTGTAAAAGATACGATACAAATGATCTAAAAACACGTTATTTGAACCCCTCAAAGCGTTCAAATCTTGTTTTGAATCGAAAAACAAACTTTCTTAGTGTTTGTGAAATTTGGTGAAAAGTTATGTAGTAAAAGATACGATACAAATGATCAAAAAACACGTTATTTGAACTCCTCAAAGCGTTGAAATCTTGTTTTGAATCGAAAAACAAACTTTCTTAGTGTTTCTGAAATTTGGTGAAAAGTTATGTAGTAAAAGATACGATACAAATGATCTAAAAACACGTTATTTGAACTCCTCAAAGCGTTAAAATCTTGTTTTGAATCGAAAACCAAACTTTCTAAGTGTTTGTGAAATTTGGTGAAAAGTTATGTAGTAAAAGATACGATACAAATGATGTAAAAACACGTTATTTGAACTCCTCAAAGCGTTAAAATCTTGTTTTGAATCGAAAAACAAACTTCCTTAGTGTTTGTGAAATTTGGTGAAAAGTCATGTAGTAAAAGATACGATACAAATGATCAAAAAACACGTTATTTGAACTCCTCAAAGCGTTCAAATCTTGTTTTGAATCGAAAAACAAACTTCCTTAGTGTTTGTGAAATTTGGTGAAAACTTATGTAGTAAAAGATACGATACAAATGATGTAAAAACACGTTATTTGAACTCCTCAAACCGTTAAAATCTTGTTTTGAATCGTAAAACAAACATTCCTAGTGTTTGTGAAATTTGGTGAAAAGTTATGTAGTAAAAGATACGATACAAATGATCTAAAAACACGTTATTTGAACTCCTCAAAGCGTTCAAATCTTGTTTTGAATCGAAAAACAAACTTTCTTAGTGTTTGTGAAATTTGGAGAAAAGTTATGTAGTAAAAGATACGACACAAATAATCTAAAAACACGTTATTTGAACTCCTCAAAGCGTTCAAATCTTGTTTTGAATCGAAAAACAAACTTTCTTAGTGTTTCTGAAATTTGGTGAAAAGTTATGTAGTAAAAGATACGATACAAATGATCTAAAAACACGTTATTTGAACTCCTCAAATCGTTAAAATCTTGTTTTGAATCGAAAAACAAACATTCCTAGTGTTTGTGAAATTTGGTGAAAAGTTATGTAGTAAAAGATACGATATAAATGATCTAAAAACACGTTATTTAAACTCCTCAAAGCGTTAAAATCTTGTTTTGAATCGAAAAACAAACTTTCTTAGTGTTTGTGAAATTTGGTGAAAAGTTTTAGGGTTTAGGGTTTAGGGTTTAGTAAAAGATACGATACAAATGATCTAAAAACACGTTATTTGAACTCCTCAAAGCGTTAAAATCTTGTTTTGAATCGTAAAACAAACATTCCTAGTGTTTGTGAAATTTGGTGAAAAGTTATGTAGTAAAAGATACGATACAAATGATCTAAAAACACGTTATTTGAACTCCTCAAAGCGTTCAAATCTTGTTTTGAATCGAAAAACAAACTTTCTTAGTGTTTGTGAAATTTGGTGAAAAGTTATGTAGTAAAAGATACGATACAAATAATCTAAAAACAGGTTATTTGAACTCCTCAAAGCGTTCAAATCTTGTTTTGAATCGAAAAACAAACTTTCTTAGTGTTTCTGAAATTTGGTGAAAAGTTATGTAGTAAAAGATACGATACAAATGATCTAAAAACACGTTATTTGAACTCCTCAAAGCGTTAAAATCTTGTTTTGAATCGAAAAACAAACATTCCTTGTGTTTGTGAAATTTGGTGAAAAGTTATGTAGTAAAAGATACGATACAAATGATCTAAAAACACGTTATTTGAACTCCTCAAAGCGTTCAAATCTTGTTTTAAATCGAAAAACAAACTTTCTTAGTGTTTGTGAAATTTGGTGAAAAGTTTTAGGGTTTAGGGTTTAGGGTTTAGGGTTTAGTATAAGATACGATACAAATGATCTAAAAACACGTTATTTGAACTCCTCAAAGCGTTCAAATCTTGTTTTGAATCGAAAAACAAACTTTCTTAGTGTTTGTGAAATTTGGTGAAAAGTTATGTAGTAAAAGATACAATACAAATGATCTAAAAACACGTTATTTGAACTCCTCAAAGCGTTAAAATCTTGTTTTGAATCGAAAAACAAACTTTCTTAGTGTTTGTGAAATTTGGTGAAAAGTTATGTAGTAAAAGATACGATACAAATGATCTGAAAACACGTTATTTGAACTCCTCAAAGCGTTAAAATCTTGTTTTGAATCGAAAAACAAACATTCCTAGTGTTTGTGAAATTTGGTGAAAAGTTATGTAGTAAAAGATACGATACAAATGATCTAAAAACACGTTATTTGAACTCCTCAAAGCGTTAAAAACTTGTTTTGAATCGAAAAACAAACTTTCTTAGTGTTTGTGAAATGTGGTGAAAAGTTATGTAGTAAAAGATACGATACAAATGATCTAAAAACACGTTATTTGAACTACTCAAAGCGTTAAAATCTTGTTTTGAATCGAAAAACAAACTTTCTTAGTGTTTGTGAAATTTGGTGAAAAGTTATGTAGTAAAAGATACGATACAAATGATCTAAAAACACGTTATTTGAACTCCTCAAAGCGTTAAAATCTTGTTTTGAATCGAAAAACAAACTTTCTTAGTGTTTGTGTAATTTGGTGAAAAGTTATGTTGTAAAATATACGATACAAATGATGTAAAAACACGTTATTTGAACTCCTCAAAGCGTTAAAATCTTGTTTTGAATCGAAAAACAAACTTTCTTAATGTTTGTGAAATTTGGTGTAAAGTTATGTAGTAAAAGATACGATACAAACGAGCTAAAAACATGTTATTTGAACTCCTCAAAGCGTTAAAATCTTGTTTTGAATCGAAAAACAAACTTTCTTAGTGTTTGTGAAATTTGGTGAAAAGTTATGTAGTAAAAGATACGATACAAATGATGTAAAAACACGTTATTTGAACTCCTCAAAGCGTTAAAATCTTGTT
Organism: Luzula sylvatica; assembly: GCA_946800325.1. Classification (NCBI taxonomy): domain Eukaryota; kingdom Viridiplantae; phylum Streptophyta; class Magnoliopsida; order Poales; family Juncaceae; genus Luzula; species Luzula sylvatica. The sequence goes on along the minus strand of OX326959.1, from coordinate 66,943,409 downwards.
TTGAATCGAAAAACAAACATTCCTTGTGTTTGTGAAATTTGGTGAAAAGTTATGTAGTAAAAGATACGATACAAATGATCTAAAAACACGTTATTTGAACTCCTCAAAGCGTTCAAATCTTGTTTTAAATCGAAAAACAAACTTTCTTAGTGTTTGTGAAATTTGGTGAAAAGTTATGTAGTAAAAGATACGATACAAATAATCTAAAAACAGGTTATTTGAACTCCTCAAAGCGTTCAAATCTTGTTTTGAATCGAAAAACAAACTTTCTTAGTGTTTCTGAAATTTGGTGAAAAGTTATGCAGTAAAAGATACGATACAAATGATCTAAAAACACGTTATTTGAACTCCTCAAAGCGTTAAAATCTTGTTTTGAATCGAAAAACAAACATTCCTAGTGTTTGTGAAATTTGGTGAAAAGTTATGTAGTAAAAGATACGATACAAATAATCTAAAAACAGGTTATTTGAACTCCTCAAAGCGTTCAAATCTTGTTTTGAATCGAAAAACAAACTTTCTTAGTGTTTGTGAAATTTGGTGAAAAGTTATGTTGTAAAAGATACGATACAAATGATCTAAAAACACGTTATTTGAACCCCTCAAAGCGTTCAAATCTTGTTTTGAATCGAAAAACAAACTTTCTTAGTGTTTGTGAAATTTGGTGAAAAGTTATGTAGTAAAAGATACGATACAAATGATCAAAAAACACGTTATTTGAACTCCTCAAAGCGTTGAAATCTTGTTTTGAATCGAAAAACAAACTTTCTTAGTGTTTCTGAAATTTGGTGAAAAGTTATGTAGTAAAAGATACGATACAAATGATCTAAAAACACGTTATTTGAACTCCTCAAAGCGTTAAAATCTTGTTTTGAATCGAAAACCAAACTTTCTAAGTGTTTGTGAAATTTGGTGAAAAGTTATGTAGTAAAAGATACGATACAAATGATGTAAAAACACGTTATTTGAACTCCTCAAAGCGTTAAAATCTTGTTTTGAATCGAAAAACAAACTTCCTTAGTGTTTGTGAAATTTGGTGAAAAGTCATGTAGTAAAAGATACGATACAAATGATCAAAAAACACGTTATTTGAACTCCTCAAAGCGTTCAAATCTTGTTTTGAATCGAAAAACAAACTTCCTTAGTGTTTGTGAAATTTGGTGAAAACTTATGTAGTAAAAGATACGATACAAATGATGTAAAAACACGTTATTTGAACTCCTCAAACCGTTAAAATCTTGTTTTGAATCGTAAAACAAACATTCCTAGTGTTTGTGAAATTTGGTGAAAAGTTATGTAGTAAAAGATACGATACAAATGATCTAAAAACACGTTATTTGAACTCCTCAAAGCGTTCAAATCTTGTTTTGAATCGAAAAACAAACTTTCTTAGTGTTTGTGAAATTTGGAGAAAAGTTATGTAGTAAAAGATACGACACAAATAATCTAAAAACACGTTATTTGAACTCCTCAAAGCGTTCAAATCTTGTTTTGAATCGAAAAACAAACTTTCTTAGTGTTTCTGAAATTTGGTGAAAAGTTATGTAGTAAAAGATACGATACAAATGATCTAAAAACACGTTATTTGAACTCCTCAAATCGTTAAAATCTTGTTTTGAATCGAAAAACAAACATTCCTAGTGTTTGTGAAATTTGGTGAAAAGTTATGTAGTAAAAGATACGATATAAATGATCTAAAAACACGTTATTTAAACTCCTCAAAGCGTTAAAATCTTGTTTTGAATCGAAAAACAAACTTTCTTAGTGTTTGTGAAATTTGGTGAAAAGTTTTAGGGTTTAGGGTTTAGGGTTTAGTAAAAGATACGATACAAATGATCTAAAAACACGTTATTTGAACTCCTCAAAGCGTTAAAATCTTGTTTTGAATCGTAAAACAAACATTCCTAGTGTTTGTGAAATTTGGTGAAAAGTTATGTAGTAAAAGATACGATACAAATGATCTAAAAACACGTTATTTGAACTCCTCAAAGCGTTCAAATCTTGTTTTGAATCGAAAAACAAACTTTCTTAGTGTTTGTGAAATTTGGTGAAAAGTTATGTAGTAAAAGATACGATACAAATAATCTAAAAACAGGTTATTTGAACTCCTCAAAGCGTTCAAATCTTGTTTTGAATCGAAAAACAAACTTTCTTAGTGTTTCTGAAATTTGGTGAAAAGTTATGTAGTAAAAGATACGATACAAATGATCTAAAAACACGTTATTTGAACTCCTCAAAGCGTTAAAATCTTGTTTTGAATCGAAAAACAAACATTCCTTGTGTTTGTGAAATTTGGTGAAAAGTTATGTAGTAAAAGATACGATACAAATGATCTAAAAACACGTTATTTGAACTCCTCAAAGCGTTCAAATCTTGTTTTGAATCGAAAAACAAACTTTCTTAGTGTTTGTGAAATTTGGTGAAAAGTTATGTAGTAAAAGATACGATACAAATAATCTAAAAACAGGTTATTTGAACTCCTCAAAGCGTTCAAATCTTGTTTTGAATCGAAAAACAAACTTTCTTAGTGTTTGTGAAATTTGGTGAAAAGTTATGTAGTAAAAGATACGATACAAATGATGTAAAAACACGTTTTTTGAACTCCTCAAAGCGTTAAAATCTTGTTTTGAATCGAAAAACAAACTTCCTTAGTGTTTGTGAAATTTGGTGAAAAGTTATGTAGTAAAAGATACGATACAAATGATCTAAAAACACGTTATTTGAACTCCTCAAAGCGTTAAAAGCTTGTTTTGAATCGAAAAACAAACTTTCTTAGTGTTTGTGAAATGTGGTGAAAAGTTATGTAGTAAAAGATACGAGACAAATGATCTAAAAACACGTTATTTGAACTACTCAAAGCGTTAAAATCTTGTTTTGAATCGAAAAACAAACTTTCTTTGTGTTTGTGAAATTTGGTGAAAAGTTATGTAGTAAAAGATACGATACAAATGATCTAAAAATACGTTATTTGTACTCCTCAAAGCGTTAAAATCTTGTTTTGAATCGAAAAACAAACTTTCTTAGTGTTTGTGTAATTTGGTGAAAAGTTATGTTGTAAAATATACGATACAAATGATGTAAAAACACGTTATTTGAACTCCTCAAAGCGTTAAAATCTTGTTTTGAATCGAAAAATAAACTTTCTTAGTGTTTGTGAAATTTGGTGTAAAGTTATGTAGTAAAAGATACCATAAAAACGAGCTAAAAACATGTTATTTGAACTCCTCAAAGCGTTAAAATCTTGTTTTGAATCGAAAAACAAACTTTCTTAGTGTTTGTGAAATTTGGTGAAAACTTATGTAGTAAAAGATACGATACAAATGATGTAAAAACACGTTATTTGAACTCCTCAAAGAGTTAAAATCTTGTTTTGAATCGTAAAACAAACATTCCTAGTGTTTGTGAAATTTGGTGAAAAGTTATGTAGTAAAAGATACGATAAAAACGAGCTAAAAACATGTTATTTGAACTCCTCAAAGCGTTAAAATCTTGTTTTGAATCGAAAAACAAACTTTCTTAGTGTTTGTGAAATTTGGTGAAAACTTATGTAGTAAAAGATACGATACAAATGATCTAAAAACACGTTATTTGAACTCCTCAAAGCGTTAAAATCTTGTTTTGAATCGAAAAACAAACATTCCTAGTGTTTGTGAAATTTGGTGAAAAGTTATGTAGTAAAAGATACGATACAAATGATCTAAAAACACGTTATTTGAACTCCTCAAAGCGTTAAAATCTTGTTTTGAATCGAAAAACAAACTTTCCTAGTGTTTGTGAAATTTGGTGAAAAGTTATGTAGTAAAAGATACGATACAAATGATCTAAAAACACGTTATTTGAACTCCTCAAAGCGTTAAAATCTTGTTTTGAATCGAAAAACAAACATTCCTTGTGTTTGTGAAATTTGGTGAAAAGTTATGTAGTAAAAGATACGATACAAATGATCTAAAAACACGTTATTTGAACCCCTCAAAGCGTTCAAATCTTGTTTTGAATCGAAAAACAAACTTTCTTAGTGTTTGTGAAATTTGGTGAAAAGTTATGTAGTAAAAGATACGATACAAATAATCTAAAAACAGGTTATTTGAACTCCTCAAAGCGTTCAAATCTTGTTTTGAATCGAAAAACAAACTTTCTTAGTGTTTGTGAAATTTGGTGAAAAGTTATGTAGTAAAAGATACGATACAAATGATCTAAAAACACGTTATTTGAACTCCTCAAAGCGTTAAAATCTTGTTTTGAATCGAAAACCAAACTTTCTAAGTGTTTGTGAAATTTGGTGAAAAGTTATGTAGTAAAAGATACGATACAAATGATGTAAAAACACGTTATTTGAACTCCTCAAAGCGTTAAAATCTTGTTTTGAATCGAAAAACAAACTTCCTTAGTGTTTGTGAAATTTGGTGAAAAGTCATGTAGTAAAAGATACGATACAAATGATCTAAAAACACGTTATTTGAACTCCTCAAAGCGTTAAAAGCTTGTTTTGAATCGAAAAACAAACTTTCTTAGTGTTTGTGAAATGTGGTGAAAAGTTATGTAGTAAAAGATACGATACAAATGATCAAAAAACACGTTATTTGAACTCCTCAAAGCGTTCAAATCTTGTTTTGAATCGAAAAACAAACTTCCTTAGTGTTTGTGAAATTTGGTGAAAACTTATGTAGTAAAAGATACGATACAAATGATGTAAAAACACGTTATTTGAACTCCTCAAACCGTTAAAATCTTGTTTTGAATTGTAAAACAAACATTCCTAGTGTTTGTGAAATTTGGTGAAAAGTTATGTAGTAAAAGATACGATACAAATGATCTAAAAACACGTTATTTGAACTCCTCAAAGCGTTCAAATCTTGTTTTGAATCGAAAAACAAACTTTCTTAGTGTTTGTGAAATTTGGTGAAAAGTTATGTAGTAAATGATACGACACAAATAATCTAAAAACACGTTATTTGAACTCCTCAAAGCGTTCAAATCTTGTTTTGAATCGAAAAACAAACTTTCTTAGTGTTTGTGAAATTTGGTGAAAAGTTATGTAGTAAAAGATACGACACAAATAATCTAAAAACACGTTATTTGAACTCCTCAAAGCGTTCAAATCTTGTTTTGAATCGAAAAACAAACTTTCTTAGTGTTTCTGAAATTTGGAGAAAAGTTATGTAGTAAAAGATACGATACAAATGATCTAAAAACACGTTATTTGAACTCCTCAAATCGTTAAAATCTTGTTTTGAATCGAAAAACAAACATTCCTAGTGTTTGTGAAATTTGGTGAAAAGTTATGTAGTAAAAGATACGATACAAATGATCTAAAAACACGTTATTTGAACTCCTCAAAGCGTTAAAATCTTGTTTTGAATCGAAAAACAAACTTTCTTAGTGTTTGTGAAATTTGGTGAAAAGTTTTAGGGTTTAGGGTTTAGGGTTTAGGGTTTAGTAAAAGATACGATACAAATGATCTAAAAACACGTTATTTGAACTCCTCAAAGCGTTAAAATCTTGTTTTGAATCGTAAAACAAACATTCCTAGTGTTTGTGAAATTTGGTGAAAAGTTATGTAGTAAAAGATACGATACAAATGATCTAAAAACACGTTATTTGAACTCCTCAAAGCGTTCAAATCTTGTTTTGAATCGAAAAACAAACTTTCTAAGTGTTTGTGAAATTTGGTGAAAAGTTATGTACTAAAAGATACGACACAAATAATCTAAAAACACGTTATTTGAACTCCTCAAAACGTTCAAATCTTGTTTTGAATCGAAAAACAAACTTTCTTTGTGTTTCTGAAATTTGGTGAAAAGTTATGTAGTAAAAGATACGATACAAATGAAATAAAAACACGTTATTTGAACTCCTCAAAGCGTTAAAATCTTGTTTTGAATCGAAAAACAAACATTCCTAGTGTTTGTGAAATTTGGTGAAAAGTTATGTAGTAAAAGATACGATACAAATGATCTAAAAACACGTTATTTGAACTCCTCAAAGCGTTAAAATCTTGTTTTGAATCGAAAAACAAACTTTCTTAGTGTTTGTGAAATTTGGTGAAAAGTTTTAGGGTTTAGGGTTTAGTAAAAGATACGATACAAATGATCTAAAAACACGTTATTTGAACTCCTCAAAGCGTTCAAATCTTGTTTTGAATCGAAAAACAAACTTTCTTAGTGTTTGTGAAATTTGGTGAAAAGTTTTAGGGTTTAGGGTTTAGGGTTTAGGGTTTAGTATAAGATACGATACAAATGATCTAAAAACACGTTATTTGAACTCCTCAAAGCGTTCAAATCTTGTTTTGAATCGAAAAACAAACTTTCTTAGTGTTTCTGAAATTTGGTGAAAAGTTATGTAGTAAAAGATACAATACAAATGATCTAAAAACACGTTATTTGAACTCCTCAAAGCGTTCAAATCTTGTTTTGAATCGAAAAACAAACTTTCTTAGTGTTTCTGAAATTTGGTGAAAAGTTATGTAGTAAAAGATACGATACAAATGATCTGAAAAAACGTTATTTGAACTCCTCAAAGCGATAAAATCTTGTTTTGAATCGAAAAACAAACATTCCTAGTGTTTGTGAAATTTGGTGAAAAGTTATGTAGTAAAAGATACGATACAAATGATCTAAAAACACGTTATTTGAACTCCTCAAAGCGTTAAAATCTTGTTTTGAATCGAAAAACAAACTTTCTTAGTGTTTGTGAAATTTGGTGAAAAGTTATGTAGTAAAAGATACGATACAAGTGATCTAAAAACACGTTATTTGAACTCCTCAAAGCGTTCAAATCTTCTTTTGAATCGAAAAACAAACTTTCTTAGTGTTTGTGAAATTTGGTGAAAAGTTATGTAGTAAAAGATACGATACAAATGATCTAAAAACACGTTATTTGAACTCCTCAAAGCGTTCAAATCTTGTTTTGAATCGAAAAACAAACTTTCTTAGTGTTTGTGAAATTTGGTGAAAAGTTATGTAGTAAAAGATACGATACAAATGATCTAAAAACACGTTATTTGAACTCCTCAAATCGTTAAAATCTTGTTTTGAATCGAAAAACAAACATTCCTAGTGTTTGTGAAATTTGGTGAAAAGTTATGTAGTAAAAGATACGATACAAATGATCTAAAAACACGTTATTTGAACTCCTCAAAGCGTTAAAATCTTGTTTTGAATCGAAAAACAAACTTTCTTAGTGTTTGTGAAATTTGGTGAAAAGTTATGTAGTAAAAGATACGATACAAATGATGTAAAAACACGTTATTTGAACTCCTCAAAGCGATAAAATCTTGTTTTGAATCGAAAAACAAACTTCCTTAGTGTTTGTGAAATTTGGTGAAAAGTTATGTAGTAAAAGATGCGATACAAATGATCTAAAAACACGTTATTTGAACTCCTCAAAGCGTTAAAAGCTTGTTTTGAATCGAAAAACAAACTTTCTTAGTGTTTGTGAAATGTGGTGAAAAGTTATGTAGTAAAAGATACGATACAAATGATCTAAAAACACGTTATTTGAACTACTCAAAGCGTTAAAATCTTGTTTTGAATCGAAAAACAAACTTTCTTAGTGTTTGTGAAATTTGGTGAAAAGTTATGTAGTAAAAGATACGATACAAATGATCTAAAAACACGTTATTTGAACTCCTCAAAGCGTTAAAATCTTGTTTTGAATCGAAAAACAAACTTTCTTAGTGTTTGTGTAATTTGGTGAAAAGTTATGTTGTAAAATATACGATACAAATGATGTAAAAACACGTTATTTGAACTCCTCAAAGCGTTAAAATCTTGTTTTGAATCGAAAAACAAACTTTCTTAATGTTTGTGAAATTTGGTGTAAAGTTATGTAGTAAAAGATACGATACAAACGAGCTAAAAACATGTTATTTGAACTCCTCAAAGCGTTAAAATCTTGTTATGAATCGAAAAACAAACTTTCTTAGTGTTTGTGAAATTTGGTGAAAAGTTATGTAGTAAAAGATACGATACAAATGATGTAAAAACACGTTATTTGAACTCCTCAAAGCGTTAAAATCTTGTTTTGAATCGAAAAACAAACATTCCTTGTGTTTGTGAAATTTGGTGAAAAGTTATGTAGTAAAAGATACGATACAAATGATCTAAAAACACGTTATTTGAACTCCTCAAAGCGTTCAAATCTTGTTTTAAATCGAAAAACAAACTTTCTTAGTGTTTGTGAAATTTGGTGAAAAGTTATGTAGTAAAAGATACGATACAAATAATCTAAAAACAGGTTATTTGAACTCCTCAAAGCGTTCAAATCTTGTTTTGAATCGAAAAACAAACTTTCTTAGTGTTTCTGAAATTTGGTGAAAAGTTATGCAGTAAAAGATACGATACAAATGATCTAAAAACACGTTATTTGAACTCCTCAAAGCGTTAAAATCTTGTTTTGAATCGAAAAACAAACATTCCTAGTGTTTGTGAAATTTGGTGAAAAGTTATGTAGTAAAAGATACGATACAAATGATCTAAAAACACGTTATTTGAACTCCTCAAAGCGTTAAAATCTTGTTTTGAATCGAAAAACAAACTTTCTTAGTGTTTGTGAAATTTGGTGAAAAGTTATGTAGTAAAAGATACGATACAAATGATCTAAAAACACGTTATTTGAACTCCTCAAAGCGTTAAAATCTTGTTTTGAATCGAAAAACAAACATTCCTTGTGTTTGTGAAATTTGGTGAAAAGTTATGTAGTAAAAGATACGATACAAATGATCTAAAAACACGTTATTTGAACCCCTCAAAGCGTTCAAATCTTGTTTTGAATCGAAAAACAAACTTTCTTAGTGTTTGTGAAATTTGGTGAAAAGTTATGTAGTAAAAGATACGATACAAATAATCTAAAAACAGGTTATTTGAACTCCTCAAAGCGTTCAAATCTTGTTTTGAATCGAAAAACAAACTTTCTTAGTGTTTGTGAAATTTGGTGAAAAGTTATGTAGTAAAAGATACGATACAAATGATCTAAAAACACGTTATTTGAACCCCTCAAAGCGTTCAAATCTTGTTTTGAATCGAAAAACAAACTTTCTTAGTGTTTGTGAAATTTGGTGAAAAGTTATGTAGTAAAAGATACGATACAAATGATCAAAAAACACGTTATTTGAACTCCTCAAAGCGTTCAAATCTTGTTTTGAATCGAAAAACAAACTTTCTTAGTGTTTCTGAAATTTGGTGAAAAGTTATGTAGTAAAAGATACGATACAAATGATCTAAAAACACGTTATTTGAACTCCTCAAAGCGTTAAAATCTTGTTTTGAATCGAAAACCAAACTTTCTAAGTGTTTGTGAAATTTGGTGAAAAGTTATGTAGTAAAAGATACGATACAAATGATGTAAAAACACGTTATTTGAACTCCTCAAAGCGTTAAAATCTTGTTTTGAATCGAAAAACAAACTTCCTTAGTGTTTGTGAAATTTGGTGAAAAGTCATGTAGTAAAAGATACGATACAAATGATCAAAAAACACGTTATTTGAACTCCTCAAAGCGTTCAAATCTTGTTTTGAATCGAAAAACAAACTTCCTTAGTGTTTGTGAAATTTGGTGAAAACTTATGTAGTAAAAGATACGATACAAATGATGTAAAAACACGTTATTTGAACTCCTCAAACCGTTAAAATCTTGTTTTGAATCGTAAAACAAACATTCCTAGTGTTTGTGAAATTTGGTGAAAAGTTATGTAGTAAAAGATACGATACAAATGATCTAAAAACACGTTATTTGAACTCCTCAAAGCGTTCAAATCTTGTTTTGAATCGAAAAACAAACTTTCTTAGTGTTTGTGAAATTTGGAGAAAAGTTATGTAGTAAAAGATACGACACAAATAATCTAAAAACACGTTATTTGAACTCCTCAAAGCGTTCAAATCTTGTTTTGAATCGAAAAACAAACTTTCTTAGTGTTTCTGAAATTTGGTGAAAAGTTATGTAGTAAAAGATACGATACAAATGATCTAAAAACACGTTATTTGAACTCCTCAAATCGTTAAAATCTTGTTTTGAATCGAAAAACAAACATTCCTAGTGTTTGTGAAATTTGGTGAAAAGTTATGTAGTAAAAGATACGATACAAATGATCTAAAAACACGTTATTTAAACTCCTCAAAGCGTTAAAATCTTGTTTTGAATCGAAAAACAAACTTTCTTAGTGTTTGTGAAATTTGGTGAAAAGTTTTAGGGTTTAGGGTTTAGGGTTTAGTAAAAGATACGATACAAATGATCTAAAAACACGTTATTTGAACTCCTCAAAGCGTTAAAATCTTGTTTTGAATCGTAAAACAAACATTCCTAGTGTTTGTGAAATTTGGTGAAAAGTTATGTAGTAAAAGATACGATACAAATGATCTAAAAACACGTTATTTGAACTCCTCAAAGCGTTCAAATCTTGTTTTGAATCGAAAAACAAACTTTCTTAGTGTTTGTGAAATTTGGTGAAAAGTTATGTAGTAAAAGATACGATACAAATAATCTAAAAACAGGTTATATGAACTCCTCAAAGCGTTCAAATCTTGTTTTGAATCGAAAAACAAACTTTCTTAGTGTTTCTGAAATTTGGTGAAAAGTTATGTAGTAAAAGATACGATACAAATGATCTAAAAACACGTTATTTGAACTCCTCAAAGCGTTAAAATCTTGTTTTGAATCGAAAAACAAACATTCCTTGTGTTTGTGAAATTTGGTGAAAAGTTATGTAGTAAAAGATACGATACAAATGATCTAAAAACACGTTATTTGAACTCCTCAAAGCGTTCAAATCTTGTTTTGAATCGAAAAACAAACTTTCTTAGTGTTTGTGAAATTTGGTGAAAAGTTATGTAGTAAAAGATACGATACAAATAATCTAAAAACAGGTTATTTGAACTCCTCAAAGCGTTCAAATCTTGTTTTGAATCGAAAAACAAACTTTCTTAGTGTTTGTGAAATTTGGTGAAAAGTTATGTAGTAAAAGATACGATACAAATGATGTAAAAACACGTTTTTTGAACTCCTCAAAGCGTTAAAATCTTGTTTTGAATCGAAAAACAAACTTCCTTAGTGTTTGTGAAATTTGGTGAAAAGTTATGTAGTAAAAGATACGATACAAATGATCTAAAAACACGTTATTTGAACTCCTCAAAGCGTTAAAAGCTTGTTTTGAATCGAAAAACAAACTTTCTTAGTGTTTGTGAAATGTGGTGAAAAGTTATGTAGTAAAAGATACGATACAAATGATCTAAAAACACGTTATTTGAACTACTCAAAGCGTTAAAATCTTGTTTTGAATCGAAAAACAAACTTTCTTTGTGTTTGTGAAATTTGGTGAAAAGTTATGTAGTAAAAGATACGATACAAATGATCTAAAAACACGTTATTTGAACTCCTCAAAGCGTTAAAATCTTGTTTTGAATCGAAAAACAAACTTTCTTAGTGTTTGTGTAATTTGGTGAAAAGTTATGTTGTAAAATATACGATACAAATGATGTAAAAACACGTTATTTGAACTCCTCAAAGCGTTAAAATCTTGTTTTGAATCGAAAAATAAACTTTCTTAGTGTTTGTGAAATTTGGTGTAAAGTTATGTAGTAAAAGATACGATAAAAACGAGCTAAAAACATATTATTTGAACTCCTCAAAGCGTTAAAATCTTGTTTTGAATCGAAAAACAAACTTTCTTAGTGTTTGTGAAATTTGGTGAAAACTTATGTAGTAAAAGATACGATACAAATGATGTAAAAACACGTTATTTGAACTCCTCAAAGCGTTAAAATCTTGTTTTGAATCGTAAAACAAACATTCCTAGTGTTTGTGAAATTTGGTGAAAAGTTATGTAGTAAAAGATACGATAAAAACGAGCTAAAAACATGTTATTTGAACTCCTCAAAGCGTTAAAATCTTGTTTTGAATCGAAAAACAAACTTTCTTAGTGTTTGTGAAATTTGGTGAAAACTTATGTAGTAAAAGATACGATACAAATGATCTAAAAACACGTTATTTGAACTCCTCAAAGCGTTAAAATCTTGTTTTGAATCGAAAAACAAACATTCCTAGTGTTTGTGAAATTTGGTGAAAAGTTATGTAGTAAAAGATACGATACAAATGATCTAAAAACACGTTATTTGAACTCCTCAAAGCGTTAAAATCTTGTTTTGAATCGAAAAACAAACTTTCTTAGTGTTTGTGAAATTTGGTGAAAAGTTATGTAGTAAAAGATACGATACAAATGATCTAAAAACACGTTATTTGAACTCCTCAAAGCGTTAAAATCTTGTTTTGAATCGAAAAACAAACATTCCTTGTGTTTGTGAAATTTGGTGAAAAGTTATGTAGTAAAAGATACGATACAAATGATCTAAAAACACGTTATTTGAACCCCTCAAAGCGTTCAAATCTTGTTTTGAATCGAAAAACAAACTTTCTTAGTGTTTGTGAAATTTGGTGAAAAGTTATGTAGTAAAAGATACGATACAAATAATCTAAAAACAGGTTATTTGAACTCCTCAAAGCGTTCAAATCTTGTTTTGAATCGAAAAACAAACTTTCTTAGTGTTTGTGAAATTTGGTGAAAAGTTATGTAGTAAAAGATACGATACAAATGATCTAAAAACACGTTATTTGAACCCCTCAAAGCGTTCAAATCTTGTTTTGAATCGAAAAACAAACTTTCTTAGTGTTTGTGAAATTTGGTGAAAAGTTATGTAGTAAAAGATACGATACAAATGATCAAAAAACACGTTATTTGAACTCCTCCAAGCGTTCAAATCTTGTTTTGAATCGAAAAACAAACTTTCTTAGTGTTTCTGAAATTTGGTGAAAAGTTATGTAGTAAAAGATACGATACAAATGATCTAAAAACACGTTATTTGAACTCCTCAAAGCGTTCAAATCTTGTTTTGAATCGAAAAACAAACTTTCTTAGTGTTTGTGAAATTTGGTGAAAAGTTATGTAGTAAAAGATACGATACAAATAATCTAAAAACAGGTTATTTGAACTCCTCAAAGCGTTCAAATCTTGTTTTGAATCGAAAAACAAACTTTCTTAGTGTTTGTGAAATTTGGTGAAAAGTTATGTAGTAAAAGATACGATACAAATGATGTAAAAACACGTTTTTTGAACTCCTCAAAGCGTTAAAATCTTGTTTTGAATCGAAAAACAAACTTCCTTAGTGTTTGTGAAATTTGGTGAAAAGTTATGTAGTAAAAGATACGATACAAATGATCTAAAAACACGTTATTTGAACTCCTCAAAGCGTTAAAAGCTTGTTTTGAATCGAAAAACAAACTTTCTTAGTGTTTGTGAAATGTGGTGAAAAGTTATGTAGTAAAAGATACGATACAAATGATCTAAAAACACGTTATTTGAACTACTCAAAGCGTTAAAATCTTGTTTTGAATCGAAAAACAAACTTTCTTTGTGTTTGTGAAATTTGGTGAAAAGTTATGTAGTAAAAGATACGATACAAATGATCTAAAAACACGTTATTTGAACTCCTCAAAGCGTTAAAATCTTGTTTTGAATCGAAAAACAAACTTTCTTAGTGTTTGTGTAATTTGGTGAAAAGTTATGTTGTAAAATATACGATACAAATGATGTAAAAACACGTTATTTGAACTCCTCAAAGCGTTAAAATCTTGTTTTGAATCGAAAAATAAACTTTCTTAGTGTTTGTGAAATTTGGTGTAAAGTTATGTAGTAAAAGATACGATAAAAACGAGCTAAAAACATATTATTTGAACTCCTCAAAGCGTTAAAATCTTGTTTTGAATCGAAAAACAAACTTTCTTAGTGTTTGTGAAATTTGGTGAAAACTTATGTAGTAAAAGATACGATACAAATGATGTAAAAACACGTTATTTGAACTCCTCAAAGCGTTAAAATCTTGTTTTGAATCGTAAAACAAACATTCCTAGTGTTTGTGAAATTTGGTGAAAAGTTATGTAGTAAAAGATACGATAAAAACGAGCTAAAAACATGTTATTTGAACTCCTCAAAGCGTTAAAATCTTGTTTTGAATCGAAAAACAAACTTTCTTAGTGTTTGTGAAATTTGGTGAAAACTTATGTAGTAAAAGATACGATACAAATGATCTAAAAACACGTTATTTGAACTCCTCAAAGCGTTAAAATCTTGTTTTGAATCGAAAAACAAACATTCCTAGTGTTTGTGAAATTTGGTGAAAAGTTATGTAGTAAAAGATACGATACAAATGATCTAAAAACACGTTATTTGAACTCCTCAAAGCGTTAAAATCTTGTTTTGAATCGAAAAACAAACTTTCTTAGTGTTTGTGAAATTTGGTGAAAAGTTATGTAGTAAAAGATACGATACAAATGATCTAAAAACACGTTATTTGAACTCCTCAAAGCGTTAAAATCTTGTTTTGAATCGAAAAACAAACATTCCTTGTGTTTGTGAAATTTGGTGAAAAGTTATGTAGTAAAAGATACGATACAAATGATCTAAAAACACGTTATTTGAACCCCTCAAAGCGTTCAAATCTTGTTTTGAATCGAAAAACAAACTTTCTTAGTGTTTGTGAAATTTGGTGAAAAGTTATGTAGTAAAAGATACGATACAAATAATCTAAAAACAGGTTATTTGAACTCCTCAAAGCGTTCAAATCTTGTTTTGAATCGAAAAACAAACTTTCTTAGTGTTTGTGAAATTTGGTGAAAAGTTATGTAGTAAAAGATACGATACAAATGATCTAAAAACACGTTATTTGAACCCCTCAAAGCGTTCAAATCTTGTTTTGAATCGAAAAACAAACTTTCTTAGTGTTTGTGAAATTTGGTGAAAAGTTATGTAGTAAAAGATACGATACAAATGATCAAAAAACACGTTATTTGAACTCCTCAAAGCGTTCAAATCTTGTTTTGAATCGAAAAACAAACTTTCTTAGTGTTTCTGAAATTTGGTGAAAAGTTATGTAGTAAAAGATACGATACAAATGATCTAAAAACACGTTATTTGAACTCCTCAAAGCGTTAAAATCTTGTTTTGAATCGAAAACCAAACTTTCTAAGTGTTTGTGAAATTTGGTGAAAAGTTATGTAGTAAAAGATACGATACAAATGATGTAAAAACACGTTATTTGAACTCCTCAAAGCGTTAAAATCTTGTTTTGAATCGAAAAACAAACTTCCTTAGTGTTTGTGAAATTTGGTGAAAAGTCATGTAGTAAAAGATACGATACAAATGATCTAAAAACACGTTATTTGAACTCCTCAAAGCGTTAAAAGCTTGTTTTGAATCGAAAAACAAACTTTCTTAGTGTTTGTGAAATGTGGTGAAAAGTTATGTAGTAAAAGATACGATACAAATGATCAAAAAACACGTTATTTGAACTCCTCAAAGCGTTCAAATCTTGTTTTGAATCGAAAAACAAACTTTCTTAGTGTTTGTGAAATTTGGTGAAAACTTATGTAGTAAAAGATACGATACAAATGATGTAAAAACACGTTATTTGAACTCCTCAAACCGTTAAAATCTTGTTTTGAATCGTAAAACAAACATTCCTAGTGTTTGTGAAATTTGGTGAAAAGTTATGTAGTAAAAGATACGATACAAATGATCTAAAAACACGTTATTTGAACTCCTCAAAGCGTTCAAATCTTGTTTTGAATCGAAAAACAAACTTTCTTAGTGTTTGTGAAATTTGGTGAAAAGTTATGTAGTAAAAGATACGACACAAATAATCTAAAAACACGTTATTTGAACTCCTCAAAGCGTTCAAATCTTGTTTTGAATCGAAAAACAAACTTTCTTAGTGTTTCTGAAATTTGGTGAAAAGTTATGTAGTAAAAGATACGATACAAATGATCTAAAAACACGTTATTTGAACTCCTCAAATCGTTAAAATCTTGTTTTGAATCGAAAAACAAACATTCCTAGTGTTTGTGAAATTTGGTGAAAAGTTATGTAGTAAAAGATACGATACAAATGATCTAAAAACACGTTATTTAAACTCCTCAAAGCGTTAAAATCTTGTTTTGAATCGAAAAACAAACTTTCTTAGTGTTTGTGAAATTTGGTGAAAAGTTTTAGGGTTTAGGGTTTAGGGTTTAGTAAAAGATACGATACAAATGATCTAAAAACACGTTATTTGAACTCCTCAAAGCGTTAAAATCTTGTTTTGAATCGAAAAACAAACTTTCTTAGTGTTTGTGAAATTTGGTGAAAAGTTATGTAGTAAAAGATACGATACAAATGATCTAAAAACACGTTATTTGAACTCCTCAAAGCGTTAAAATCTTGTTTTGAATCGAAAAACAAACATTCCTTGTGTTTGTGAAATTTGGTGAAAAGTTATGTAGTAAAAGATACGATACAAATGATCTAAAAACACGTTATTTGAACCCCTCAAAGCGTTCAAATCTTGTTTTGAATCGAAAAACAAACTTTCTTAGTGTTTGTGAAATTTGGTGAAAAGTTATGTAGTAAAAGATACGATACAAATAATCTAAAAACAGGTTATTTGAACTCCTCAAAGCGTTCAAATCTTGTTTTGAATCGAAAAACAAACTTTCTTAGTGTTTGTGAAATTTGGTGAAAAGTTATGTAGTAAAAGATACGATACAAATGATCTAAAAACACGTTATTTGAACCCCTCAAAGCGTTCAAATCTTGTTTTGAATCGAAAAACAAACTTTCTTAGTGTTTGTGAAATTTGGTGAAAAGTTATGTAGTAAAAGATACGATACAAATGATCAAAAAACACGTTATTTGAACTCCTCAAAGCGTTCAAATCTTGTTTTGAATCGAAAAACAAACTTTCTTAGTGTTTCTGAAATTTGGTGAAAAGTTATGTAGTAAAAGATACGATACAAATGATCTAAAAACACGTTATTTGAACTCCTCAAAGCGTTAAAATCTTGTTTTGAATCGAAAACCAAACTTTCTAAGTGTTTGTGAAATTTGGTGAAAAGTTATGTAGTAAAAGATACGATACAAATGATGTAAAAACACGTTATTTGAACTCCTCAAAGCGTTAAAATCTTGTTTTGAATCGAAAAACAAACTTCCTTAGTGTTTGTGAAATTTGGTGAAAAGTCATGTAGTAAAAGATACGATACAAATGATCTAAAAACACGTTATTTGAACTCCTCAAAGCGTTAAAAGCTTGTTTTGAATCGAAAAACAAACTTTCTTAGTGTTTGTGAAATGTGGTGAAAAGTTATGTAGTAAAAGATACGATACAAATGATCAAAAAACACGTTATTTGAACTCCTCAAAGCGTTCAAATCTTGTTTTGAATCGAAAAACAAACTTCCTTAGTGTTTGTGAAATTTGGTGAAAACTTATGTAGTAAAAGATACGATACAAATGATGTAAAAACACGTTATTTGAACTCCTCAAACCGTTAAAATCTTGTTTTGAATCGTAAAACAAACATTCCTAGTGTTTGTGAAATTTGGTGAAAAGTTATGTAGTAAAAGATACGATACAAATGATCTAAAAACACGTTATTTGAACACCTCAAAGCGTTCAAATCTTGTTTTGAATCGAAAAACAAACTTTCTTAGTGTTTGTGAAATTTGGTGAAAAGTTATGTAGTAAAAGATACGACACAAATAATCTAAAAACACGTTATTTGAACTCCTCAAAGCGTTCAAATCTTGTTTTGAATCGAAAAACAAACTTTCTTAGTGTTTCTGAAATTTGGTGAAAAGTTATGTAGTAAAAGATACGATACAAATGATCTAAAAACACGTTATTTGAACTCCTCAAATCGTTAAAATCTTGTTTTGAATCGAAAAACAAACATTCCTAGTGTTTGTGAAATTTGGTGAAAAGTTATGTAGTAAAAGATACGATACAAATGATCTAAAAACACGTTATTTAAACTCCTCAAAGCGTTAAAATCTTGTTTTGAATCGAAAAACAAACTTTCTTAGTGTTTGTGAAATTTGGTGAAAAGTTTTAGGGTTTAGGGTTTAGGGTTTAGTAAAAGATACGATACAAATGATCTAAAAACACGTTATTTGAACTCCTCAAAGCGTTAAAATCTTGTTTTGAATCGTAAAACAAACATTCCTAGTGTTTGTGAAATTTGGTGAAAAGTTATGTAGTAAAAGATACGATACAAATAATCTAAAAACAGGTTATTTGAACTCCTCAAAGCGTTCAAATCTTGTTTTGAATCGAAAAACAAACTTTCTTAGTGTTTGTGAAATTTGGTGAAAAGTTATGTAGTAAAAGATACGATACAAATAATCTAAAAACAGGTTATTTGAACTCCTCAAAGCGTTCAAATCTTGTTTTGAATCGAAAAACAAACTTTCTTAGTGTTTCTGAAATTTGGTGAAAAGTTATGTAGTAAAAGATACGATACAAATGATTTAAAAACACGTTATTTGAACTCCTCAAAGCGTTAAAATCTTGTTTTGAATCGAAAAACAAACATTCCTTGTGTTTGTGAAATTTGGTGAAAAGTTATGTAGTAAAAGATACGATACAAATGATCTAAAAACACGTTATTTGAACTCCTCAAAGCGTTCAAATCTTGTTTTGAATCGAAAAACAAACTTTCTTAGTGTTTGTGAAATTTGGTGAAAAGTTATGTAGTAAAAGATACGATACAAATAATCTTAAAACAGGTTATTTGAACTCCTCAAAGCGTTCAAATCTTGTTTTGAATCGAAAAACAAACTTTCTTAGTGTTTGTGAAATTTGGTGAAAAGTTATGTAGTAAAAGATACGATACAAATGATGTAAAAACACGTTTTTTGAACTCCTCATAGCGTTAAAATCTTGTTTTGAATCGAAAAACAAACTTCCTTAGTGTTTGTGAAATTTGGTGAAAAGTTATGTAGTAAAAGATACGATACAAATGATCTAAAGACACGTTATTTGAACTCCTCAAAGCGTTAAAAGCTTGTTTTGAATCGAAAAACAAACTTTCTTAGTGTTTGTGAAATGTGGTGAAAAGTTATGTAGTAAAAGATACGATACAAATGATCTAAAAACACGTTATTTGAACTACTCAAAGCGTTAAAATCTTGTTTTGAATCGAAAAACAAACTTTCTTTGTGTTTGTGAAATTTGGTGAAAAGTTATGTAGTAAAAGATACGATACAAATGATCTAAAAACACGTTATTTGAACTCCTCAAAGCGTTAAAATCTTGTTTTGAATCGAAAAACAAACTTTCTTAGTGTTTGTGTAATTTGGTGAAAAGTTATGTTGTAAAATATACGATACAAATGATGTAAAAACACGTTATTTGAACTCCTCAAAGCGTTAAAATCTTGTTTTGAATCGAAAAATAAACTTTCTTAGTGTTTGTGAAATTTGGTGTAAAGTTATGTAGTAAAAGATACGATAAAAACGAGCTAAAAACATGTTATTTGAACTCCTCAAAGCGTTAAAATCTTGTTTTGAATCGAAAAACAAACTTTCTTAGTGTTTGTGAAATTTGGTGAAAACTTATGTAGTAAAAGATACGATACAAATGATGTAAAAACACGTTATTTGAACTCCTCAAAGCGTTAAAATCTTGTTTTGAATCGTAAAACAAACATTCCTAGTGTTTGTGAAATTTGGTGAAAAGTTATGTAGTAAAAGATACGATACAAATGATCTAAAAACACGTTATTTGAACTCCTCAAAGCGTTCAAATCTTGTTTTGAATCGAAAAACAAACTTTCTTAGTGTTTGTGAAATTTGGTGAAAAGTTATGTAGTAAAAGATACGACACAAATAATCTAAAAACACGTTATTTGAACTCCTCAAAGCGTTCAAATCTTGTTTTGAATCGAAAAACAAACTTTCTTAGTGTTTCTGAAATTTGGTGAAAAGTTATGTAGTAAAAGATACGATACAAATGATCTAAAAACACGTTATTTGAACTCCTCAAATCGTTAAAATCTTGTTTTGAATCGAAAAACAAACATTCCTAGTGTTTGTGAAATTTGGTGAAAAGTTATGTAGTAAAAGATACGATACAAATGATCTAAAAACACGTTATTTGAACTCCTCAAAGCGTTAAAATCTTGTTTTGAATCGAAAAACAAACTTTCTTAGTGTTTGTGAAATTTGGTGAAAAGTTTTAGGGTTTAGGGTTTAGGGTTTAGGGTTTAGTAAAAGATACGATACAAATGATCTAAAAACACGTTATTTGAACTCCTCAAAGCGTTAAAATCTTGTTTTGAATCGTAAAACAAACATTCCTAGTGTTTGTGAAATTTGGTGAAAAGTTATGTAGTAAAAGATACGATACAAATGATCTAAAAACACGTTATTTGAACTCCTCAAAGCGTTCAAATCTTGTTTTGAATCGAAAAACAAACTTTCTTAGTGTTTGTGAAATTTGGTGAAAAGTTATGTACTAAAAGATACGACACAAATAATCTAAAAACACGTTATTTGAACTCCTCAAAACGTTCAAATCTTGTTTTGAATCGAAAAACAAACTTTCTTAGTGTTTCTGAAATTTGGTGAAAAGTTATGTAGTAAAAGATACGATACAAATGAAATAAAAACACGTTATTTGAACTCCTCAAAGCGTTAAAATCTTGTTTTGAATCGAAAAACAAACATTCCTAGTGTTTGTGAAATTTGGTGAAAAGTTATGTAGTAAAAGATACGATACAAATGATCTAAAAACACGTTATTTGAACTCCTCAAAGCGTTAAAATCTTGTTTTGAATCGAAAAACAAACTTTCTTAGTGTTTGTGAAATTTGGTGAAAAGTTTTAGGGTTTAGGGTTTAGTAAAAGATACGATACAAATGATCTAAAAACACGTTATTTGAACTCCTCAAAGCGTTCAAATCTTGTTTTAAATCGAAAAACAAACTTTCTTAGTGTTTGTGAAATTTGGTGAAAAGTTTTAGGGTTTAGGGTTTAGGTTTAGGGTTTAGTATAAGATACGATACAAATGATCTAAAAACACGTTATTTGAACTCCTCAAAGCGTTAAAATCTTGTTTTGAATCGAAAAACAAACTTTCTTAGTGTTTGTGAAATTTGGTGAAAAGTTTTAGGGTTTAGGGTTTAGGGTTTAGTAAAAGATACGATACAAATGATCTAAAAACACGTTATTTGAACTCCTCAAAGCGTTAAAATCTTGTTTTGAATCGTAAAACAAACATTCCTAGTGTTTGTGAAATTTGGTGAAAAGTTATGTAGTAAAAGATACGATACAAATGATCTAAAAACACGTTATTTGAACTCCTCAAAGCGTTCAAATCTTGTTTTGAATCGAAAAACAAACTTTCTTAGTGTTTGTGAAATTTGGTGAAAAGTTATGTAGTAAAAGATACGATACAAATAATCTAAAAACAGGTTATTTGAACTCCTCAAAGCGTTCAAATCTTGTTTTGAATCGAAAAACAAACTTTCTTAGTGTTTCTGAAATTTGGTGAAAAGTTATGTAGTAAAAGATACGATACAAATGATCTAAAAACACGTTATTTGAACTCCTCAACGCGTTAAAATCTTGTTTTGAATCGAAAAACAAACATTCCTTGTGTTTGTGAAATTTGGTGAAAAGTTATGTAGTAAAAGATACGATACAAATGATCTAAAAACACGTTATTTGAACTCCTCAAAGCGTTCAAATCTTGTTTTGAATCGAAAAACAAACTTTCTTAGTGTTTGTGAAATTTGGTGAAAAGTTATGTAGTAAAAGATACGATACAAATAATCTAAAAACAGGTTATTTGAACTCCTCAAAGCGTTCAAATCTTGTTTTGAATCGAAAAACAAACTTTCTTAGTGTTTGTGAAATTTGGTGAAAAGTTATGTAGTAAAAGATACGATACAAATGATGTAAAAACACGTTTTTTGAACTCCTCAAAGCGTTAAAATCTTGTTTTGAATCAAAAAACAAACTTCCTTAGTGTTTGTGAAATTTGGTGAAAAGTTATGTAGTAAAAGATACGATACAAATGATCTAAAAAAACGTTATTTGAACTCCTCAAAGCGTTAAAAGCTTGTTTTGAATCGAAAAACAAACTTTCTTAGTGTTTGTGAAATGTGGTGAAAAGTTATGTAGTAAAAGATACGATACAAATGATCTAAAAACACGTTATTTGAACTACTCAAAGCGTTAAAATCTTGTTTTGAATCGAAAAACAAACTTTCTTTGTGTTTGTGAAATTTGGTGAAAAGTTATGTAGTAAAAGATACGATACAAATGATCTAAAAACACGTTATTTGAACTCCTCAAAGCGTTAAAATCTTGTTTTGAATCGAAAAACAAACTTTCTTAGTGTTTGTGTAATTTGGTGAAAAGTTATGTTGTAAAATATACGATACAAATGATGTAAAAACACGTTATTTGAACTCCTCAAAGCGTTAAAATCTTGTTTTGAATCGAAAAATAAACTTTCTTAGTGTTTGTGAAATTTGGTGTAAAGTTATGTAGTAAAAGATACGATAAAAACGAGCTAAAAACATGTTATTTGAACTCCTCAAAGCGTTAAAATCTTGTTTTGAATCGAAAAACTAACTTTCTTAGTGTTTGTGAAATTTGGTGAAAACTTATGTAGTAAAAGATACGATACAAATGATGTAAAAACACGTTATTTGAACTCCTCAAAGCGTTAAAATCTTGTTTTGAATCGTAAAACAAACATTCCTAGTGTTTGTGAAATTTGGTGAAAAGTTATGTAGTAAAAGATACGATACAAATGATCTAAAAACACGTTATTTGAACTCCTCAAAGCGTTCAAATCTTGTTTTGAATCGAAAAACAAACTTTCTTAGTGTTTGTGAAATTTGGTGAAAAGTTATGTAGTAAAAGATACGACACAAATAATCTAAAAACACGTTATTTGAACTCCTCAAAGCGTTCAAATCTTGTTTTGAATCGAAAAACAAACTTTCTTAGTGTTTCTGAAATTTGGTGAAAAGTTATGTAGTAAAAGATACGATACAAATGATCTAAAAACACGTTATTTGAACTCCTCAAATCGTTAAAATCTTGTTTTGAATCGAAAAACAAACATTCCTAGTGTTTGTGAAATTTGGTGAAAAGTTATGTAGTAAAAGATACGATACAAATGATCTAAAAACACGTTATTTGAACTCCTCAAAGCGTTAAAATCTTGTTTTGAATCGAAAAACAAACTTTCTTAGTGTTTGTGAAATTTGGTGAAAAGTTTTAGGGTTTAGGGTTTAGGGTTTAGGGTTTAGTAAAAGATACGATACAAATGATCTAAAAACACGTTATTTGAACTCCTCAAAGCGTTAAAATCTTGTTTTGAATCGTAAAACAAACATTCCTAGTGTTTGTGAAATTTGGTGAAAAGTTATGTAGTAAAAGATACGATACAAATGATCTAAAAACACGTTAATTGAACTCCTCAAAGCGTTCAAATCTTGTTTTGAATCGAAAAACAAACTTTCTTAGTGTTTGTGAAATTTGGTGAAAAGTTATGTACTAAAAGATACGACACAAATAATCTAAAAACACGTTATTTGAACTCCTCAAAACGTTCAAATCTTGTTTTGAATCGAAAAACAAACTTTCTTTGTGTTTCTGAAATTTGGTGAAAAGTTATGTAGTAAAAGATACGATACAAATGAAATAAAAACACGTTATTTGAACTCCTCAAAGCGTTAAAATCTTGTTTTGAATCGAAAAACAAACATTCCTAGTGTTTGTGAAATTTGGTGAAAAGTTATGTAGTAAAAGATACGATACAAATGATCTAAAAACACGTTATTTGAACTCCTCAAAGCGTTAAAATCTTGTTTTGAATCGAAAAACAAACTTTCTTAGTGTTTGTGAAATTTGGTGAAAAGTTTTAGGGTTTAGGGTTTTAGTAAAAGATACGATACAAATGATCTAAAAACACGTTATTTGAACTCCTCAAAGCGTTCAAATCTTGTTTTAAATCGAAAAACAAACTTTCTTAGTGTTTGTGAAATTTGGTGAAAAGTTTTAGGGTTTAGGGTTTAGGGTTTAGGGTTTAGTATAAGATACGATACAAATGATCTAAAAACACGTTATTTGAACTCCTCAAAGCGTTCAAATCTTGTTTTGAATCGAAAAACAAACTTTCTTAGTGTTTCTGAAATTTGGTGAAAAGTTATGTAGTAAAAGATACAATACAAATGATCTAAAAACACGTTATTTGAACTCCTCAAAGCGTTCAAATCTTGTTTTGAATCGAAAAACAAACTTTCTTAGTGTTTCTGAAATTTGGTGAAAAGTTATGTAGTAAAAGATACGATACAAATGATCTGAAAAAACGTTATTTGAACTCCTCAAAGCGATAAAATCTTGTTTTGAATCGAAAAACAAACATTCCTAGTGTTTGTGAAATTTGGTGAAAAGTTATGTAGTAAAAGATACGATACAAATGATCTAAAAACACGTTATTTGAACTCCTCAAAGCGTTCAAATCTTGTTTTGAATCGAAAAACAAACTTTCTTAGTGTTTGTGAAATTTGGTGAAAAGTTATGTAGTAAAAGATACGATACAAATGATCTAAAAACACGTTATTTGAACTCCTCAAATCGTTAAAATCTTGTTTTGAATCGAAAAACAAACATTCCTAGTGTTTGTGAAATTTGGTGAAAAGTTATGTAGTAAAAGATACGATACAAATGATCTAAAAACACGTTATTTGAACTCCTCAAAGCGTTAAAATCTTGTTTTGAATCGAAAAACAAACTTTCTTAGTGTTTGTGAAATTTGGTGAAAAGTTATGTAGTAAAAGATACGATACAAATGATGTAAAAACACGTTATTTGAACTCCTCAAAGCGATAAAATCTTGTTTTGAATCGAAAAACAAACTTCCTTAGTGTTTGTGAAATTTGGTGAAAAGTTATGTAGTAAAAGATGCGATACAAATGATCTAAAAACACGTTATTTGAACTCCTCAAAGCGTTAAAAGCTTGTTTTGAATCGAAAAACAAACTTTCTTAGTGTTTGTGAAATTTGGTGAAAAGTTATGTAGTAAAAGATACGATACAAATGATCTAAAAACACGTTATTTGAACTCCTCAAAGCGTTCAAATCTTGTTTTGAATCGAAAAACAAACTTTCTTAGTGTTTGTGAAATTTGGTGAAAAGTTATGTAGTAAAAGATACGATACAAGTGATCTAAAAACACGTTATTTGAACTCCTCAAAGCGTTCAAATCTTGTTTTGAATCGAAAAACAAACTTTCTTAGTGTTTGTGAAATTTGGTGAAAAGTTATGTAGTAAAAGATACGATACAAATGATCTAAAAACACGTTATTTGAACTCCTCAAAGCGTTCAAATCTTGTTTTGAATCGAAAAACAAACTTTCTTAGTGTTTCTGAAATTTGGTGAAAAGTTATGTAGTAAAAGATACGATACAAATGATCTAAAAACACGTTATTTGAACTCCTCAAATCGTTAAAATCTTGTTTTGAATCGAAAAACAAACATTCCTAGTGTTTGTGAAATTTGGTGAAAAGTTATGTAGTAAAAGATACGATACAAATGATCTAAAAACACGTTATTTGAACTCCTCAAAGCGTTAAAATCTTGTTTTGAATCGAAAAACAAACTTTCTTAGTGTTTGTGAAATTTGGTGAAAAGTTTTAGGGTTTAGGGTTTAGGGTTTAGGGTTTAGTAAAAGATACGATACAAATGATCTAAAAACACGTTATTTGAACTCCTCAAAGCGTTAAAATCTTGTTTTGAATCGTAAAACAAACATTCCTAGTGTTTGTGAAATTTGGTGAAAAGTTATGTAGTAAAAGATACGATACAAATGATCTAAAAACACGTTAATTGAACTCCTCAAAGCGTTCAAATCTTGTTTTGAATCGAAAAACAAACTTTCTTAGTGTTTGTGAAATTTGGTGAAAAGTTATGTACTAAAAGATACGACACAAATAATCTAAAAACACGTTATTTGAACTCCTCAAAACGTTCAAATCTTGTTTTGAATCGAAAAACAAACTTTCTTTGTGTTTCTGAAATTTGGTGAAAAGTTATGTAGTAAAAGATACGATACAAATGAAATAAAAACACGTTATTTGAACTCCTCAAAGCGTTAAAATCTTGTTTTGAATCGAAAAACAAACATTCCTAGTGTTTGTGAAATTTGGTGAAAAGTTATGTAGTAAAAGATACGATACAAATGATCTAAAAACACGTTATTTGAACTCCTCAAAGCGTTAAAATCTTGTTTTGAATCGAAAAACAAACTTTCTTAGTGTTTGTGAAATTTGGTGAAAAGTTTTAGGGTTTAGGGTTTTAGTAAAAGATACGATACAAATGATCTAAAAACACGTTATTTGAACTCCTCAAAGCGTTCAAATCTTGTTTTAAATCGAAAAACAAACTTTCTTAGTGTTTGTGAAATTTGGTGAAAAGTTTTAGGGTTTAGGGTTTAGGGTTTAGGGTTTAGTATAAGATACGATACAAATGATCTAAAAACACGTTATTTGAACTCCTCAAAGCGTTCAAATCTTGTTTTGAATCGAAAAACAAACTTTCTTAGTGTTTCTGAAATTTGGTGAAAAGTTATGTAGTAAAAGATACAATACAAATGATCTAAAAACACGTTATTTGAACTCCTCAAAGCGTTCAAATCTTGTTTTGAATCGAAAAACAAACTTTCTTAGTGTTTCTGAAATTTGGTGAAAAGTTATGTAGTAAAAGATACGATACAAATGATCTGAAAAAACGTTATTTGAACTCCTCAAAGCGATAAAATCTTGTTTTGAATCGAAAAACAAACATTCCTAGTGTTTGTGAAATTTGGTGAAAAGTTATGTAGTAAAAGATACGATACAAATGATCTAAAAACACGTTATTTGAACTCCTCAAAGCGTTCAAATCTTGTTTTGAATCGAAAAACAAACTTTCTTAGTGTTTGTGAAATTTGGTGAAAAGTTATGTAGTAAAAGATACGATACAAGTGATCTAAAAACACGTTATTTGAACTCCTCAAAGCGTTCAAATCTTGTTTTGAATCGAAAAACAAACTTTCTTAGTGTTTGTGAAATTTGGTGAAAAGTTATGTAGTAAAAGATACGATACAAATGATCTAAAAACACGTTATTTGAACTCCTCAAAGCGTTCAAATCTTGTTTTGAATCGAAAAACAAACTTTCTTAGTGTTTGTGAAATTTGGTGAAAAGTTATGTAGTAAAAGATACGATACAAATGATCTAAAAACACGTTATTTGAACTCCTCAAATCGTTAAAATCTTGTTTTGAATCGAAAAACAAACATTCCTAGTGTTTGTGAAATTTGGTGAAAAGTTATGTAGTAAAAGATACGATACAAATGATCTAAAAACACGTTATTTGAACTCCTCAAAGCGTTAAAATCTTGTTTTGAATCGAAAAATAAACTTTCTTAGTGTTTGTGAAATTTGGTGAAAAGTTATGTAGTAAAAGATACGATACAAATGATGTAAAAACACGTTATTTGAACTCCTCAAAGCGATAAAATCTTGTTTTGAATCGAAAAACAAACTTCCTTAGTGTTTGTGAAATTTGGTGAAAAGTTATGTAGTAAAAGATGCGATACAAATGATCTAAAAACACGTTATTTGAACTCCTCAAAGCGTTAAAAGCTTGTTTTGAATCGAAAAACAAACTTTCTTAGTGTTTGTGAAATGTGGTGAAAAGTTATGTAGTAAAAGATACGATACAAATGATCTAAAAACACGTTATTTGAACTACTCAAAGCGTTAAAATCTTGTTTTGAATCGAAAAACAAACTTTCTTAGTGTTTGTGAAATTTGGTGAAAAGTTATGTAGTAAAAGATACGATACAAATGATCTAAAAACACGTTATTTGAACTCCTCAAAGCGTTAAAATCTTGTTTTGAATCGAAAAACAAACTTCCTTAGTGTTTGTGTAATTTGGTGAAAAGTTATGTTGTAAAATATACGATACAAATGATGTAAAAACACGTTATTTTAACTCCTCAAAGCGTTAAAATCTTGTTTTGAATCGAAAAACAAACTTTCTTAGTGTTTGTGAAATTTGGTGTAAAGTTATGTAGTAAAAGATACGATACAAACGAGCTAAAAACATGTTATTTGAACTCCTCAAAGCGTTCAAATCTTGTTTTGAATCGAAAAACAAACTTTCTTAGTGTTTCTGAAATTTGGTGAAAAGTTATGCAGTAAAAGATACGATACAAATGATCTAAAAACACGTTATTTGAACTCCTCAAAGCGTTAAAATCTTGTTTTGAATCGAAAAACAAACATTCCTAGTGTTTGTGAAATTTGGTGAAAAGTTATGTAGTAAAAGATACGATACAAATGATCTAAAAACACGTTATTTGAACTCCTCAAAGCGTTAAAATCTTGTTTTGAATCGAAAAACAAACTTTCTTAGTGTTTGTGAAATTTGGTGAAAAGTTATGTAGTAAAAGATACGATACAAATGATGTAAAAACACGTTATTTGAACTCCTCAAAGCGTTAAAATCTTGTTTTGAATCGAAAAACAAACATTCCTTGTGTTTGTGAAATTTGGTGAAAAGTTATGTAGTAAAAGATACGATACAAATGATCTAAAAACACGTTATTTGAACTCCTCAAAGCGTTCAAATCTTGTTTTGAATCGAAAAACAAACTTTCTTAGTGTTTGTGAAATTTGGTGAAAAGTTATGTAGTAAAAGATACGATACAAATAATCTAAAAACAGGTTATTTGAACTCCTCAAAGCGTTCAAATCTTGTTTTGAATCGAAAAACAAACTTTCTTAGTGTTTCTGAAATTTGGTGAAAAGTTATGCAGTAAAAGATACGATACAAATGATCTAAAAACACGTTATTTGAACTCCTCAAAACGTTAAAATCTTGTTTTGAATCGAAAAACAAACATTCCTAGTGTTTGTGAAATTTGGTGAAAAGTTATGTAGTAAAAGATACGATACAAATGATCTAAAAACACGTTATTTGAACTCCTCAAAGCGTTAAAATCTTGTTTTGAATCGAAAAACAAACTTTCTTAGTGTTTGTGAAATTTGGTGAAAAGTTATGTAGTAAAAGATACGATACAAATGATCTAAAAACACGTTATTTGAACTCCTCAAAGCGTTAAAATCTTGTTTTGAATCGAAAAACAAACATTCCTTGTGTTTGTGAAATTTGGTGAAAAGTTATGTAGTAAAATATACGATACAAATGATCTAAAAACACGTTATTTGAACCCCTCAAAGCGTTCAAATCTTGTTTTGAATCGAAAAACAAACTTTCTTAGTGTTTGTGAAATTTGGTGAAAAGTTATGTAGTAAAAGATACGATACAAATAATCTAAAAACAGGTTATTTGAACTCCTCAAAGCGTTCAAATCTTGTTTTGAATCGAAAAACAAACTTTCTTAGTGTTTGTGAAATTTGGTGAAAAGTTATGTAGTAAAAGATACGATACAAATGATCTAAAAACACGTTATTTGAACCCCTCAAAGCGTTCAAATCTTGTTTTGAATCGAAAAACAAACTTTCTTAGTGTTTGTGAAATTTGGTGAAAAGTTATGTAGTAAAAGATACGATACAAATGATCAAAAAACACGTTATTTGAACTCCTCAAAGCGTTCAAATCTTGTTTTGAATCGAAAAACAAACTTTCTTAGTGTTTCTGAAATTTGGTGAAAAGTTATGTAGTAAAAGATACGATACAAATGATCTAAAAACACGTTATTTGAACTCGTCAAAGCGTTAAAATCTTGTTTTGAATCGAAAACCAAACTTTCTAAGTGTTTGTGAAATTTGGTGAAAAGTTATGTAGTAAAAGATACGATACAAATGATGTAAAAACACGTTATTTGAACTCCTCAAAGCGTTAAAATCTTGTTTTGAATCGAAAAACAAACTTCCTTAGTGTTTGTGAAATTTGGTGAAAAGTCATGTAGTAAAAGATACGATACAAATGATCTAAAAACACGTTATTTGAACTCCTCAAAGCGTTAAAAGCTTGTTTTGAATCGAAAAACAAACTTGCTTAGTGTTTGTGAAATGTGGTGAAAAGTTATGTAGTAAAAGATACGATACAAATGATCAAAAAACACGTTATTTGAACTCCTCAAAGCGTTCAAATCTTGTTTTGAATCGAAAAACAAACTTCCTTAGTGTTTGTGAAATTTGGTGAAAACTTGTGTAGTAAAAGATACGATACAAATGATGTAAAAACACGTTATTTGAACTCCTCAAACCGTTAAAATCTTGTTTTGAATCGTAAAACAAACATTCCTAGTGTTTGTGAAATTTGGTGAAAAGTTATGTAGTAAAAGATACGATACAAATGATCTAAAAACACGTTATTTGAACTCCTCAAAGCGTTCAAATCTTGTTTTGAATCGAAAAACAAACTTTCTTAGTGTTTGTGAAATTTGGTGAAAAGTTATGTAGTAAAAGATACGACACAAATAATCTAAAAACACGTTATTTGAACTCCTCAAAGCGTTCAAATCTTGTTTTGAATCGAAAAACAAACTTTCTTAGTGTTTCTGAAATTTGGTGAAAAGTTATGTAGTAAAAGATACGATACAAATGATCTAAAAACACGTTATTTGAACTCCTCAAATCGTTAAAATCTTGTTTTGAATCGAAAAACAAACATTCCTAGTGTTTGTGAAATTTGGTGAAAAGTTATGTAGTAAAAGATACGATACAAATGATCTAAAAACACGTTATTTGAACTCCTCAAAGCGTTAAAATCTTGTTTTGAATCGAAAAACAAACTTTCTTAGTGTTTGTGAAATCTGGTGAAAAGTTTTAGGGTTTAGGGTTTAGGGTTTAGTAAAAGATACGATACAAATGATCTAAAAACACGTTATTTGAACTCCTCAAAGCGTTAAAATCTTGTTTTGAATCGTAAAACAAACATTCCTAGTGTTTGTGAAATTTGGTGAAAAGTTATGTAGTAAAAGATACGATACAAATGATCTAAAAACACGTTATTTGAACTCCTCAAAGCGTTCAAATCTTGTTTTGAATCGAAAAACAAACTTTCTTAGTGTTTGTGAAATTTGGTGAAAAGTTATCTAGTAAAAGATACGATACAAATAATCTAAAAACAGGTTATTTGAACTCCTCAAAGCGTTCAAATCTTGTTTTGAATCGAAAAACAAACTTTCTTAGTGTTTCTGAAATTTGGTGAAAAGTTATGTAGTAAAAGATACGATACAAATGATCTAAAAACACGTTATTTGAACTCCTCAAAGCGTTAAAATCTTGTTTTGAATCGAAAAACAAACATTCCTTGTGTTTGTGAAATTTGGTGAAAAGTTATGTAGTAAAAGATACGATACAAATGATCTAAAAACACGTTATTTGAACTCCTCAAAGCGTTCAAATCTTGTTTTGAATCGAAAAACAAACTTTCTTAGTGTTTGTGAAATTTGGTGAAAAGTTATGTAGTAAAAGATACGATACAAATAATCTAAAAACAGGTTATTTGAACTCCTCAAAGCGTTCAAATCTTGTTTTGAATCGAAAAACAAACTTTCTTAGTGTTTGTGAAATTTGGTGAAAAGTTATGTAGTAAAAGATACGATACAAATGATGTAAAAACACGTTATTTGAACTCCTCAAAGCGTTAAAATCTTGTTTTGAATCGAAAAACAAACATTCCTTGTGTTTGTGAAATTTGGTGAAAAGTTATGTAGTAAAAGATACGATACAAATGATCTAAAAACACGTTATTTGAACTCCTCAAAGCGTTCAAATCTTGTTTTGAATCGAAAAACAAACTTTCTTAGTGTTTGTGAAATTTGGTGAAAAGTTATGTAGTAAAAGATACGATACAAATGATCTAAAAACAGGTTATTTGAACTCCTCAAAGCGTTAAAATCTTGTTTTGAATCGAAAAACAAATTTTCTTAGTGTTTGTGAAATTTGGTGAAAAGTTATGTAGTAAAAGATACGATACAAATGATCTAAAAACACGTTATTTGAACTCCTCAAAGCGTTAAAATCTTGTTTTGAATCGAAAAACAAACTTTCTTAGTGTTTGTGAAATTTGGTGAAAAGTTATGTAGTAAAAGATACGATACAAATGATCTAAAAACACGTTATTTGAACTACTCAAAGCGTTAAAATCTTGTTTTGAATCGAAAAACAAACTTTCTTAGTGTTTGTGAAATTTGGTGAAAAGTTATGTAGTAAAAGATACGATACAAATGATCTAAAAACACGTTATTTGAACTCCTCAAAGCGTTAAAATCTTGTTTTGAATCGAAAAAAACAATCTTTCTTAGTGTTTGTGTAATTTGGTGAAAAGTTATGTTGTAAAAGATACGATACAAATGATCTAAAAACACGTTTTTTGAACTCCTCAAAGCGTTAAAATCTTGTTTTGAATCGAAAAACAAACTTTCTTAGTGTTTGTGAAATTTGGTGAAAAGTTATGAATCGAAAAAAAAACTTCCTTAGTGTTTGTACACTTTTGCGAAAAGTTATGTAGTGAAAGATTCGATCCAAATCATCTCAAAAACACGTTATTTGAACTCCTCAGAATGTTAAAAGATTGTTTTGAATCAAAAAATAAACTTTCTTAGTGTTTGTAAAATTTGGTTAAAAGTTATGTGGTGAAAGATACGATATAAATGATCTAAAAACACGTTAGTTGAACTCCTCGAAGCATTAAAAGATTGCTATGAATCGAAAGGAAAACTTTCTTAGTGTTTGTACAATTTGGTGAAAAGTTACGTAGTGAAAGATTTGATCCAAACCATCTAAAAAACACGTTATTTGAACTCCTTGGAATGTTAAAAGATTGTTTTGAATCAAAAAACAAACGTTCTTAGTGTTTTTTAAATTAGATGAAAAGTTATGTAGTAAAAGATACGATACAAATGATCTAAAAGCACGTTATTTGAACTCCTCGTAGCGTGAATAGAATGCTATGAATCGAAAAGAAAACTTTCTTAATGTTTGTACAATTTGGTTAAAAGTTCTGTAGTGAAAGATTCGATCCAAATCATCTAAAAAACACGTTATTTGAACTCCTCAGAATGTTAAAAGATTGTTTTGAATCCAAAAATAAACTCTCTTAGTGTTTGTGAAATTTGGTGAAAAGTTATGTAGTAAAAGATACGATACAAATGATCTAAAACACGTTATTTGAACTCCTCAAAGCGTTAAAATCTTGTTTTGAATCGAAAAACAAACTTTCTTACTGTTTGTAAAATTTGGTGAAAAGTTATGTAGTAAAAGATACGATACAAATAATCTAACGACACGTTAGTTGAACTCCTCGAAGCGTGAAAAGATTGCTATGAATAGAAAAGAAACCTTTCTTACTGTTTGTACAATTTGGTGAAAAGTTACGTAGTGAAAGATTCGACCCAAACCATCTCAAAAACACGTTATTTGAACTCCTCGGATCGTTAAAAGATTGTTTTGATTCGAAAAACAAACTTTCTTAGTGTTTGTAAAATTTGGTTAAAAGTTATGTAGTGAAAGATACGATATAAATGATCTAAAAACACGTTATTTGGACTCCTCGAAGCGTGAAAAGACTACTATGAATCGAAAAGAAAACTTTCTTTGTGTTTGAAAAATTTGGTGAAAAGTTACGTAGTGCAAGATTCGACCCAAACCATCTCAAAAACACGTTATTTGAACTCCTTGGATCGTTAAAAGAGTGTTTTGAATCGAAAAACAAACTTTCTGTGTGTTTGTAAAATTTGGTGAAAAGTTTTGTAGTAAAAGATACGATACAAATGATCTAAAAACACGTTATTTGAACTCCTCGAATCGTAAAAAGATTGCTATGAATCGAAAAGAAAACATTCTTAATGTTTGTACAATTTGGTGAAAAATTACGTAGTGAAAGATTCGATACAAACCATCTCAAAAACACGTTATTTGGACTCCTCAGAGATTTCAAAGATTGTTATGAATCGAAAAACAAACTTTCTTAGTGGTTGTAAAATTTGGTGTAAAGTTATGTATTAAACGATACGATACAAATGATCTAAAAATACGTTATTTCGACTCCTCAAAGTGTAAAAACAAGTTATTGAATCGACAAACAAACTTTCCTAGTGTTTGTAAAATTAGGTGAAAAGTTATCTAGTAAAAGACACGATACAAATGATCCAAAAAACAAGTTATTTGAACTCCTCATGCCGTAAAAAGATTGCTACGAATCGGAAAGAAAACTTTCTTTCTGTTTGTATAATTTGGTGAAAAGTTAAGTCGTGAAAGATCCAATCCAAATAATCTCAAAAACACGTTATTTGGACTCCTCGGAGAATTAAAAGATTGTTATGAATCGTAAAACAAACTTCTTAATGTTTGTACAATTTGGTGAAAAGTTATGTAGTAAACGATACGATACAAATGATCTAAAACACGTTATTTGGACTCCTTAAAGCGTAAAAACAAGTTATTGAATCGATAAACAAACTTTCCTAGTGTTTGTACAATTTGGTGAAAAGTTATGTTGTAAATGAAACGATACAAATGATCTAAAAAAAAGTTATTTCGACTCCTCAAAGCGTATAAAGATTGCTACGAATCGAAAAGAAAACATTTTTTGTGTTTGTACTATTTGGTGAAAAGTTAAATCGTAATAGGTTCGATCCAAATCATCTCAAAAACACGTTATTTGGACTCCCCAGAGATTTCAAAGATTGTTATGAATCGAAAAACAAACTTTCTTAGTGGTGGTAAAATTTGGTGAAAAGTTATGTAGTAAACGATACGATTCAAATGATCTAAAAACATGTTCTTTGGACTCCTCAGAGATTTGAATGATTGTTATGAATCGAAAAACAAACTTTCTTAGTGGTTGTAAAATTTGGTGAAAAGTTATGTAGTAAAAGATACGATACAAATAATCTAAAAACGCGTTATTTGAACTCCTCAAAGCATAAAAAGGTTGCTATGAATCGAAAAGAAAACTTTCTTCGTGTTTCTACAATTTGGTGAAAAGTTAAGTCGTAAAGGATTCAATCCAAACAATCTCAAAAACACGTTATTTGGACTCCTCAGAGATTTCAAAGATTGTTATGAATCGAAAAATAATATTTCTTAGTGTTTGTAAAATTTGGTGAAACGTTATGTGGTAAACGATACGATTCAAATGATCTAAAAACACGTTATTTGGACTCCCCAGAGATTTGAATGATTGTTATGAATCGAAAAACAAACTTTCTTAGCGGTTGTAAAATTTGGTGAAAAGTTATGTAGGAAACTATACGTTACAAATGATCTGAAAACACGTTATTTGGACTCCTCAAAGCGTAAAAACAAGTTATTGAATCGATAAAAAACGTTCCTTGTGTTTGTAAAATTTGGTGAAAAGTTATGTAGTTAAAGATACGATACAAATGATCTAAAAACAAGTTATATGAACTCCTCAAACCGTAAAAAGATTGTTCTGAATCGAAAACAAAACTTTCTTTTGTGTTCGTACAATTTGGTGAAAAGTTAAGTCGTAAAAAATTCGATCCAAACCATCTCAAAAACACGTTATTTTGACTCCTTGTAGAATTAAAATATTGTTATGAATCGAATAACAAACTTTCTTAGTGTTTGTAAAATTTGGTGAAAAGTTATGTAGTAAACGATACGATACAAATGATCTAAAAACAAGTTATTTGGACTCCTCGGAGATTTGAATGATTGTTATGAATCAAAAACAAACTTTCTTGGTGGTTGTAAAATTTGGTGTAAAGTTCGGTAGTAAGCGATACGATACAAAAGCTCTAAAAACACGTTATTTGGACTCCTCAAAGCGTAAAAACAAGTTATTGAATCGGTAAACAAACTTTCCTAGTGTTTGTAAAATTTGGTGAAAAGTTATGTAGTAAAAGATACGATACAAATGATCTAAAAACAAGTTATTTGAACTCCTCAAACCATAAAAAGATTGCTACGAATAGAAAAGAAAACTTTCTTTGTGTTTGTACAATTTGGTGAAAAGTTAAGTCGTAAAGGATTCGATCCAAACAATCTCAAAAACACGTTATTTGGACTCCTTGGAGATTTGAAAGATTGTTATGAATCGAAAAACAAATTTTCTTAGTGTTTGTAAAATTGGGTGGAAAATTATGTTGTAAACGATACGATACAAATGATCTAAAAACACGTTATTTGGACTCATCAAAGAATTGAAATATTGTTATGAATCGAAGAACAAAATTTTTTAGTGGTTGTAAAATTTGGTGAAAACGTGATTATCATAATAATCTCACATTATCGCGATTTAAACGCACTTTTAAGGTGATTTGGAAAATGAAAAATGTAAATGTTAGTAGATGAGAATCACATTTTGATGTTTGAGTTTGCATGTGAATTCTACCCGGCGGAAATGATATGACACATTTTCATGTGATTCCGCCAAAAAATAGTGGTAACGTTACATTTACATGCAATACAAAAATATTTTCATTTATTATAGTTTATTATATGAGATATTTAAATCTTTATTTGTAAAGTAAATAACAGATAATTGTAGTTATAATTAAAATTGTTGTGTTTATTTAAGATAAATATTATATAAAATTATTATACCATCCTAATTATTATTGAATTATAATTATATTCAATTTAAATATTAATTTACAACACAAAGTATAAAAAAATTACATAATTTAATATTGTATTAGAAATTTAAAAAAATGTTAAAAATATTAGATAATATAATTGATTTGAAACAATAACGTTGAGTTAGCTAAAACATATAATTGATTTCATACATTCTAAAGATATAATGATCATTTCATAAATTAAAGAAGGTTTGTGTTCCTAGCTAGAAATATGAATTTTAATCTAAACAATAATATTTCAAAGACATGATAATGTGATTCTCATCGATCACATTCCAAGAAATGTGATTGTTGGTTGAATTTTTATTTGATTTTTTTTTTTCAAAAGAATATTGATGTTACTAACGATTTTCATAAATCATGGAAAAAGAAAAAGTAATTCCCATCAAAAAATAAAATAGTTATAATATTATATTCATATGCAATTTACAAAAGTATTCTCACTTATTATATGAAATATTTTCATTCTTTATTTGTCAATTTAATATTAGATAATTCTAATTTTAATTAAAATAATAAGTATATTTTTTTAATAAAAATAATATATATATTAAATATGAAATAATCATATAATCCTAATTATTATTAAATCATAATTATATTAATTTACAAAATGAAGTATACAAGATTCTAGAAAATAACATAAATAACATTGAATAAGAAATAAAATAAAAAAGGTATTAGATAATATAGTTGATACATATAATTGATTTCATAAAATAACTTTGTATTTGCTAAAACATACAATTGATTTTTATAAATCCCAAGAATATAACGGTCATTTCACAAATTAAAGAAGGTTTATGTTCCTTGGAATATAAATTTCAAAAAACATGATAATATGATTCTCATCAATCACATTAGGAATGTGATTATCATGACAATTTCACGTTTCAAAAGACAATATCAAATTCTTTGAAGTAAAAATTAGGAATG
This sequence comes from Luzula sylvatica, assembly GCA_946800325.1. Lineage (NCBI taxonomy): Eukaryota > Viridiplantae > Streptophyta > Magnoliopsida > Poales > Juncaceae > Luzula > Luzula sylvatica. Next base: position 66,906,028 of record OX326959.1, on the reverse strand, counting down.
AATGGTCGAAGCATACTACTATTGAAGATCCATTGGTTTAGCGAGGACATGTAAGCTCTCCAAGAGCAAGATGAGGAGGATTTGTTCGATCTATTTTCTTCAAATGCTATATCAAAGCTTGATTGTTAAGTTGAAACTATTTTCAAATTTTTTGAATATAATGTAATTATATTTTTATTTTTGTAACGTAGATCCTAAAGCACGAAACGGACTCCTACGAATCTATTTTTTATTAATTAAAAGAAAATAAAAGGCATTACAAAGTTGTTATTTTGAAGTATATCTTGTTTATGGTATATTCTACATTCATCTATTTAAGCATCACAAATTCAGTCAGGATCATGTGAAACACACAAAATCAAACTCTTTTATCACAAAAAAAGGACAAGGCGTGATGAGTGATATTGAAAAGGACACCTTTCTTTCTAGCATAGCATGCTAATTTGTAAATGTAACATTAAAAAAAACTCTTCAAAAGGCACAATTTCGTCAGATTTTTGCTTAAAATCCGAACCCAATTTAATATCTCGCTTTAAACTCTTCACAATGGGCTAAAGACCCAACGAGATTCACTTACCAAGTTGCCCTCTCTGATCCCTAATTTATTGCTCTCTATTTCTTTTATGAAATAAAATAATACTGTCTTGTCTAATTCTGCAAGATCTTATAACAACAATACTGTATAATTTAATTAATGAACAGTGTATTTGCTTTACAATTTACTTGAATTAACGAACATGAATGAATTTTAACTGTTAAATATTCTGTAATGAACTTGAATTAGTTAATTATATATCTTTATTAAAATGCCGTTTTTTGTTAGTTATATCTGAAGTTTATACACGTCACATTGTAGACTTGTAAGTTGTAGTGTGCTTGCTGGTTTAGCACTATGTAAAAAGGAACAAAAGATTAAGACCACTATGTTTGATCACTACCTCAAAGTTATATTCTTTTGTTATCTCTACTAAATATTGTCAATTAATAATTACATTATGATTTTAGAGGTATTTAGGATTTTGATATACTAATCATAACTTTTTTATGATGATAATATATTGGTAATTAATTCAATCATGTAGAACATAAGGTTCATAATCACACATTGTCTATAATAATAATAACCTTAAAAATATACAACATAAATGAAAATCAAGGCAATTATCTTACCTCCCAACTACCCCTCTGAAACTATCCACAAATTTAATACATTTTAATTCCAATTAATAAATAACTAAATTCTTTTCGAGAGTATCATTGTTATTTATTAAGTCCAGGTATTTGGTTTACCAGCAGAATTTATTGTGCTTAACAGACAAAAAATGGATTAAATGAATATATCTTATATCTTATCTACACATGAAAATTAATTGTAGAAATAAATGAATATCCAATCATATATTATTTTTATCTGGATATCGTTTAAATTACCCAAAATAACAATTTAATCCTTTTTAATAGTCAATATTCAAAATCTCTCTCCCTCCCATCACACCTCATAAAAAAATAACATTCTTTTGATCCCTCCATCACCATTAACATCTCTTTCTCTTCTCATCGATATTCACAAAAAATACTTGAAAAGTTCAGGGCTTTCTTCTTCTTTTTCTCTCTGTATATACATTCATGCGCAGGACAGCTACGGGCAAACGGGACGCCAGATGCACGTGAACCGTCTCCGCAAAGGAGGAGCACCCCAGCACTCTTCCTGTCTCCGTCTCTTCCGAACGACCGTTACGGCGGTTCTCCGGCGAAGAGGAGCGTTGCTTGCCCTGCCACTTATATATGTGTCCGTTATGATGTTCTTGGCAGGCAAATGGGGCCTTGATGGAGCTTCTCCGGCTATGATTGTTGGCGTCGCGGCCGCGCTCCGGGGAAAGCCCTTACCGCCACCGGGGTCCGTGTACCGGAGCTCTGAAATGTTTGAGAAGCTTCGGCCTGCTATGGAGGCTGATTGGAATCATAGTAATGCTGTAAGAATTGGAAAGATGAAATCTTTTTTGTTTGAAAGAATTTGGCTTTTGTTTAATCTTGTAATTCTGTTTCCTAGATTTTGATTTTCTGCGAATTTATCTAAATCATAAATATTCTTGGAGTTTGTCGTTGCAATTAATTTCTTTATTGGTTCAAAATTCCCCCCCTTTGGTCGTTCAATTATGATTTTTATAACTTTTGGCAATAATTTAGCTGGAATTGAAAACGTTCAGTTATTTCTTTATCCAATTTCATCTTAATTGATGAAATTCTCATTTTGTGCCAATTTTATTAAATGATTGCTCTTTAATCGAACCTTCTTTTTTGCAGTTAATGGATGCATGGCATCAAGAACCTAACCAAAGATGGAAACCTTGTATCGATATCAAGAAAAAATCTCAAGCAGGTTTCGATTTCTCCAAATTATTTCAAATTTCTCAAAATCAAATAATTGCCCATATTTTCGAAAAAGAAACTTAAATCCGAATTCTTTTTTTTTCCCTCAGATTTGCCACCTTCAAATGGTTATCTCATAATCGAAGCAAATGGTGGCCTAAACCAACAACGCATTTCAGTAATTCCTCACCAAAATTACATTATTTTTCTTTCCATAATTTTCTATAATTTTCCATAATATTTATTTTTTACCTTCGTATAGATTTGTGATGCGGTTGCGGTAGCCAGCTCAATAAATGCGACACTTGTCATCCCGATGTTTCATCTAAATAGTGTTTGGCGCGATGCGAGGTAATTAATTAATTATTATAATCATCAATATTTCTATAAATTATAAATAATGATATTTTTTTCAATTTTGAATGTTTTTTAGCAAGTTTGGGGATATATTTGACGAAGATTACTTCATCGAATCGTTGAAAAATCACGTGAGGATCGTGAAGAAGCTCCCAGACGAATTATTCGAGAAATTCAACCATAATTTAAGTAGCATAATAAACATGAGATCCAAAGCCTACTCTCCTGCCTCTTATTATTCGCGTAAAGTCCTCCCCAAATTACTACAACTCGGGTACCCTTCCCCTTCTCAAAACATACAAATATCATGTATACCCCTCAAAATTGGTCCTCTTAATATATTTTATCAAATATATAAAAAACAGGGCTGTGAGAATAGCGCCGTTTTCGAATAGACTCGCGCAATCCGTACCGCCAAGAATGCAAAAATTAAGATGCATGGCCAATTTCGAATCCTTGCGATTTGCAGACCCAATCAGATCTCTCGCAGATAAAATGGTCGAAAGAATGGTGAATAAAAGTCGCTCTTTGAGCGAGGGCAAATACGTCTCCGTTCACCTCCGCTTCGAAGTGGTTCGTGTAAAAAAAATCCTCTTTTCATTATATTTTACTGCTAAAATTTGAAAAAATAATTATTCTTGATATATTTGAAGGATATGATGGCGTTTTCGTGTTGTAAATACAATGGAGGGAAAGAGGAGGAGATGGAAATGGAGAGGGTGAGAGAGAAGGGATGGAGAGGAAAATTTCGCAGACCGGGCCGTGTTATCAGCCCTGAAAAAAATCGACGAGATGGCAAGTGCCCATTAACCCCACTCGAGGTACAAATTAGTATATGCATGAAGCAGCCAATGAAATCGTGCCACCTCATATTATTTTTAATTTTTTATTTGTGTGTGTGTGTGTGTGTGTGTAGGTGGGGATGATGCTTAGAGGAATGGGATTTGGAAATAACACCGTGTTGTACATAGCGTCTGGTAAAATATATAACGAGAAAAATTACATGGCTCCTCTACGCCAATTATTTCCTCTTATGGAAACAAAGGATACCCTCACTTCCCCCGAAGACCTCGCACCTTTTGAAGTAAACCAATATGTCATTTCATTATTTTGCATTCATTTTTTATTTTATTGCTTCTCATTTTCTTTATTTATTTGAATATTAGGGGCATTCGTCGAGATTGGCGGCGTTGGATTACACGGTATGTGTGGAGAGCGAAGTGTTTGTGGCGACACAAGGGAGCAATTTTCCCCATTTCGTAATGGGCCATAGGAGATACATGAACGAAGGCCATGCGAAAACAATCGAACCCGACAAAAAGAAGTTGGTTTTGATTTTGGATAACAGTGCAATCAGGTCCGAGTTTAATTTCATCAAAAAATAATATACTGCATGGTGGAATAATATTTATTTTATTTTTTTGTGATTTTAGATGGGATAGGTTCAAGAAGCACATGCAAGACATGCTTCGTCAGAGCGACTCGAAAGGGTTCGGGACGAGAAAGCCTAACACACCTCTGTACAAACTTCCCGTGCCGGATTGCATGTGTCAGCGAACAGACCTGTGATTTTTTTTATAGGATCGTATTTTTATATGGGTACATTAATTCAGTATACACTTAACTATACATGTGTATGTAAGTAGTTATTATCTGATTTGATAACTACACAAGAGGACCTTATTCGCCCGCTTTTGTACTTAGGAAAGTGAATGTAGTTTCTTTGTATATGTAAATAAATAAATAAAGATCAGAAATTAGCTAAATTTTGGTTGTTATGTTATTCCATTCTTTGAACAATATATAAACAGGGCAGGTTGCGACGAATAGAAACATGCCACATCAGCAAAGTGAGAAATGTGAATAAAAAAAGAGGAAGGGTTAAAATAGCAGAAATGTATCTGGGCAGACACGACGGATAAAATAAAATAAATCATTACAACAAGATACACAAAAATGGAAAGCGATTATGAAACTACATACAGAATCGATCTCACTCGTGCCTAACATACTCGAATGTTAGCATTGACTCCACTCTTCCACTTTAAACTTTGTTTTTATCATTCGTAATCAGATATCCATCAACGCTGCATCGGTATCTGACAACGGAGCTAAACAAAAAAATAATAATAAATAATTAATATTGTGTAAAATATTATAATTTCATGTATACCCCTCTAAAGCATGAAATTTCATAAATGCCCCTAGAAAACCCTTCTAATATCATGAATATCCCTAAATTAAACTTTTACTTATAAATTTGTTAATTTTTTCGTTTTACCCTTATATCAATATAGTAGTTACTTAAGATTTCAAGAATAATATTGGTTTCCGTAATGATTTTTTGATAAAAATTATGAGATCGGATTGACAATATTTGATTTTTTATGATTTTGGAAATTATTTTAGAGCAAAAATTATTCATTAGCATAGAAAATAATTTTAAAAATTAGGTAATAAACAGATTACTAACGAGAAATACGTTGTTAATTTTTAAATGATATAAAAAGGGGTATATGTGATATTTTAAAAAATGTATAGGGGTAACCATGATATTTGAAGGGTTTCGAAGGGGTATCGATGATATTTGAAGGGATTTGCAGGGGTATTCGTGAAATTTCATATTATTGATGGGTATATGTGAAATTTTGATGTTTTACAGGGGTACATGTGAAATTGCACCAAAGTAAAAATAAAAAGATGTGATCATACCGAGCAAGTCTTCGTAAGTATCTGAGAAAAAAGAAGATTCCATGAGTAGAGGCGGCGAAAACACTTGATCCAAAGAATCGTCCATGGAAAGAAAAGACGCTCCGTTTCTTTTATTATCCAGATTGATCTGGGGACGTGGTTTCGGGGACGCGAAAACCAGTTTTTGCTTTCTCTGATTTGATGGGGTGGTGTTATCGACCGGTCTTTCTTTTCCCGGTTTCGAAGTCAGTGGCATGAAGAAGTGCTCTGACACCTCGTCAGAACTGGTCTTCTCCAGTACTCTTTCCGGCTTGATTATTGGTTTTGATAACGCAGCCTCTCGTACTGCGCGTCTTATGTCATGCGTTGCATCGTAACCATCACTCTCTACAAAAAAGTAAAAATAAAAATAATTGATGAAGATAAAAAGGGCATTTTCGTAATAATAATATACCTTGTGGTAAGTGGTGCTTCTTTTCGCTCAAAGTCAAAGAGGGTTGTTTCGAGAGGGAATTTTCCAATCGAGACACCACAGCTTCTTGGGGACGAGTTTGGGTGTCTTTAGCATTATTACTTCGCTTTGGATTCGGAGATAAACTGAATAAATGAGGCAGTTTCGTAGTAGCCGGACTCGGAGATTTCTCTAATTGCATACTAGAAATCTTCGCCGCCACGTCATCAATTTCATCGCCCCCGTTTTCTCGATTCGGTGTCTGCATCGAAAAGTGTGCGGCTGAGGATTCGACTTCGCTTCCTGAGATCGTATTGACCTCTTCTGTGAGCTCGGTTATCGAGCTCTGTATTGTTGGAATTGCTTCTTTTAATTGATTAATTAATCCCTTCAAACAAACATTAAACACACATTATATATTATAATTTATAATATAACAAAAAAAAAATATTATTAATTTATTATACCTGAATACTGACGAGATGTTGGCGGTGTTCGGCGAGAGTAGAAGCGAGGGACTCGGCATGGCCACTCGTTTCTCCTTCTGACGCGCTTCTCAATAAATCCGGTCCTTCTCCATCATTCGCTTTCGCCTGATAAAACAAAATAAAGTATAATAAAATAAAATATTCACGGAATATATTGTATATTTATATAAATGAATACCAGATAAAGAGATTGTCGATGAATGCGTTGTAAAGCGTGGGTCCAGCGTCGCAGAATCTCGGCCACGTCTACAGTTGGGTGTACGAGACCAGGTCTATCTTCGTTTTTCAGAGATTCGTTTTTATCTTGTTGTGAGTTTTCTTGCATTGTTGCAAGTAATGCTTGTCCAGATATTCGATACCTAAATCAAAAAATTTGATTAATTAATTAAATGTGATTAATTAAAAAAAAATTAGTTAGTTATGTGTGTACCTATGTTCGCGGTGAGCTATCACGTCTTCGATGGGACCTGAAGCGAGAACTTCATGTTGGCCTGTGTATGAAATAAATAACCCCAAGTTATGAAATTGTAATAAAAATATATTTTGATGATGATAAGGGTATTAATGATATAAACGTACTTCGTCGAGCTAATAAGGACTCCCATAACCTAGTAGCCTTAGAGACGAGATGAGAAGTTTGACCAGAAGAACTCGAGACTCTATCGTCCCATGATGACTCAGCTTCGGATTTTGCTTTGTTTCTCATGTCTTGTAATTTCTCCAATTCTTGTTGCAAATACGCCTTCATTGCAACAAAAAGAAATCAATAATACATAAAAAAATAATAAATTTGAGATAATAAGGCATTAAATAATAATGGACCTCTTCAGCGCAAAGACTGCGAAATTCAGCGGTCATTTCATTGGCGAGATTAGACCAAGTGTTTTGTCTATGAACTGCCACACTGGCATTCTCTAGAAACTTCCTTCTCTCTAAAGCAATCCTCGCCTATTAAAAAAAATTATAATTCAGTATTGATAAGTACGTTTTGCAGTTAATGATTTTGGGTTTTGGGTTTTGGGTTTTGAACCTTGGTGATGGGAAGTAAAGCTGCGGCGTTTGAGTAAGAGAATTCGGTTAAGGTAGAAGGAAGTGGATCTGAAGCCGTGTCTGACGAGAACATCCGTTTGTGGACCTCTCTAAGCGTGTGGACAGAGAGTTGCCATAGAAGTTCGACGAATCTGCAGGGAAGTGAAAAGTTGTAGAAAATGTTTGGTGTAAATAATAAAAAGAGGGATTAATTAATTACCTGGGACCGCAACAAGTGGCGAGAGATGAAACCCTAGAGCTGCTCCGTGGAAGAGCGCCTTGTAACTCTAGCTCGCTTATAATTGCTTGTACAATCTAAAAAAGTAGAAATGGATTAATTTGATTAGATATAGTTTTGATTAGTGCATTGAGTGGTACCAACAGAATATTCGTACCTTTCGAAATTCTCTGGATTGAGCTGAATCAAATATCGGCCAAACCTTGTCAAAATCCTGCCAAATTAAAGATATGATGAACCGAGTTAAGTACATTTTGTACCTAAGATTATGAAACTGCAATTTTGGTATTGATCCACATTGTGCATTTATCATGATTCTCGGAACTTAAATTCTTATTTGATACAAAAAAGAAATCACCCCTAATTGCCAGCCTCACTCTACCAAATTGTCCCAACCAAAATCGCAAAAAGTGAAGCTCGATCCTTCCAATTGTTTGAAACCAAATCATCTATTCCCCCTCATTGTCAGATTGTAAATTCTCATTTTTCCGTAAAAAATATAGAAAGAAACTTAATTGCCCAGATAAACCAAGGAGAAATTAAAGGTAAATGGAGCAAACGTGATTACCTTGGCCGATTGAATAGGGCCACGAAGGGCAGATAGAAGGAAGTACAGAAGCTGTTCTCCCAACTTAGGGTTAGAATGTCTGAAGAGGCCAACGCTAGGGCTTCCTCCGCCAGCGCCGCCATTGGAAACGCCGAGAACAGTCGGATCCAGTCCTAGAAGGAGGCAATTAGTATACATCGCGCTCTCCAGCTCCGCCTCCCTCTCCTTCTCCCTATCCGTCGCCATTGTATCCAAAGCAGTTCGCGATCGATCTCACAGCACACTACACTGCATTATTCTTGTTCGTTAGATTCGATCTCTATACTTTATACTCGTATCGATGATTGGGTGAGTTAGTACTGTAGGTTTTCGCCGGTGGATCGCCGGATCTGGGTGGATTTCGCCGGCCCGTATTTTTTGAAAAATTGGAGAGGGGGGATCGCGGATGGGAATTGGGTGGGGAAGGTATCACTGGACGGATCTTTTAGGCTTTGCACTCTCCGTTCTTTTAAGTTCTGGATATATCCATTTTTTATGATGGGTACTGGAGATATCAATTGATATCATACTAGAGAAGTTGCCCGACTGATTTTTGGTCTGTTGAAGATCGAACGGACCCTTATGGTCGGGTTCGGATAAAGGATAAACAATCATACCAGAACCCACGAGTAACGTATATATCCAAATCCGAACACATTATCTGAAAATCATCAATAAAAAATTAAAAAAATAAAAATATATAAAATTATTATACAAATACATAAAACAACCAACATGTACAAATTTATTAAAAATCAAAATATTACAAATAATTAATGAATAAGACATCCACAATGTTCATATTATTGGATATTTTCGGATATTTCTCGGTTTCGGGTCGGGTTTATGTATTTTTTGAATAACGGGTATATTCATGGGTAAAAAATTATCCATGTACCAAACTCCGAGGGGCCATTTTTCGGATATTACCCGACCCACAGGTATTTTTTCGAGTATTATCCATCCCGTTCGGATCGGGTACCCGCGGATTCGAATTTTACCCGACCACTGACATCCCTACTTGTGGTAGGTTCTGAAAAAGTGTTCTTCTAACAACATCGTGATCATATCAATTCAATAATATTTCACATGCGGAGTTCATTATGATATCGAATATGAACAATTTATGATTTGTTAAACAATAACCTGACACATAAGATCTTGAAAAATATATAATGATTCAAATCATTCATCTTCTTGTTCTTGATTCAAGATCGTCGAAAAATCAATGCCGCACACTCTTGACGTTGAAGAGCATGTATTGTATTAAAATTATGATGGCCAATTTGTTGTTGTTGAGATGACGAAGTTTCCGGAAAGTCATAACGAATAAGGATCATATAAACAAGATCCGAAATAAAATGACATGAATCACAATTTGTGCCGAAATCAATGGAAAAAGGATCGTAAAAGACTCGCATTTTCAAAATCGAATGGTAGCTACTGCGATTTGGTACCGTCGTCTCGGCAAGGGTGGCCGTCGTTTTCGCCACGAGACACCATTTAATTTGATCGAATAGCCGCCGTTTTCTTGAGATTTGATATCATCCATCTCAATATAGTCTCGGCAAGGGTGACCGGTATGTTAGTTTTGCAATATTACCCCCACAACATGTTATTTTTGTAATTTAAAAATGAAGATATTGTTTAAGTTTTTATCTCGCTAACAAATCATGTTAGCTTTCAATACTATGATAATAAGAATTAAGTAACTTCTCTAATTATATAGAAATAAAGATATCCTGTTTAATTTTTTTTTTTGTCTCTCCAACAAATTATGTTAGTATGATTAAATGTCATATGATATGATATGAATTAATAATTATCAGGATTATAAAAAATCTTGAAATTTTTAAAGAGTTATTGAAAAGTAATTATATATAATTGACTACACAACAATTATTCTTATAAAATTGGCTGTTCAATCAATAGTTGTTATTTGTCTAATTTATAATCGAAGTTTCAATTTTCGTAAATAATATAGAATTGTCTTGAATAATGATGTAGCTTTTTGATATCATTCTATCTTTCTTGAATATATATTTTTAATAACAATGTATCTTAAAAATCAACGTGTGGCGTGTAAGTGTTCTCATTCGTCCGGTGCTGGTTAGTTAATTCATTCATGTGTCTAGTAACATCGTATGATAATATATGAGTTATAACATTATTTTACGAAAAACATAACAACATATATTATATCATTATTATTTACAGTAATTTATATAATATCAATTATAAAATTCACTGCACATTATTTATTACATATTGCAAATAAAATTTCAGTTTAATACAAAAAATAATGAAAATTATACGTGACATCAGAAATAATAGAGGAATAATTAAAAAAACTAATATCAAAATTTGACTAAAACAAAAATATAATTAAAATTTATTTAACATCATATGATATTTTAAAATTTATAGTCTTAAAAAAATAATAATATAATTTGATGCCCGTCTAAAATGCTTAAGAAGTTATTTCCAATTTAATAAACAAAATCTTCTATTTATATTTTTTTATTTTTTACTTTTGAAAAATTTAATATCAAATATTTTTGAAAACACAACTATAAAAACTAAAAGTAACAATAATAATACTTACAATTTTAAATTCAATTACGTAAATATAAATTATTTTGTATTGTATGTTTTTAATAATATATATGCATACTCAAAACACAGAAAATATATTAAAACAATACTAATATGAATGTAAATGTAAAGAGCAAAAACAAACACGTGTATTTAATTAATTTAAAATTTATAAATACTAATTGTATTGATATATATTTTATAAGCTTATATATTAGTTTGGATATGAACTTTTTATTTTTCATTTGTTTTCCTATTTGGTCGTATAATTTAATGTAAATTGATAAAAAAAAATGAATAAAATTAATAGAACTTGAACCTGACCAAAAAAAATTATTTTAAAAAAATCAAAATTAATTGTATTTAATCGACACACACAAATATCTACAAATAAACAATAACCATAATACATAAATGGATTGTATACCTTAATTCACGTGTCGTTAAGTGGCACACAAAGATTATATATAAAATAAACAATGATAATTAGTAAGGAGTACGATATAGTTGTCATATTTTTTCCTCGAAATTATACGCATATATTTAGGATTAGGAGTGTCAATGGGATGAATATTGTCCAAATCGATACAATCGTATCCGAAAAAATATTCGGATCCGAATGGATTCGGATCATAACCATATCCGTTTTATGGGTATAGATCCGGATCTAGATATTAAATATTCAGTCGTATTCGGATCCGAATAAATTTTTTAAATGTGTATCCGTTCTGCTGAAATCATGATCTCATTTCTTTTTAATACTGAACGGACAATATTTCAATTCATAAATAACACTAACTCCATATCAATTCATAATAATATCTAGTATGCATTCAACAACACACTATAATATCCGAATCGTATCCGTATCCATATCCAACAATATATAAACCGTATCCGTATTCGAAAAAATATCAAAATGAATATACTATGACCACTATCTGAATCGTTGCCACCCCTACATATTCATGACTTGATACGTATCCGAATCCGTATCAAATATATATATATATATATATATATATATATATTAATATGAATGAGTTGTGACCACGATACGAATAGTTGACACCCTACATATCCATGAATGGATATATATATCCACATATCCAAATGAAAAAAAAATATGAATATGTTATGATCACTATCCGAATATATCCGAATGAAAAAAATATGAAATATGAATATGAATATGTTATGATCACTATCCGAATATATCTGAATCGTTCACACCCCTACATATTCATGACATGAATATGTATACGAATCTGTATCATAAAAAAATGAAAATATGAATATGAATGATCATTATCCGAATCGTTGACACCCCTACAATTGATGACATGAATATGTATCCTAATCCGTATAAGAAAAAAGATAATTGTACCATTCCCCTCGAATTCCCTCCAACGCTCTCTATATCATCAATTAACATGATAATTAACAAAAATACGCTCCATTAATGATTAATTGATTGATTAAAAAAATATTAATTCATATGTATTTTAATTATATATCAATTAATTATTAATGAAATATATTTTTGTTAATTTCATGTTAAGTAATTGTTAATTGGTGATATAAAAGGTGTTGGAAGGAATTTGAGGGACACCATATATGGCCTCAAAAATAATATGAAATATGAATATGAATCTGCTATCACTATTGGGAAGTTCTATGATATACTTATTTTTTTATCCTGTACTTTTTTCCAAAAATTATTTTAAGAATTTTAGCTATTTATTAATTAATTATACAAAATTTAAGTTTTGCATAACATCAAATGATAAATATACACTATAATCTTACAAAAAAAAATCATTATTTGACAAATATTCGAAATATATATTTTTTAAAATGGGTCCATGATAAAAAAAACGGATCTATCATATAACTCCCCATCATTATTATCCGTGGTGACGGATTTATTAAAGGACTAAAAAAGACACTATACATGGCCTCCCTCTCTCCAAATTTTTTGAAAATTTCTCACAATATCCTCTAAATAATCACCTCACTGATACGGGACAAGATCCGCAACTAATTATCCGAATCGTCGGCACTTGACATCCCAACATATTCAAGACATTCAAGAGTCAAGACAAGTGAAAGATAAATTCGAAAGAGAAAAGAAGTGAGAATTGTATGGCACTCATTAATGGGCTATATTTTTCTGTGACCTGTGTGGGCAACACAACAAGCCAAATCAAATTTTCAATCATTTCCTTCACCCATTAAATATTGCTGGATTTATTCAATCTTTGTTGCGAAAACTGTACCGTTGCAATGCGTGACTGCAATAATTGCTTCGTGCATAATGCATAGAAATTAATAAACAGAAAAAAACAATGAATAAATGTGAAACTCGTGATACGAATAAACACAACACACAATATATATACTGTTATTAATTATGGATTAAGTAATTAACAAGCAAACACGTGGTAGATACCTTCCTTGTCATCGGCTCCATCTCCTTTATTGTCTTCGGCAAAACATTAAAAAAAAAATGCAAAAAAGCCAACTAAATCTGTACAAACGACAAATCTTTACATTCTTCTCGATTGAAAATCGGAAATTTTACTAAAATTTTCATTCCCACTTTTACAATTTCATGAAAACATGAATTGAATCGAACTAATTAACGTCGTCTTCTTAATTTTTTCTATGTAATTCACCATCTTCAAATGGTGTCTCTTCATCACAGTGATTGCGATTTGATTAATCGAATACAGCCTTAACAAGCCCCAATTGATCTTCCAAATACCTTTCCAAGTGACTGGCTTTACCTTCTTCGAAATCCATTACACTCTCACAACGACCAATCAAATCGCTTCTCCCTGGATCCGTGTTCTTCTTCCTAAATCTCCATTTCACCGGAGCCAAGCGGAGAAACACGAAAATAAGACAGATGAAAGGTAAACTGATAAAAACGAATGGCAGTATAAAGGGAGAAAACACAATCAATGCAAGAAATGTACAGCCACAGCCGACCGGAGAGCACCGGCGAGTGAAACGTGGATGATCGACGTTCGTGGTCTCCGCCTCTCTTTCCATGCCATAACCCCAATTCCTCGGAGTTTTTTCTCTCCTTTTGTTGATGGCTTTTGGTTTTGCCTCTTCGTCCACTCCACCTCCCCCTTTTGAAGACTTAACTCCCACGATACAAATCAAGAGAAAACCGAATCTGTTGTGGTGTTGTTTTGATAGTGTTTTGTGTAGTGGGTCACTTTGCTTTGGGATCTTACAAAATAAAATATCAATAACTTTGAAAGCCAAATGTTTATTTATATTAATATATATATACACAAGTATAACATAACACAACATAATTTATGATAATATTTTTATTACTAAAAAAACATATAATAACTAATAAGTGATGAAACAATTCTTAAAAAAGAAAAATATTCGATATTTTTTAATTTTTGTTTATTGCTTAAAGGAGGATTTTGCTTCTCATCATTTTTTATGCTAACTGATGAAAAATAACACTATATATATTAATTGCGAAGAAAATGACGTCGTTGTGTCTCTTGTGACATTGAAGATGCGGGCATTACATTCTTTTCAAGTGTTCTAAATTATTGCGAAGAAAACGACGTCCCATTTATGATGGAGGTGTGCTTCAGTATGGCTTGTTTGGTGTTTGTCCATATATCGGCCGGGTGGGTGTCTCTAGTTCTTCAAGTCATGTTGAAAGAGTGGCAAACATGATTCATAGTTGTCGGGATGAAGATGCATGTGCCTAGAAATTGTCGATCATGCGAAGTTCATCAAGGCATGATAAAAAAATACCTGAACCTTTAGGGCGTATTTGGATCATGAAAAAGGTGCAATTTTTCTTGGAAAGTTGAGTCAAGGGATGTGATTACCATGTTTGGTATATCATGGGAATCCTACGTGACATGAATGTTACATTCTCATAGAGCAACAATTTTTCGACATTCATGGAAAAGAGATTCCCACAAAAAATGGTGGTAATGTGGCATTCTCATGCTATTTACAAAAATATCCTCTATTTATTATATTGTTTATATTTTGGAACATTTATTTATTTATTTGTAAATTAAATATAATTTGATAATTGTAGTTATAATTAAATAATAATTATATTTACTTTAAGAAAAATAATATATAAATTAAATAATTATAATATAATATAATTATTTAGTAATTATGATTATAATATAATTATTAAGTAATAATTAATTATAGTATAATAATTATAATATTATTAATTATAATGATATTAAATATAATAATTATAATATTATTTATTATATTAATTATAATAATTATTAAATAGAATGTAATTATAATTATTTTAAGAAAAATAATATATTTGGGCTTGATATCCTCCTTCTATATGTATAATTATAATTGATTAAATAGTTATATTGCTTATTTTTATTAATGATGTATCATGAAATTATTGTTTATTTAATTATTCTGTAAGAAAGGAGTAATATTGTCATTTCATTCACTTTATCATGTAATCATAATGTCAACACAAACATGAAATTTTTTTTTTTTTTGAAATCCAAAAATTTAACCAAACACAAATATTACTGGTCTATGAAAATATCCGGATAATGTGATTATCATGATAATCTTACATTACCGCAATGCAAACACACTCTTAGGAGATAATTGCGATATTTTCATAGAGATTTCGTCTAAGAATATCATAATATCGAATTCCTCAAGAAATGATATGCCGAATGGGGCCATTTCCAACGGAGAGAGCCACGTTGTTGATGTTTTTGAAGAATAGGGAGAGTTAATGATCAATTTTATTTCAAAAAATAATTCGGAGTAAATGATTTTTTATTTCAGATGAAAAAAGATCTGCTACACACATCCACCATACAAGTGCCGCAGGAGATCTGGGTTTCTCTTAGTGGTCGATTTCTCGTTGATTTTATTACAAAAATAATTATTGCACTAGATCTATGAATGCAAGAAAATCCGGTACGTGTACCATAAATAGTGGACCAAGCAGAAGTATAATGTTCACATTCGCATTTTCCATGGTGAATTTAACTTATTTATTTGAAGCATTCATTGGTTAATTGAGATTAGTACCTGTGAATCACCATTGTGATATTCTACTTTTCTCCCTCATTTCTCCCACACTTTCATGATACTATCACAATTCTCAATTAAACCATCATTAACAAAATTAATTAACAATTAATTTATAATTACTAAAAGTTTAATACGTAATTAAGATCCTTACCAATTAAAAATTAATTAATAATATCCAACTATTAATAAATATGAATTAATCGTTAATTGAGATGAGATAATTAGTGAATTAATCATCAAAGATGATGACATCGTGAAAGTGGAGAATTGGGGGGCATGATAGAAGGCCTCGTCACCCTTTGTTGACAATTAATACCCGTGAATAATAGTTATCAGCATACAATTTTTCAAGAAAATATATTTATTAAAAAGTAAAAAATAGTCAAGTATTAATTAATACCCTAAGAACCCGTTTGGCAAGCGAAATTAGTAGAGGGAAATTAGATTATAAGTTGGAGGAGAAAAAAATTATGGAATTAATAATTTCATAATTTTTTGTTGGATTGTTCGGAATTTTTTTGAAATTTTGTTAATGACAATGTAGAAATAATTGTTAATTAAAATTGATAAAAAATATCAAGTATCTTTCTTAAATAATCAAATAATATTAAATGTATTTTTTATATTATTACAATAATATATTTAATAATATGAATATAATATTATGTTAATTATTTGAATTTTTGAACTTTGTAAGTTGTTAACAAGGTTGCGTTACTTGTAACTTTGTAAGTAGTAAACAAAGCCCTGATATTTTGGACTTGGGTCAATATAGACTTTTTGAATATTCATAGTGATTTATCTCATTCTCTCGCCTTGTCGGCAAAGGAAGAAAGCCGTACAAGAATGGATCTCATATACGGTGCTCCCTTATTTGCAAAAAAAAAAGATTGTTAGTTTTCTGAAACCTGATTTTAATTGCATGAATTTAAAGTATGATTTGATTTTAGGACCTTTTTTATTTGCTGTTTACTTCAGGGTTTTTTTTATTTTATTTTCAATTAATTTGACTGTTAATTGTGTTAATTTCAATTTTAATTCCTTAAATTCCTGTTTCAATTCCAGCTTCAATTCATGGACTGTAATTTAGTGTTTTGATTACTGTTTATGGATGATTATTTGACGGTTTATTGTTAATGGATGATTAATGTGTAATGTTTGTTTAATGATAATTATTAACTGTTAAAATGTAAATTGTATTATTTGTTAATTTTTGTATTCCTATGAAACTTATGTTTAGTTGTTAATTGATGATTAATTTCCGAATGTAGTGTATCAAGGATTAATTGATTATTAATGTTATTTGTCTTATGAAAAGTTGAAAATTATTTAAGTTAATTGTTAATGGAAGGTACGTAATAAGTAACAACATGATTAATCGTTAATTGAAGGAATATAATTTGAAAATTTATAGAATCTGTAATAAATTTCTTATAATTAAGTTAAAAATGGAATTTAGGAAATTATAATTTAAGTTAAGTAAGTTAAAACATGGGATGACATAATTAAAAATTGCTAATAATAAATGACTAATGGAGTTCATAAATTATTAAACTGGACTGGCTGACGGAGATGGGACACTACTTATGAAAATTATAATTAATTGTCTAATTTGGAAAAAAAAGATAATTTAGAAACATCATGTTTATGATTATAAATTCAGTGATTAATTTAGAAACTTTATTTTTAGAGCTAATATTTTTAGGGTGATGCTATTGCAAGAGTTAACATGACTTAACAAAGAATAAATTTTGAAAAATAACTATTTTGCCCCAATATTAATGTACTATTTAGTGTTCTTATTTATTAACATTATTACATTCCATAAATTGTGCAAAAAAAAAATTATATATAAGAAATTATAACATTTAAAAATAACTTGCACAAATTTTATTAAATCAACATATTCAAAATAATAATTTGCAAATGGATAGCAGTTTTATTTTCAAATACGAAGATCGAATATAATTTTTTTAAATTTTGAAAATTGAAGAGCATATTTATTTTATTTTGTCTTATAATATTCACTAGCAACAGTGAACATACGAGTAAATTTATTCATTTATGTTTTCGTATTTGCTAGGTTTTATTTTGTATATTAGAAATAATAATATATATTGTTTACATACAAAATAATAAATAACAATTCTCATAGATAAGGATAAAATGATCATTATTTTGATTTTTTTTTTTTTTTAAATTCTCTTTGTTTAAGTCGTATTAGCTCTTCCAATAATGCTATCTTATTTTTATCAAAATGCCACTCTTCATTTTAACATGTAATTTAATCACAAATATTTCATTAATTTAGTATTAATTAGTTCGCACTTAAATTCTGATTATGAGCCTGTTTCTAACTATTTAATAACTATACTTATATTTCCAACATAACACATCAAATTTAGCATGCAAATTCAATAGAATGAAATAACAAAATCAACATGTGGTTTACGTAATATATTTACAAATAATTAACCGCGTATGCAATCATATCCATTCCGGGCATTTTGTATTGGAGAGGTTATGGTAGAGATGTATTTTAAAATAAGAAATAAGTTCAAAATCCTGGTTTGATTTGATGTATTTTGTAGAAATCATGAATTGAAGGTAGATTTTGGAATATATAAAAAATGATATTCCAAATGCATGTACTCCATGTATTTGATTACATATTAATATATTATTTCTTCAAACTTTAGACTCGTTGTAGTATCACAGTCATATTTTCAACATGAAATCATTTTAATATTATCACATTCATATTTAATTTCAACATGAAATATTTTTAAATGGAAAGATTTATTCTCATATCATATTTTTGAACATTGCACAATGCACTCTTTCGAAAATTAATAGTATCACATTCTTCTATATATTTTAAGTTAAAAAATAATCGAAGAAAATAAAAAATAATCATGACAAATTGAGGAAAATATTACCCACGCATACAAATCTAACTTACTAAACAAATAAACCAAAATTAAAATTCACATGGATAAAAATAATTAGAAGTACATTATTGATGTTATATACAAAATACAGAATTTACCTCCAATAATTATAAAAAATATTTTGGATTACATATATAATATTTTAATTAGAATTGTGTAATCCATCTACAATATGTTTTAATATTTATATACTTCATTACACGTTCCACTATTTTTATTTTGATATATATATATATATATATATATATATATATATATATATATATATGCTAACAAGAATGCATAAAAAGAATTCAAAAAAGAATCCAAATACCAAAATAGATTATTGATAATTATAATATTAATTATAATTATTATTAAATATAATGTAATTATAATTATTTTAAGAAAAATAATATATTTGGGGCTGGGCTTGATATCCTCCTTCTAAATGTATAATTATAATTGATTAAACAGTTGTATTGCTTATTTTTATTAATGATGTATCATGAAATTATAGTTTATTTAATTATTATGTAAGAAAGGAGTAATATTGTTATTTCATTCACTTTTTCAAGTAATCATAGTGTTAACACAAACATGAAAATATTATTTTTCTTGGAATCAAAAAATTTAACCAAACACAAATATTATCGGTCAATGAAAATGTCCGGAAATCACATTCCAAGGAATGTGATTACCATGATGATCTCATATTACCGCAATACAAACACACTCTTAAGAAATAATGCGATTTTCATAGAGATTTCGCCTAAGAATATCACAATATCGAATTCCTCAAAAAATGATATGCCGGAGACATCAAAAATTATTGTGAATGAGGCCATTTCCAATTTTATTTCAAAAAATAACTCGGAGTAAATGATTTTTATTTCAGATGAAAAAAAATCTGCTACACACATCGACCATACAAGTGCCGCAGGAGATCTGGGTTTCTCTTAGTGGTCGATTTCTCATTGATTTTATTACAAAAATAATTATTGCACTAGATATATGAATGCAAGAAAATCCGGTACCATAAATAGTGAACCAAGCAGACGAAATGAAGTATAATGTTCCCATTTGCATTTTCCATGGTGGACCTATGCTAATTATAACATCTCCTAATTTAATGCTTACATCTAAATCTAATTTCCATTCACTGAATTTAACTTATTTATGTGAAGCATTCATGGTTTAATTGAGATTAGTACCTGTAAATCACCATTTGTTTGGTTGAAGTTTGCGTTACTTGTAACTTGGTAAGTTGTAACCAAAGCCCTGATATTTTGGACTTGGGTCAATATATAGACTTTTTGAATAGAGGCCTTCTACCATCCCTCATTTCATTCACATTTTCATGATATAAATCTCAAGGCAATTAATTTCTAATTACCTTTATAATCTATAACGATCTTAATTATGTATTAAATTTTAAATAATTGTGATTTAATTATTAATTAACTTTGTTAATGATGAATTAATTGAGAGATCATGAAAGTGTGGGAAAAATTGGTGGGGAAGAGTATAATATTCTTTTTGAATATTATAATGATCTCATTCTCGCCTTGTCGGCAAAGGAAGAAAGCCTTACAAGAACGGATCTCATGTACGGTGCCCCCTTATTTTTTCCAGATCTTGATGATTGAGTTAGCACGAGGTCAGTTGTTAATCCAGATGGATCGGGTCGTGTCAAACAAAAAAAAAACTACTTCATAAAAATTTCAAAGTTAACCCGGCCCATATATAAACCCCTAACCTTAATTATCTCTCCTCTCTTTTCTCTCACGCGACGGCTGGCCATGACGATTAGAGGGTAAGAAGATTCTAGTTCGAATCTGTTTGGGGAGGGAGGAGAAGAAGAAAGGAGGTGACGAAACGGAGATTTTGGGAACAAGCAAAAAAGCTGGATGGAACGTTAGAGGGTTATCTGCCGTTAGCTTTATTAGGAGCACAGATCTTAAAGAAGATCTAACGCTTGAAAAAGTCACAATTAGAGTTGGTACAATACTTGTTGTAGAAGCAAAGTAGCAATACATAAAGATAATGAAAAAAAGAAGAAAAAAAAAGTGAGGGGTGCATGTGCATTGCATATGATATCTCCTATGTTTTGTAAAATTGAATATTTTTTATAACAAACATTAATTTCTTTAATTTTTCTCTTATAGTTTACTTATGTCAAAATTGAATATTAAGTTCAGAAAACTTGAATAATTTCTTTAATTTTTCTCTATATATAGTCAAGTCTTTTTATTCGAAAAATTCAAAAAAGTCCTTGCTTTGATTTTTTTTTTTCTTTTCAAAATACGCACAAAAAGCTCCTGCATAATCATGCCTTTTGAATTATGCACAAAAAGCTCCTGCACCATCATTTTGAACACTCGAAATTTTTTTTTCTTTTTTTAACAAAACACGACACGAGTGGGCCGGGCCCGCGTGGGCCGCCCCCTCGGGCAGGACGGGCCCGACCCCCCGGGCCCGACCCCCTCTGGCCCGACCCGACCCCCCCGGGCCCGGCCCGACCCGCGTGGGCCCGACCCGCGTGGGCCCGACCCCCCGGGCCCGAGGGGTCGGGCCCGACCCGCGTGGGCCCGACCCCCCGGGCCGGACCCGCGTGGGCCCCGGGCCGGACCCGCGTGGGCCCGACCCTCCAGGGGTCGCCCGACCCTCCAGGGCCGGACCCCCGGGCCGGACCCGCGTGGGCCCGACCCTCCAGGGCCGGACCCGCGTGGGCCCGACCCCCCCGGGCCGGACCCGCGTGGGCCCGACCCCCCGGGCCGGACCCGCGTGGGCCCGACCCCCCCCGGGCGGACCCGCGTGGGCCCGACCCCCCCGGGCCGGACCCGCGTGGGCCCGACCCCCCCGGACCGGGCCCGCGTGGGCCCGACCCCCCCGCCAGCTCCGCCAACCTGCACCTGCATGAACAAACACATAAATACACGCACACACACACACACACACCATACAGTACATGCACATCGTACAGACACACACACACACACACACACACACCATACAACAGTTCATGCATTTTATACATCACACACATTCACACTAATACATTTTATACACATCACTGAGTGAGATTGTTCTGCCATGACCGGAACATTCTCCGAATATTGGCCTACAAAACCATATTTATTAATTAGATTCTTCATTGCTGTACACCTTCAAAAATAAACCACATATAATGAAAAAATGGCATAGTATGGTAATGAAAGGGCTGTGCTCACTTGAAAGACCAGACATTTCTGATGCTTGTCATAATCATCGTCGAGTCTGCCGGGTTGCAAGAACTTCTAGTTGAATCCATCCTTCTAAAGAAATAAAAAAAGAAGAAGTAAGTATATTTTATCCTAGTAATGATCAAATCGAAATTTTGCAACAAAAAAGACCCTTTGTTATGTCTAAATCGAAACAAAAATATCCATCAATTCATTCTTCATAATTTTTGCAAGTGGAAACTTTTTGTCTAAATTGGAAAAATCTAATACTGATAAAGAAATTGTCTAAAAAAGGACAACACAGGGTCCAAAATTTAAGAAGAGAAATTGCTTAAATTGCAGTGCCCAATCTAATGCTTTAAGAAGAAATAGTGTGTAAAAAAAAAAAAGGTAGAAACTTGCAAAATAGTCCCTGCAGATATATTTTTATTTTTATCAAAAGCCCGTAGGCATTAAACAAGCAGAAAAAGGGCTTAAAAGCCCAGTGTACATGGTTATATTGTATTGAAAGAAAAAAATCACCACCAAAAAAGAATGATTACGATAAAGATTTTTGCAGGATTTTTGTAATCCAAATAAATATTTGGGCCTTTTGATAGTTTTCGCACTAAAAAAATCCATGAGGAGGAAAGAGGAAAAAGGAAAGAATATGGTATACCTGATTAGGATTAAGGCTACCGTCTCTTGATTCTTGTTTCTAAATGCCACAGCCGCCAATTTCTTGTTTCCGCATTATTCGGGGAGAATATCATCTGGCTTCTCGCTCTGCCTGAGATGAGAGATTTTGGAATCTAGAAGAACGGAGATGCTTTGAGTAACTCGTCATTACTTGCGCTGAGAAGAGACGAAGCTGAAACTAGAGTATTGTGAATTTGTGCTGAGAAGAGACGAAGCTGAAACTAGAGTATTGTGAATTTGTGCTGAGAAGAGACGAAGCTGAAACTAGAGTATTGTGAATTTTGTGCTGAGAAGAGACGAAGCAGAAATGAGCGAGTAAGGGGAAGGGGATATATATAACGGCTCGTTTAGGATCTCCCAACGTTCGATTTTCCAACGTTCGATTTTCCAACGTTCGGATTTCAAATTATGACCGTTGGAGAACAATCTTCTCCAGTTCGTAGATAACTGGATGAAGCAGAACATGATCTATGCAAAAAGAGGGGCTATTTTGTAAAAAGAGAGGATACAGTCTTGTGTGTTTCTGATTTTGCATGGTCCGTTTCT
This sequence comes from Luzula sylvatica, assembly GCA_946800325.1. Taxonomy (NCBI): domain Eukaryota; kingdom Viridiplantae; phylum Streptophyta; class Magnoliopsida; order Poales; family Juncaceae; genus Luzula; species Luzula sylvatica. The sequence goes on along the minus strand of OX326959.1, from coordinate 66,882,754 downwards.
TATGTTTTCCAATCCTCTATAACTCAATTCTAATCGGGAGATAATTAATTACCTTCAGGCAAAAGTTAAATCAATTATTTATGTTAAATTATTTATCATAATTTATATTATCAATACTTCAATTTTAATTCTTAGCAAAAGTTAAATCAATTAAACATTTAATCCTCAATCAATCGAGTGCCATTTTTACCCAATTGGAAGCGGAATATTCAATTTAGCTGCAATCATGTAATTTATTTTGCGTTTGCAAACGAAACAGATTTCATAAATCATATTTGCACGGAGCTCCATTAAAGCTACTATCAAATTAATCGCTTATTCATCCCCTCATCCAAACTTACAATGCTGCGATGCGACGAGGTAAATTTTTCATTTTCATCCCTCCACTTTAATTTATGGAAATTTCATTTTCACTCCCTGATTGTATACAAACTGTGTCTGTTTTATTTTTCGTTTCAGATAATTATGATAGTACCATAGTGCTATTATGGTAATACCATACCGTAACAATAAGTTGCTAGGAGTACCGGCGCAATTTTGAAATGTGTATGGTTATCTAAGCAAGAAATACCCGATTAGGATCGATTCAAAGAAGTTATTATCTTACCGATTCTTCCCTAATTTTGTTTCTAATTTTCGTGAAACCCTAATTTTCCTCGTACTCAAAACCCTAATTCGGATTTTGATTAGGTGGGGGCGAAATGATTAGCGGAGGAGTACGTCAAGAATATTCCAAAAGATTGTGCCGGACCCCTTCAAGGTGAGTGAATAGAATATTCCAAAAGATTCCTCTAAAATTTTATTTTTAAAATGTTAAATAAATAAGAAATGACTAAAATACCCTTCAGATTTGAAGCAAGGACTCAACTCGAGCAGTAGGGCTTGGAGCTGATGCAAATTTCGCTCAAAGGTTGAAATTATTTACATTTTTAATCTTTTATAGGACGAACCATTTATATGCGAAAGTCTTTTTTCTATCCTAAAAGTGCGAATTTACGATCCTGCCCTTGGAAATTTTAATCATCATGCAGGACAAACCATTTTTAATCCTTTCAAGATTTTTTTCACAGAATATTTCATTTTCACAAAATATTCCAAAAGATTCCTCCAATTTTTTTGTTTTTAAAATGATAAATAAATATGAAATGCCTAAAATGCCCTTCAACTAATATAACAGATATAATTTCCAAGAAAAAATTTGCTGTTTTTTATTCATTGTATATTGTTGTAGTCTCAAGTGAAAATTTATTTATGAATACAACTATACGAAATATGTTTTGATAGTTTTTGTCATATTTTATTTTAATAACATTCAATATAAAATGCTTTATATAATGATATTCTTGACATTGGATGAAAAATGTTGTTTTTTATAATATAATAGTCTAATAACAACAGGATATATTCAAATGTTACAAGACAAGTGACAATATATCTGTATTGTAGTAGTGGATATTGTGAAACATTATTTTCTTGTTTGCTTCGATAGTATTTATAGTTTTTCATGGAAGTTTTATACAATTAATCTAGATCGATTTGTGCCTCGTTGGGGAAAATTGACAAGATTTTTGGGCTAAAACATTAAGATCCAACTCCGAAGAGCTAGGAATGAGGATTCTTGACCAAAAAGTCAAAAACCCAAAAAAAATTGATTTCCTGATAGGACTTTTTCCGAAAAGTAGCTTAGGAATTTGTAATTATTTTAAAAACATTTAATAAAAAAACTAGGGAAAAATAACAGAACTTAAAATGAATGGTGACAAGATATCAAAATAGCCGATAAATGCATAAATGGACCTAATTAAATCCATAAAATAAAGTCAGTTGTGAAATAGTCATATTGTAAGACTTTAATATTAGACTTCAAATTAAGGCCGAAATAAACTTACAAATGTCCGGTATGAACATATTAGCCCATGTGATATTTACCGTTATTTTGTATGGCTGGAATTTTTTTTTAACAAATGTTATCATATCCTAATCATTATGTATTTTCATGTCATTCATATATATTCGGGGCATATAACTGGGCAATATTAGCTCCCAAAATTTAATATAGTCAAAAATTCAATAAATTATTTCTTTAGCAAAAAGTAGTAGTCTCAGAAAATCTAAGTTTTGTCATGTTCATTAATTTGGTTAGGTTATTTTGTTTTGAATGAGAATTTTGAAATATTCAAGTGAATTTTGAATATACTGTTATAAAATTGGATATTTTTAATTATAATTGTTTAAAGACTTTATTATTTGGTATATTTAATTTGAAATGTCTAGTTATATTTTAAATATGAATAAATACTAAATTTGTTTTTTTAATTAAAATCTAAAAACTAAAAAATGTATCATACATCTAAAAAATGTCGTACATTAAAAAAAATACATCATACATCATATAATATATATTTAAAAAAATATAACATTATAATTAAAAATATACATCATATATCTAAATGCACAAGGTATATGTATATCTAGAAATATATATCACAATTTTCTTAATTTTATATATAAGATATAATATGAAGATATAACAATATGTATATATTACTTTAAAAAAAATCATATAAAAAGTGTAAATTATTTTTAAAAATATATAACACATCCACACACACACACGCACACACGCACACACACATAAAGAGAGATCCATTATTAAAAAAAGAATGAAGAGCCACGTGGATTAGACGTGTCGCGTCGGGATAAATCCTGACGGATCGGGTTTCAATAAGCCTGCGCGTAAGATTATTTCTCAATACGGAAATAGGATCGATGCTTCACTTCGGAGAATAAAGAGGTATTTAAAATAACATAAAATGGGTTTATTGAAGATTTCTTATTCTTTATTTCTAGCTAGCTCATAATTTTATAAAATCATATAAAGAGAGATCCACTAGACATGTAAAATTTAGTCGCCAACTTTATGATTTCAAGAAATTTCTTGTTTTCATTGCTTAAGGTTTAAGAAAAAAATACAAAAGAAGACTTTAAGAACTAATGGGAAAAATGGTCCAAATCCAAACATTAATACAACACGTTTGATTGTTTGTACTATGTGCCAACTGAAAATGTTCAATAATTGTGCTGAAGTGGCACATTACTGTCTATGTCAAGATCTAATTATGAATCTGTAATATTGACAATGAGTCAATAATTTACTATAGTCAATGAAAACATGTTCGGTTCATAACAGATCTAAATATAAATTATCTGTTCTGATTAAACTAAGCTGCATCGATATATAATTATATATAGCATATTACTTACTTCAGCATATTTAATTTTGTATTTGTTGGATATTGGAACTAATTAAGTTAATTTATTGCATTATAATACTCCACCATGTTGATCGTGTTGTATTAATGAATTTTTTTATTATAATATTACTTACTATTCGGTAGTAAAAGGAATAATATCGTCACTATGATACGGAGACCAATAAGAAAAACGATACATGCAACTGCTACTTTGTATGATGCATATATGAGGTTTATTTAGTAGGTAACCAAGTTCAATCAATGAATCAACTGAAAAAAGGTCAATAATAATAATAATTGTTATTATTACCATTTAATCTAAATTACTTGATAATAAAATGCATAACTAAAACAATATGATTTATATAATATAAAAACCCAAAAACTTGCAAGATGAGCTCCTTAGGCGAAATTACGCGAAGAGAAAAGATAATGCAGCCAAAAATACCAGCTTTTATTCCGTGGGTGTTTTCTAAATGTAGACTTTTTAATTACGATGTAATATTTTTAAATTCATTATTTTTAATTGCGAGTTATGTTTTTCTACATATATGATATATCTTTTTGAAATACAATATATATTTGATTTATAACTTGTGAAATATACAATTTTTGATATACAATATATATATGTCAAACATCTTTAAAATGTGTTTATACATTTTAACGGCAATATATACTTCTTTTAGTCGTGCATGTGTTATGTATTTTTATATGTATGGTATATGTTTGGTTTATACTTTCTGAAATATATTTTTTTAGATGTATGGTATATTTTATACTTATGTATAAAGTTGGAAGAAATGGAGCTCATACATGAGGCCACGTCATCAGGGCCTTTTTTGTAAAAAAAATATTTTTTAAATTTACATTTTGGTCCTTTTTAGTTTAAAAAAATTATATTTTGGTCCTTTTTATTTACATTTTGATCCTTTTTACTTTAAAAATTTACATTTTGGTCCTTTTTATTTATATTTTGATCCTCTTTTATTTACATTTCGGTCCTTTTTTACATTTTTGAATTTACATTTTGGTCCTTTTTATTTATATTTTGGTCCTTTTTAATTTAAGTTTATATTTTGGTCCTTTTTATTAACATTTTGGTCCTTTTTATTTACATTTCAGTCCTTTTTTACATTTTAATTTATATTTCGGTCCTTTTTATTTATATGTTGGTCCTTTTTAGTTTTTAATTTACATTTTGTATATGTATAAAGTTAAGAAAATTTCTCTCATTTGGTTGCTCCATGTCATCAAATTTTAATAATTTACATATGTACATGTTATTTTTTAATAATGTTAATAAAGTCCTAAATTTTGGTACCATATAATAATTTTAAAAAAGTTATTATATTTTTTATTTACATAATTTTAACATTTTGACCTTTGCATTTTTTCTTTGCAAAACTAACATAAAATAATAATAAAACGAACAACAATATTACAAAAACACATTCCAAATATTTGAAAAATAAAATATCATGAAACTATTAAAGAAATAAATAAAAAGAGAATGAAAATAAAAAAAACCAGATGTTTAAACCGATATTTTTCTATCAATATATTTTCAAGATGTTTATTTATTATTGTTTATTTTATTATTACCCGATGTTATTTTTTCAAACATAATAAATGAAATATTAAAATTATATAAACTCAATTTGTAATTATTATATATTTTTTGTAATCACTACATGTTAAAAATGTTTATGATTTTTCTTAAAAGTAATAAAATTAATAAAAAATAATAAAAACATATTTTTAATTATTAAATTTGAAAATAGAAGGGTATTTTTGTCCGTTTGTTTTTAAGATCATTCATAAGAGTATTAGGAAATAAAAGTTTGGTAGAGGATCAGTTTTTTTGAAATTTACAAAAAGATAGATTTTTTTTTATGTGTGTACAATCAGATAAAAAAAATGTAGAATCTAATTACGTATTGAGAAAAATAAAATTATGACAGACTGAAGACCTCCGCGCAATTGCGCGGGGAGAAAGCTAGTTTCTTTTAGATTCCTAGGAACGTTTCAATATGTGTGATATATTTTTTAACTATAATATACCTTTCTAAATTTTTTTTTTTTTGTCTGATATACATTTTTGAATGACATGAGATTTTTACATGACTATTATAATTTATTTTTGACAATGTAAGTATATATTTTTATAATAGAGATTGAACTTTTTTTAATAGATTTTTATAAAGGACAATTATATTTATTTAATAACAAGTTATACCTTTACTTAAATACTAGGAGATTACCCGCGCTTCGCCGCGAATTTGTTTCATTTATTTATTTATATACATAATATTTAATTGTCCTTTCTTTATAGCAAACCATAATACTTTGTGAAAATAAAAATCATACTGATTAAAGAAACTCGATGATGACAAAATTAGTATACTACTTTTAAATCAAACACAATGCAAAACATTTATTTAGTACTCTAATACGACATACAACAAAGATAGATGGTGTTTTAAGATCATAAAATAACATACGTGGACATTAATAAAAATAAAAATCATATGATATTTTTGAATTTACACATCTAAATAAGAATAATAACATTTGAAAAGTTCAAGAAATTATTTGTATGAGCTAAATTTATATCTTTCATGTTTATTATTATAAAATATGTTTTATAAGTCGAAGAAGTTATTTGTGTCTGGTAAATTAATATCTTCCATTTTTATTCTTTTTTTAAAAGATTAACATGAAATTTTTTTAGCAAAAATACAAACTTGGTAATATGTACATTTTTAAATTAGACTTACATGTCACTAATGCAATTATACTTACTTATTTTCTTACATAATTGTTTTCGTAATAGCTAGAGAAAAAATATTGGATATATGATCATATGGAACCCAAAATAAAGATAAATTTCAAGTGGGTATATTTCATAATTTTTTAAAATTATATTTTAAAAGGACTAACAATATTTGATGTATGTTTTATTATATTATATATTAATTAGTGTTGGATATTTAAACTCTTTGCATTCCATTTGTATTCACATTTGATCATGTAACATAATTTCAAATTATTCAAAATTAAATACAACCGGTCCAACATGAACCTAACGAATAATAATTTGGCACATCATCAATGTAAGGTGACGTGGTCTTCTAAAATTGTTCAAAATTATGTGTAAAATAATGAACACACAAATAACTACAAATAAAATATATTCATAAAAAATCAGTGGTTAATCTATGGTTCATATTTTGTCATATATCATAATCTCTAATGGTTGTTGTGATGATGTGGAAGGGGGGGGGGTTTGCATAAAGATAGGTCTAAAATAAGGGGTTGATAAATTATATATCTTAGTTAAATATCATATTATTATTTTAGGAAGGGAAATTTTCAAATAACCCCCTAACGTTTCTTGAATTTATATAAAAAAAACCTTAACATTTGGGAAATTAAAAAAAAAAAACCTAGAAACAAGGTTTCAATTTCAATTACCCCCCTTATAGGGGTATTTCATGGTGTTATAATTTTTTTGGACCAAAATACCCCTCTATTTTCCCTATTTAAATTTATTAAACTTGTTTGTATTATTTTATTAATTTAAAAATCTTCATAAATAGTTTTTTAACATATACTAATTTTACAAAACTATATATCATATACATAATTTTAATATTTTTTTATTGTATATTTTGTCATACAAAACTATAATAAGTAAAAAAATAAAAAACAATATACACAATATCTTGCTAAAATAATATTATTTTAACATTTAATTTTAATTCTCAATAGTGATTAATAAAAAATAGTTTCTAAAAACTATCTGCTGAAATCAAATTAGCTGTTGAAATTTAAACTAACAACAATATTATTTTAATGCTAGTTTAAATGTTCATTCATTCATTGTTAATTTGGCAAGAAATACTATTTAGCAACTATTTATGTAGACAATTATTGAGAATTAAAATTAAATGCTAGAATGATATTAATTTGTCAAGAAATTTTCAGGAATATTTTTTATATCATTTTTAAATTTAATGCTAGTATTGAATGCCAAAATATATAATAAATAAAAAAATTAAAATTATGCATATGTCATATAGTTTTTTAAGTTAGTATAAGTTAAAAAATAATTATGGTAATTTTAAATTAATAAAATAATACAAAAAGATGTTTAATAATTTTCAATATGGAAAATAGAGGGGTTTTTTGGTCCAAAAAATTGCAACACCATGAAATATCCCTATAGGGAGGTAATTGAGAATGAAACCTTGTTTCTAGGGGGGGGTTATGGAGTTTCCCAAAAGTTAGGGGATTTTTACAAATTCAAAAAAAGTTAGGGGGTTATTTGAAAACTTTCATTTTAGGAAAATGTTGCAATGTCCTCCAAACTCTTCTCCACAAAACTTGATGACGTGGATATGATGGCGGACGAGTTGGCTTCCAACTATGCCGAGGGAGCCGGACGAGATTGCGCGTAAGGCCTGCTGGACAAATTGGTGGCAATAATTAGTCAATTTCTTAGGAGAAAATATAATTGCTTTTGCATCCAATAATTCATTAGTTTAACAAATTTGAAATTTGGATAGGGTATTTTAAATTTTTTATGTCCACAAAATCATAACTTTTTAATTTTTATACATCCATGATAGAAATCTTTATGAGGTCTTTAGGCGTGCATTTGTACTTGTTGCACCAACAAGAAAGAAAGAGGCTTCTAATTCAGTACGTTCAATCCTGCCATTAGCGTGCAAACAGTATTATGATTGGTTCTCTCAAATGGGTTCCCTGCGGGCCCGAAATCTATAGATTAATATACATTGGATCCGATATGTCATACACATTGTTGCCCATCATGTGGAGTAAGCAAATTTGCTTAATTAATACTAAATGAGTATTGAGATAACAATTTTGCTTAATCAACTATCATCACACTCCCCTCACTTCCTTCCTACTTCCAAAAAAGATTAAAATTATATATAAACACCTCTCTCTTCATTTTTCTCCTCACCTCCTTCTTCTTGTTCTCTCTCTCTCAAGAAAAAATGAAAGATAAGTCTGTACCTACGCCTCTTCCGCTCCCAACTCCTCCTCTAGAGACAATAGCTATCCATGTCCCTATGCGTCGCCGGATTCTCCATGCTGCCACTTCATCGCTGCCTCGTTCTTCATTATCATCATCCATATCATGGTCGTACTCATCCTCCCCCTCCTCCGTTCCTTTCTCATGGGAGCAACGACCAGGCATACCGAAAAACCCTAACCCTAATTCTCAAACCCTCTCTCTCCCTCTCCCTCTTCCCCCAGCTCGGCATGCTGGTACCGGCACAAGTCCACGCTCGAGTACCCGTACGGAACACAAAACTAAACCGGATCCATTCACCACTGCATTGTCTGAGTGCGCAAAGGAGGTATTTGAGTATATACCGGTACAGACCCGTACCGGCACCAACAACTGCAGGGGTGGTAGGGTGGTGGTACCGGCAATCTCTAGTAGGCTAGGTTTGCTTGATCTGTACGGATGTAAAGCAGCAATTTCTGTTGTCGATGCAGTCGTTTCAATGCCTCGACCGGTACGCAAACCCGGTCCGTACCGGATTGTGAAATGCCAATCCGGATCAGAGAAAAGATGAAGACATGGAATCCCACTCATGTCACGAAGTTAGGTACTGTACGTATATAGAATATACAAGTAATATATATAATTAAGGAGAGTTGGTTTTATTGTTATATATACATTGGAGATGATGCATAAATCAGTGTTTTAACTTTTTTCATCCAATTTTTCTTAACAGTGATTTTTTGAAAGTAGAATTTTGATGGTTATATTTAAGGCCTATAAGAGAAATTTAGGCTTGTAACCCTAAGTTTGTAAGATTATACAAGTATATATGTTTGTTTAATGTTGGTTATATTATACGCTTATACTAGCATAATATTTTAAGCTTGGTGGTGATGGTGGTGGTGGGGATGAGAACACAAAAGTTAAATGTTTCTTTCCACGTAATAAAGAAAGAATTTAGAAGAAAAAGCTTGTCGCTCGATGCAAATCATGATGGCAAATGCAGATGTTGCCTCACTTTCAATGAAAGGGTTTTATTTCCAATTTTGTACGGCCCTTCTTCTGATTATGACATGCCATCTTTGTTTCATTCATTTAGTTTCACATAAACATCTTATTCAATTTAATTTAGGCCAAGTTTCATATGTATTCCTACAAAATTTTATAATTTCACGTGTACTCATATAAAACGTGAAATATCATGAATATTCCTACAAAATTATTAAAATTGCACATATACCAGTTTTGTTAGATTTCGGTTAACTATTTTTGAAGATTATCGCTAATTGGTAACCTAAATATTATTCTATATTTACATACCGAGTAAAATCGGAAAAACAAAAATTAGCGATAATTTTAACGAATAGTTAATCGAAATATAATAAAAAAGACATTCATGAAATTTTAATGGTTTTGTAGGGGTATTCATGATATTTTACGTTTTGCAGGGGTATACGTGAAATTATGAGATTTTGTAAGGATACGTAATAAAATTAGGCCTTTAATTTATCATTTTGAAATTTAATGGATAATCTGAGAATCTGACAAAAAGATAGGGTAACTATGGACAAAAAAACACAGTTTTTTTACGAATATTATTGTTTGTTGTGTTGCTGTTGATCAGTTTCATGCAATCATGTGTGATAGTAGACTGCTAAGCTTAAATTACTAAAATAAAATCAACAAAAAATTGTTTTTCGACTGTTGTTAAATGGGACCACATATTTGTATGTATAAATCTGTAGCAAAGTTGGCAGGTAAATTAGATGCATTGAATAATATAATAGCACGTCTGGCCATGTTCCTGACTGTAATGGCACTTTCTCGCCTCTACCAAAATTAGTAATTAATTTTTCTGGTGAATAAATATTTTTTAAATAAATAATATCATTGTTGTAATCGTTAGTTATTGTTAATACCATAAATTCCATTTCAATTAATAATAAATGAAATTTATTTTAAAAAATTTGCTTATTTAATTACTAATTTTTCCTGTACATTAATTAAATAAACACATTTCTTATTAATTGAAATGAAATTTATTGAATTAAGAATAATGATATTATTTATTTGAAACCTACATTTCTTTTCCGTCCTTCCCAGCCAAGACGATCCCCTTGATACTCCCTTCTCACTAATTCTGAGAATCCTTTCTTACCTGCCAAGTACCGGGCACATCATGAAGTCTTCTATCCAGAAAATCATGAGATCAGAATATGGTATAAGTCAAGCAAGAAACTGAAGTAGTGCATAGGTATAATGAGGAATGAAAGGAGTTAATGTAGTTTGTGCATAGACGCAGTCACTCGAAACTCACTCCTCTTATAGAGCGACCGCTCACTTCTTTCCACAACACATGTATGCTTGCGACCACTTAGACTGATTTTTCTTGACTTTACTGTAAAATAGTTTGAACATAAATGGCACACAAGGATGCAAAGTAGTTTGCTCATGTGTTTAACACGAAGAAGGACGTGACTGAGGTCTGAGTACCGACCGACAACTCCACTGGTAGTCTATACGGATGGCAACGGTCTCCCTCCAAAAGTCCAAATAGGGACATTCGAGGTAGATCCGTGGGATAGGTCAAAGAGACAGAGATAGGAGACCAAAGAACCAACGAAGATGAGATTGATATGAGATGCGTGAATTATAGATATCTTTCTTCGCCCACTATAAAAGAGAAATGAAGAATTTTCCGAACTTCTTCCTTCTTGCTGGGTAAGTTAGGGGTCTCCTTTACTCTATAGACAGTGGCGCGCAACAGGGACTTGGATCATAAGATCAAAGGAATCAGAACCTCAGAGGGACGCGCAGCGGGGACTTGAAAGAGGTCAATTGGAGACTAGCACAGTCTTGTCCAACTGGAGCCAACTATGAGAGGTTGAAACAATTGGAAGAGAAAAGGGCCAGTGTCACTTGATGCTAGCTCTTCGACTGGGGCATAAGTACCAGCAGATGGGCCAATATACTACTCCAGTCTCTCCCGATCAAGTATCTTCGGTAATAGTTAGTCTAGTAAGTCCTCCGTATACTCTTTGTAGAGGTATGTTGAGCTTTCTTTTCTGGGCTCATAAGGGACTATTCCTCTATTGTATTGAAATCAAATCCCTTTTGAGAGGAGTCCCCTTCGACTGATCTTGTAGTTTTGCTTTCTTCCCCTGTTGGAAAGGCTCAACACATGACACTACTCCTTCTTTTGGTTTCACTCTTCTTCCTCTGCTACTGTGCGTAGCAGGTTATTCGCATGATTGTCCGAGAAAATGCTACCTAAGAGATTCTTGGGCACCCGCCCTCACTTGTTTACTGGCTTGCTTTGGTGAGAGCCTCTTTTTAGTTTGAAAGTAGCTAGTGGCAACATTGTTGGTTTTTTACTACAAACTTGCGAACAAAAGGAGGTGTGTGGTGTTCCCAAGATGCGAACTGGTAATGGACAATTGGGGACCTGGAAGGGCAATGAAAGAACCGCGCCTTATGACGAAAGGGAGGAGACCGGAAAAGTCAAGGTGAAAGAGCTAGCTGCTCGATCGAAGAACGCTGCTGCTAGGGTTGTTGAAAGTGATGAAACATGCGAATTCAAAACTGTCATTCAGAACATGGTCTCTGGCATGTAAGGCTGAATCGGTGTTTCTTCGTTCCTGAAGTTCGATCAACAAATGGAAGAAAAGGAGTAGATGCAAATGGATTAGTCTACCCTTACCCTTGGGAGCCTCAATTCCATTTTTCCCCTTTCGGGCTTCCTTCTCTTCCAAAGAGATAGGTGTCTAATCGAAGAATGCTTCCATCACTCATCCTTCTATATTATTGCATCTCATCTTTTCCACTCAGTTATCAGTGTTCACTTCCTTCTTATTGGCCATACTACTGCTGAAAGGAAAAAAAAAACATAAACCAACATTTTCCTCTGCCTTTCTTGCAAATTCAGACTCCCCTCTCAGAGTTTCACTGCGAACTTACCGACGCCCTTTTTCGGTGAGTTCATGTCTATAAACCCTAGCTTACCTATCAACAAATGGCTGTCTATCCCTATGAGATCTAACAACAACTACAAAAATTGAGAAAATGGTGAAAGACTTTTGGGAAAAAAAGGGAGCGATGAGGATGTGAGAAGTATGAATGAGACCCCGAACTAATGGTCCCGATATCAAATAGAGGTAGAAGCACGTCGGGCTTACACCAAAGAAGAATTCTCGGTGTTTAAGGAACTAGTAAAGGAGAGTACACTGAGTGTATCCATTTTTTACCATTGGTTGCAATTCATATATAAACCACATTATATTGTTAAGTAACAAGTTTTCTATTATCTAATTTATAACTTAGTGGTTGTTCGACTTTAATAACTGATTTGAAAAATTGTTTTTTAGTCATTCCACTTATAGTAAATATGTGTGCTTGGGACTCATTTAAAATGAAATAACTAAGATTTTATAACGGCTACAATTTTAGAGAGACGCGAGAGTACAAGTTTATGGGGTCGTTTTTGTAACTGGATAATCAGTACTGAAAATCGTCTTTACATCGGAGGCATGGTTCGGTGTTTTGATTATTCCTACCTTATTTACAGCAATTTATGTATTTATTATTGCCTTCGTTGCTGTTCCTCCAGTAGATATTGATGGTATTCGTGAACCTATTTCTGGTTCTTTACTTTATGAAAATAATATTATTCTCGGTGCTATTATTCTCACTTCTGCAGTTATCGGTTTACAGCCACATGAATAGAAGAGTATAAATTTGGAACGAGTGGAGATATTTTGACTCCCTTTGATGATTTACCAAAAAGACATTACTACCAGTGGGCAGAGTCCCCGCTACACGCCCCTTTTGGATGGGAAACTGGGGAGATCCATGTCATGACTACTCAATATAGGCACTTTTTTATTACGATTCATGTTAACGCTCATTTGGATACAAAAAATAGAGAAAATGCACGATTTGTCATTTCATATTCGAATCTGTTGTACATTTTGTTATTTTCTTGTGATGGATTCTTCTTGTATTTTTATGTAAATGAGAAATCAATATTAATTGGAAAATGAAACTAAGAAATCATATGTCTATAAGAGGAAAAACCAATTTGGTTATCACTCATCTTTTACCCACATAATATTTTTATTGGATCCTGCGGAAGTGGTGGTTTCGGGGATCATAGCATAGGATTCAAATAGTGTACACCATAATTTGAGCTTTCAACGAAAATGTTTATTAATGAAGTTCGTTATTTTGATAATATATCAAGATGTATTCTTCTTTTATCAAAATAAATTCCTATCGACCCAATAAATAAAGTAAATACGACTAAAATAAATATACTACTACAAGGAAAAAAGGAAAAGAATATGTGAAGATTTTTTATTTCGAAAGTAAATATCAAAACAAGATATCCTATTTCCTACATTTTTCTCTTTATCTTTAAAGAAAAGGAGATTTTTTATTTATTTTTGATAAATCAAAAATAATATTTTTTTATTTAATTTACTTTTACTCCGCAAGGTATTGAATAAAGTGAATTCTTATTATTACTATTAAAATGGGGAAAATAAACACGTAAATATTCACTAAGAACAAGAATAAGTAAATATACACGATAACATTCCTGGGAAGTGTGAGCGACTATTGTGCACATCATGCAAAATGTCATGTTCTTATTGTCAAAGCTCGGGCCTATCATTAACAACTCGTACCCTCTTTGCAGTTTCTTTCTTTTCAGTTTGGTTCGTTAACTACTCTTTGTTATGTCTACTTCATGACTGTAATGAGCCTTCAATAAGTTGGTTTTATTTTGAACTGCTTATGTTTCTGAATCATGATTAATCATTGCTTGATTGGGAGAATCACAAGCCATCCATGTCAATGTGACTGCAAAATTCATTTTCAAAAAGTAGCAGCATATGTCAAATAAGAAATATAAATTCTACTCTAAATAAGCAAACATGAATCGATTTCTTCATGACTAGTTCCGAAAATGCTGAGTCTTATTGAGGGGCCTAGTTACCCCACATGCAAAGACTAGATAAAATGAATCATTCTGCCAAATTAGACAAGATTCAAATCTGCATATTGGACGTCATTGTCTCCAATCCAAAATCGAAGGGGGCGAGGGGGTTGTAATGAGACGATATTCATGGGCAGATGATCCACAGAATTGAACCAAGTCCTTGGCAGTTTGCCAGAGAATCCATAATACCCAAAAACGTTATTGCTCATCACAGAAAAGTGAAAAGTTTTATCTTTGACAAAGTATCCCCGCTGCGCGCCCCTTTCTCCTCACATGAAATCATGCAAAGGATATGAGCCCATCAAAGACTCACCTACATGTGTCGGCGCCGCTCTCTGAGTTCTCATTCCATCCTGCGGGACTTCCTTCCTCTAGTAGACTTTGTCTCATATCCTATTTCTTCTATTATATAACCCGTCCAAAAATTACTTACTCAATGGCGAACTCTTTGCTGGCAGTGGTTAGCTGGTTGGCAGGTTAGCTTAATATCCCACGCTGACTCTAAGCAAGCGATCCTCACTCACCTGGGGTTCGCGAGCCTTTCTTTATAGAGCGGGGATGAATAGATAGAAATCATTGGTGCTTTGAGTGTAGCTTTTGTCGAATTTTGGTATAAAATAAAATTAGTGAACCGGGTCCCTGTGGCGCCGGGCTATGAAGCATTCCTCTTTCAAAGAAGTCCGAGGAAGCATTCCTCTGAGGCAACTTTCCCTAACCCGACTCCCGCAACACTCCTACTCCAAGCTAGGCTTGACTGGATCTGGACTGGTCTCGTGGCACCTATTCCTAAACAGTTCTAACAAAAAAAAGGTTTGCTCATTCAAAAGGAGCATTCCCCAACTAAGTCCACTAGTTCACGGAAATCTGCAGAATCATGGACGAGCCACAATACTTATTATTATTATTATTATTTAATATGAAACATGAAAATATTAAAAACAAAATAAATTATTAGTCATTATGTAATATCCCACTTTATCGGGTTTAACACTTTAAAAGTGATTTCATTTAAAAATCGGTGCATATTTATATCACCGGATTTAAAAAATGCAGTATGGGTTAGTTTTGGAATTTTATTTTGATTGGATTAATTTCAGAATTTCGAGACAAATGTGTATCATTGTCAGCAATGCTCCTTCTATAATTTGTAATTTGAATATATTTGATCTTTCAGCACAAATGTGAATAATATATATAATTATTTTCTCTTTTATTATTATTATTATTTTTTTTCTGACTGATGTATATTTATATTGTATATCTCAAAGTAGACAACTATTGTGCTTGAAGGTTGAGTAATGATACATTCTATAATAATTACATTTATATTCTATATGATCATATAGTTTGAAATGATATCACATACTAAGTCAGGATGGCCGAGTGGTCTAAGGCGCCAGACTCAAGTTCTGGTTCTCGTAAGAGAGCGTGGGTTCAAATCCCACTTCTGACATCTTTTTTACATGATATAGTCTAATACTTTTAATTATGTTTTTTCTCTCAGCATCCGATAAATCAATTTACAATATGTGTTTTAATATCCAAATAGTTAAACGAGTCTAATAAAATGTTGCTTTTTGAGAGAAAATAATAATAATATATAGTTATTATCAAACTTATTCCTTCGAATTCAACGATTATTATTCGATTATCAAACTTATATATGTTAAAATATGACCACTGTGAGTTAAATTAACTTCTCTTGTAAGCTACATGGATGATGAAAAAAAAGGATGTTGCATAGACTATATATATATATATGCAATCTGAAATTGGTTGAAGTGATGGTGGTTACTACTTACTTTTATTACCAGAAGACCAGATCCCTTCTGACCTAAGTAGTTTTCTTTTTTTTTTTTTTTTTTTTTTGAAGAAAATATAGTAGGTTCTTACGCCCTACGTATATTACGTATATTGATATTTAATGTTTATTACAAGTTTGATATTACACCATTCCTATAACAACACTAAAAAATCAACATAAAAATAAATTTAGGATTTTGACATCCTAAACTATCTAACTCCTAGGAAATCAAAATCCCTTCAAATCCAGGACTTTCATTTCCTATGCTTTCAAAACCCAAACCCTAGTAAAAGATATATATATATATATATATATATATAAACTCTCTCTCTCTCCTGTCAAAACTCAGCCGCCTAGAAACCATCGATCTCTCTCTTTCGCCTTCTCCAACACCGACGACCTAGAGACCATCGATCTCTCTCTCCTGCTCAGCCATCGATCGATCTCTTTCTCCACCTAGAGACCACCATCACAAACTCATTCGCCTTCACCATCACCGACGACCTAGAAACCATCGATCTCTTTCTCCTGTTCAGCCATCGATCTCTTTCGCCATCAATCCCTTTCTCCTTCGTCGATTGTGCAAGCTTGTTACTGATTACTGTCGCCTCGAACACGATTTATCAACCTTCTGGTACTGATACTCGATTGTGCAAGGTTTCTACTGATTACTGTTGCGTCGAACTCGATTTATCAATTGGGCAACCTTCCTCTGTTGCCTCTTCATGCCTCAAATAACATTGTACCATTTACTCTTCCTCTCTCTCTTTTAATTACTCTATTAAATTAGGACTACCTCTTGTCAGTTAATCAATTGCAATTTCTAAACCACACTTACGTAGTATATTTGCGTCCATATTATGGATTTCATCATCCTTATTATAATCGATATTTTCCATAGTTAATATGATTTCTTTATTAATAAGATCCTGAAATTTTTTCCTTCTAACTTTTCTCTTCAAATCTGAATTTTCAAAATTATTCCCTGATTTCATCTGTTTAATTCTCAAACTCCTTCTATGTTTTTCAAAATCATGGGTGATTTTAATGTTTGGCATTTGCGTTACTGCTTCAATTTTCATTTTTCCTTTTTCTAATCCCTCTTTCTTCTCTAAAATCCCCTGGTTTATCTCTTCCTTTTCTTCACCCTCTATTAAATCTGGTAACACAATTCCTTTGCATTTATTTGAATAAGAACAGTTACCTTTGGATATTTTTAATTCTGGAGAGTTTGGTATTGATTGGAAATGATAAAGGAATTTTAAAGGTTTGACTCTTAAAACCTCTGATAAGTCCACCATTTTGGTCTGTCCCATTTGATTTGAAGGATTTAAAGGATAGTTATTTGAAACTGGCATTGAATTTGAGTTTGAATCTGTTACAGCATGATTTGTTTCAGTTTGATGGTCTGATATCAGTGTTGATTTATGAATTTGGCTTGAAATTGAAATTGGTATTGAATTTGAATCTGAACTGGGATCTGCTTCAGCCTGATTGATCACAATTTGTTGTACCTCTGTGGATTGAACCGGTACCAGTACCGGTACCGATAGTGGTACCACCACAGATAAGCCTCCTCCATTCATCTCCTTTAACTCTTTCTTATTTGAACTCTCCTCTCTCTCATTCTCTTCTTGATTGATGGTGGAATTAAATGGATTAGAATTTGGGTTAAGGATTTGGGCAATTTGGGATCCAATTGGAATCAGTTTCGACTGTGTGATTGGATTTAAAATTGGAACCAAATTCTTGCTTGAGTTCAATTCATTTGGGTTACCTTCTAACCCAGTGATGATCTGAAAATCTGAGGGTTTTGCTTTGATTCTCCACTCATAAACTGGCTTTCTTTTTTTAATAACCCATTCTTGTCTGAGAGATCCTTTCTTCATTTGATTTGGAATTTTATGCAAGAACTCAGGTACTAATTCGTTATTTAAATGCTTACCAAAATCAATTTTACTCCATATATTAACTAACCTATCCATTTGTTTGATTAGATAATCCAATTTGCTAATTTGACTGAGAGTTGGAGCTGGATCTTGACATCGTAATTTCGGATTCAAAGGTAACTGATTATAGAAATGAGAGTTTATACAATCTCTTTTGAAGTGCCCGAAATATCCACAACCATAACATTTCTTTCTAAATCTTGATTGCCTCATCTCTCTCCTTTTTAACCTCACCTTTGCAATTCTCTAATAAACCTCTTGAATTCACTGGATAGGAGAGCTTCAATAGAGAGGATTCACTGGAGAAGATTCACTGGAGAGAAAGCTTCACTGGAGAGGATGAATTTGAACTGGAGAGGTAGCTAGAGTCTCACGGAGGAAGAAGAACAGTACACCACCACTCTTCTCTGCTTGAACTCAGTACCCTCTTAACCCATTATCCACCTTGTAATGGAAAATGAACAGTAGTTTTTCAGTTATCTTGATCAGAGTTTTGGTAGAATGAGTTGAGTGTTTTGGCAGGACTATTCTTGGCAATGGAATTTTTGGCAATGGTGATGAAGTCTTGGCAATGGTGATGAAGTCTTGGCAATGGTCTTGGCAGGACTGTTTTTGGCAATGAAATTCTTGGCAATTCTAGTTTGTGTTTGTATTTGGAATGATTTGTGTATTTGGTTTTTGGTTTGTATTGGTAAATGGAGGTCTTAGCAATGGTGAACTTTTGCTCAAGATCCCTCTATTTTTGGCTTTTGCAATCTTGTATAATTGGACTTTAACCAAAAAACAATCTTTTTCACTCTTTGATGTTGGTTGAACCGCCTGAATGGTTGAGTAACAGCCTTGTTTAATTGCTTTAGATCACTTCTTGAATCCTTCTTGAATCGCCTCTTCTTCTTCTTCTCAGCCTTCTGAGACTTCAAAAACGAGTAAATGGAGAAGGCTCGGTGGTCCTCCATCCATTGGTGCCAATGGGACTCGAACCCACAACCTCTCACAACTTAGGATTTTTGTGTCTCATACCCAACCTAAGTAGTTTTCTAAACTAAAAAGCTGCGAAAAGGCTAAAATATATATAGATAAAAAAAAAAGACAACAATCGTTGATTTTACTAAAACTTACATGCGAACACTGAACTATCATCGAGTTCTTTTTAAAGAAAATATCAAAACTCGAATCCTATTTGTTGGGCCCCTTTTAAACATACATTGATTCCCAAGTTGGACCCTAGGATAGGAGATTGCTTTTCCAAGTTGGGCTATTATAGTACTTTTTTGCCACGTTTATGAGCATACCAAAATACCCACATGTTCGTCTGGGAAGTGGGAAAAGGATAAGATGGTTATAAGTTTTTTGATGGATAAGTTATCTCTATTTATTTTTTAATTTTGAAATGGTGTTTGATAAAGATGCATGGATAAATTTTGGGATAGTATTAATTTAAAAATAAAATATTTCAAAGTGACCAAAATACCTTTTGTTTATAAATTTGTAACTAATATGTTGAATTATAAAGTTTTGATTAAAATTTATATTGAAAATATTATATTACAATACATATTATAATATTACAATACATATTAAAGTTTTGATTAAAAAGTTTTGATTAAAATATTTCATTGTATTATTATATTACAAATGTGAATATTATATAATATTACGTAATATTATATTATATTCGAATATATTATATTGAAAACATATTATAATATTAGATTATAATATTTTATATCATCTAATATTATATTATATTATATTGCAATACATTATATTGTACATATTATACTATATTATATTAAATATATTAAATTATATTATTTTGTATTATATTGTACTATATTGTATTATTTTATACTATATTATGTTACACTTACTAGAAAAATTACCAGCGTTTCGCTGCGGGTTTTGTTATTGAATTATTCTAGATTTTGAGAAACATTATTATCATTCATTAATTTGTACAAAGTTAACTTAAAAATGAAATGTAGTTATGAAGTGCTAATGTTCAATGGTATCAAATTGAATGATTTTTAATTTATCATACAAACATTATTATCATTCATTAATTTGTCTATTATTAATTTATCATACACCATGACAAGACAATGATATAAGAACCAAAAGCCAAACAAATAATTTATATATTATATTTAAAAGATAGACAATTTATATATTAGGGATAATTTCTGGTATGTCCTTCCAAAAAGTTCAAATATCAAATTTGTCCCTCTAAAATTAGAAATATCAAATTTAACCCTATAACATAAAAAACATATCAAATTTGTCCTAATTGATTTTTATAGTTAAAATTAACAATAAATATCTGAAATTACTTTCTTACCCCTTATCTTTTACCCATTAACTCTTCTCTCTCAACTAGACTACGCATTACTAAAACCCATCTTGTTTTTACTTCCAATATTTCTTTGTTCGAACTTCTTTCTTTATACTCATCCCTCCAAAATCATGTCTTTAACACATCTATATCCAAATCAAATAGATTTTCTTTCTACGTTCCCCTATTTTTCTTTAATTATCTAATTAACACATCGAACTAGTCCAGTGATTGCCCTTTAATAAACTCAAGTAAACAAATTAGTCAAATCAGTGATGGTCCCTCATGGTTCTAAGGGGAACCAAACTCTTCGGTTAGATTAAATTAAATTAGATGAAGATTGTTATTCTATTATTAGATTAAATTAAGTTTCTTTCTTCTTGAAATCATTGATTGGCTCACAAAACCCAATTTTCTTAAATCGGTTGTTGGATTTTTCCTTCAAACCCATTTTTAATCACAAACCAAAAGTAAAATATATCACTCGTAGAGATTCAACAAAAATATGGTGGGTGAATCCTCATTTTTTTTTGGATGAGTAAAGAAATGAGGTTAAGAGAATTCACTCGTCACTTGTCAGTTTTCATCTAGCAAAAAGACACTGGTAATGGGTTGAAATAAGAGCAAGGGCATTATGGTCAATAAAGGTTATACTTATTAAGTTAAATAGTGTTTAAAATATTAAATGATCATAAAATTAAAAGATTAATAATAATTTGGACAAGATTGATATTCGGTAAGTTTTAGATGTATAACTATGATATTTTGTAGATTTGAGAGGTATAATTTTGATATATTTTAAATTTTAAAGGGACAAATTTGATATTTGTAATTTTAGGAGGACAAATTTGATATTTTAAAATTTTAGAAGGACATACATGAAATTGTCCCTATATATTCTATTGAAAAATAGACAATAACTTCTAAAAATCTCTAGATAATGTATATATTATATTTAAAAGAATTACAAAAGCCAAACAAATAATTCTAAAATATAATGAACCAATAAATGAATTTTGTGCTTGAATAGGATGACACCAACCCCAGTTTTGCATTTTAAATCTAAAACTCGTATCATTAGACATCAGCAAATCATAATTTGTAGAATTATTTAATCAACTCATTCCAATTTAGCACTTACAGCCATATGATAAAGATTATTCTATATTCTATATCCATTAATCCAATACTACCTCAATGTGCGTATAAAATGAAAAAATCTACAAAAACACTGAAAATTGAAAATTAACAGTATATTCAATTAATACTGACATGGCAGTGAGAAAAACACATATTTGACAACAGAAGGTTGAAGACAGAGTACATTAGGAAAGAATTGTCATACAATTTATTTATGAGGGTCCAACTTAATCCTAAATTAAAACAACAAAACACATGCATTTACATTAAAAGAAAGGAGTACCTACAGACAAATAGGAAAAGTGAATTGACATTTTGATCAAGCCATGCTTTTGATAAAAGAAAGATACACTTGCAAAACTATTGAGTACAAATATAATAAAGTAATTACATGAATGAGTGAAGTTGATGGTGAAAAGACACGCTTGCAGAACTTTTTGACTAATTAGATATAGCTAGTACATGAACACGTTGTACAAATGAAATTGATATTTAATATGAAAAAAAAACAAGAAGATGATTCTATGAAACGAATTTGTGAGAAATGATTGAGAATGTATGTTATTTTGACAGGAATAAAAAATATTGAGGTTTTTGCAAGAAAATAGTCTGGAGCATTGCATATAAATGCATGCGAATTAATCAAGGGAGACTGACATCAGCATTAGCATAAGCATCGTTTGTTTGTTTGATAATTACAAATAATTTCGCAAATGCATGCGAATTAATCAAAAACATTCAATCCGATAAACATCCGAATTAGAGAGATTAATTTAATAAAAATAGTTATAAAGTAATTTACGAGACTAACCTTGTAATAAGGTTCTCCAAATTCTTCGTCAAGAAGAAGTCTTGATGCAGTTCCAACTGCAGCAATTCGTCTTGCATTCCCATCCAATCGTACCAAAATCCCCTATTTCATATACATCCTATATTATCACATAATGATTATACTAAATCACAAATATAACAAATAATTGGATTAAAAAAAGGAAAAGAAAATTGGGTTTTTGTGTGTGTGTGTGTGTGTGTGTGTGTGTGTGTGGGTGGGGGGGGGGGGGGGGGGGGGGGGGATCGACTAATCACTTTATTGAAGATAAGTCCTTCAACACTTGGCTCTAAATGATAATGAAAACAAATAAAAACAGGATAAGAAAAGAAAACAGTAATTTAGACCCATCAATTGATACATCAAAATCCCCCCCCCCCCACACACACACAAAAACAGTAATTTAGAGGTCAAGAAATTTAAAATAGAAAATTTCAGGATCTTATATGTATAATTACCTCATTGCATCTAAAGAAAACTTAGCTATGAACTCCCAAACTTTGAACTACATATGGCATTCCAACAGATTTTCTCCGCCAATTTATCACTTAAAAATAATAAAATTAAGAAAGATTTAGATTTTAAAACTAAAATTGATTCAATTTTGAGAAAAGAATACATACAAAACCTGTCAAAAACATAATAGTCCTAAAGTTTGATTACCATTTTTCCAAGTGTGGTTTCGCCAGGGCCCATCTTTCATGTCCATTAATCATAAGGATGATTGATTGCAATTTGAAGATTTTGAGGGATAAGCTGGTAATTTCGAATTCAAGCGTACTCAAACATCCTAATATTTTTTCTGCAATTAAAACTTCAATTTATCAGAAAAAATGGCTTGAAATAGACGATATTAATAAAAAGAAATTGTTAAGCAATTATAATAGATACCTGTAAAAGGAGGGTTTTTCTGCATGAATTTGCAAGGTACCAGCACCTATAAATAAATCAAATCAATCTTAAGAATTTTATTACCAATAATCAAATCATGATTCTTGTATTGACTAATGACCAACAATCATTCACTTAATTCAACAAATTTCAAGCCTTTTTTGTTCTGCTCTGTTCATCTCTGTCGTCTCGGAAGCTCCTCGCAGATTGCTGTCTCTGCCGTCTCTTCTCGCTGCAGTTTGTCGCCTATCCGAATCTGCTAGTAGCGGTTGTCTGCCATCTCTACCGTCGCCTCTCCATCCCCGATTACCACTTTGTCCAGTTGGCGAAGTGAAAAAACCCCAAATTAAATAGAATTAATAAATGAAAATAGGAAAAAGATTCAATTGTAAAATGAAAGTAGAAAGAAAAAAATTAAAGTAAATCAGTCATACACTCTTTCAGCATCATTTTAAAAGAACTGAAAAAAGGAAAAAAATCAGGAAATATCCGATTCAGTGACGAGAAGCGTCCAATACCAGTCTCGCCTCCTCCTCCAGTACCAGTTGCCTCCTCCTCCAACACTAGTAGTCGCCCGAGGAAGTGCTTTTTCTTCAATGCCCTAATTAGATGGACGAAAAGAATCAATTTGGAACAAATAAAAAACGTTGTAAGAATAGAAAAATAAACCAGTTTCTAGCGAAGCTATGATTTGGAAGAGCGTAAGCATTATTGTTCGGCACAGTGCCTCTTCCATGGACGCTCGACACGATGCCACGCCTAAACCCCTCTACGACCTTCGTTTCGCATCTATCGAATATAAAATCTAAAGAACTCCAGACACACTCCTCTCTCGCTCTTTCTGTTTCTTGTGCTCTCTCTCTCTCTCTCTCTCTTCACTGCGAAAAAGTTTGTTCATCTCTTTCCAGTCCGCTATGTACTCAACCGACGCTTCTGACCGCTTCTTCAAGGCTCTTTTGCTTCCTGGGAAATCTTCTCGCTTCTCTGACGCTCAGCGCAACGGTCGCGAAGGAAGTCGCTTCTTCAAGCCTCTTTTGGCGGCTTCAATCCGCACGCGAGAGAGAGGAGCGAGAGAGAGGGGTTATGGGCGGGGAGAGAGGCAGTCTTCAAGCCTCTTTTGCAAGAGAGAGAGGGTACAGGCGGAGAGAGAGAGTATGGGCGGAAAGGAAAGAGGATAGGGTTAGGGGTTTAGGCTATATTCTTGTATTATATAGTCCGGACGAGATGCATGGATAGTTTGAAGGGTTGGATTAATCCGAACGCGGCAGGCTGTTGAGCGAGGTATTCAAATATTAATGGTAGGAGTCAATTATATTGTATTATATAACTAGTAAAATGCCGCGACTACGCTGCCGGTCTATTAATTATTTCTACTCTTGTAACATATACCAATTTTTTTGCTCACGTTTACAGAGGTGTTAAAACGAAAAGAGAGAGTTGGTAATGGAATCACCATATTCTCATTTTTATAAATACAACTATTAAAGTATTTATGACAATATACTTTTCTTCAAAATGCTAAAACGCCAAAATTTTACTTTCTGAAATGTAAATAGAAAAATGTAGCTTTACGAATTAATAGACATTAATGCAGCGTTTTTATTAAATTCCATTTTATAATAAAGTAGACAAATCTAAATGATCATTTTTCTTAATTTCATCTTATAATAAAAAAGACAAATTTAAATGGTATGTAATAATAAAGTTGAAAAAATATTCATGACATGGAAATTGGAATTAGTCAACAAGAATTACATATATTTTTGATCATCATTAACAATAATTTCATATATATTCTCATCACATATTATAGCCAATTAATTACTTGTTGTTTACATATATATTTCATTCATGTATATTATTTGACACAAAAAGTAAATGGTTGATAAAATCGTTAGCATATATTTATCATCAATGTATATTATTTTACACAATAAAAAAAAAGTAAATGTCTGCTATATTAAGTTGTCACTATTCAATTGTTACACGAATTATAGTCGCATATATTATTAAACAATTTGTTACAAGAATTATAAGTTGTCGCTATTCAATTGTGAAGGCATCTTAAGTTCTCATTTATGTACAAACATTTTTACACCGAACAATTATAAATTCATATCACATTTACAGTGGACAAAATTTTTTAACTTCCAATAGACAGAAATTATAAACTTTACAATAATCATAAACTTTCAATGGACATAAATTAACTCAATTACTTAACTGTCCTCATAAACAATTTGCTACAAACGATGACCTAATATTTTACAGATCATTTCCCTTTAACCCTAATTGCATTTACAACAATAATTAACAAATTAACAATCCATTATTAATTACCAAATTGTGTTTACCTATTAATTAATATTATTTCATATTTACCTCTTCAGTGAAATTTAAATCATGCATTTGTCTATGCAATTTCTGCAACTGCACCCCTGGTAACTTTTCGCACAAATTTTAGTGGTCGACTCACTTGTTGTCTTTTTCGTTTTGGTCCGGTTTACAAATAGAATTATCTTCTTGTACTTTGAATATTTTCAAAAAAAATAAGGAATTGGCAATTTCAGGAGTGAATTTTTGGAGAAATAAATGGAAAATTTAAGTGCATATTTAAAACTTGAGTTCGAATAATACAATCAGTATGTAGTTTTCACATGATGAAAATCCTCTTCAGAAATATGTCTTTGTTTGTCTAGCAACTTATAACTTGTATACATGCATTTAAAATTCGATATTGTGATCGTATTTCTTTCGATTGTCAATATTAAGCAATTCTGCATCCATCAATTCGAAACTTACAAAAATGTCTTTAAAAATGCAAGGAGCAAAAATATAATTTAACAAATGAATGCACTGTACTATTAATTATAATATTTTGCAGATTCAAAAAAATGTAGTGTCCTTATTATTTGCAGTTTTACAAATTAATAACAAATAAATAGAAATATGGCATTCTAATTTTAATGTAAAATACAACATGGTAACAAAAAAACAAATAATGACTTAACGCCTAAATCTGAAATTGATAAAAAAAAAACATGAGAAATCGTAACAAGTACCTCTAAAATGAGTTTGGGACTCAAAATCTATGAAAATTGAAGATTTTTCCTAGAGAAATTTGTCGAACACATTATTTTCATTAGGCTTTTGCTTGAAATTAGTTATACCCTAACATATGATACTGAAAAAACAACATGAAACTTCATTAAATTGCGAGGGGAATTTAAATGTGAATAAATTTAAAGATTGATTTTTTTTTTAAAAAACACACCACGTTTGATGGATGAATATTTATCGAGTGCACCCTACCGATCACCATACCAGTACACGTCACTTGTGAATATCCAACTGAAAGTTCGTTGATTTATAATCCCAGATTAATTAATATGATAAATTTTGCGATTCTTACCAAGTAGCTCTAATCTGAACAACAGACCCACCGGCCTCCTTATGTCCTATCATTGGAGACTTTAGCCACTACTTGCAGTTAAAAACTTCACTGGAAATTTCTGTTAAGAAATTTGATTGACTCTTAATTGAAATTTGAGGACTGAATTTGACATAATATTATAAATTATCAAATTAAAGGTAAAATTATTGATGAACCAATAGTACGTTTTGTACTGTTTTACCCCTGGATGACGAAATAGATGTATTCTAAAGATCCTGGAATTGGGGGAAATGTTGATTAGAAAAGCAAAAATAAAGTATTAATTCCACAAACCTCAGGAGGATGTCGAGGACTTCAATTCAAATTCAAGGAAAAATAATCTAAAGCTCGATGAGGAAATTTAGGCAAGAAATTGGCAGTGCTGGGTCAGCCTTAATCATAAATTTACGCAAAAAATTTACGAAGGATGGAAGGTAAATTACAAAAATAACAATCTCTCAATCTTCAAGTTGAACTTGATGACAATATAAAAATTGACTATAAACAAAGACAACTATACCAATCTTTATATATGAAATAATACCTTCAGAAACATAGTCTCCTAAGAACCAAGAACCAAAAGATTGCTTGAACCAATTCACTTCACAAATATTATCCCCCATTAACATGTAACATGCTTCTTCCCTATTAAAAAGGTTTATTTACAGTTTAGAGATAGAAAAAAAAAATTTAATTATTTTATGACAAAAGAGTTAAGAATTAAATGAACAAACCTGATTTTCGATGAGCAAGAGTGAGCAATGATCCTGCATTTGAAGAATTGGGCACTAAAAGAACAAAATTCAATCACCAATTAAAGAAAGATAAAAAAATATACATTCACTACAGGTAAAATATGTTTAATGTTTGCCCCTGTGAAAACTAATAATATAATTACCTTCTTGAAAAACAAAATCAATAAGCAGAGAAAAGGAACAAACTTACGGTAACCATCTTTGCTCCAAAATCTCGATTGAAACTCAATTCATTACACCCAGACATCTGAAAATAAAATTAAAAAATTGATTAGTACACATTTTATAAGCAATTGAAAACTCAAATCATCAGTACAAAGAAGACAA
Organism: Luzula sylvatica; assembly: GCA_946800325.1. Classification (NCBI taxonomy): domain Eukaryota; kingdom Viridiplantae; phylum Streptophyta; class Magnoliopsida; order Poales; family Juncaceae; genus Luzula; species Luzula sylvatica. The sequence continues at coordinate 66,854,998 of OX326959.1, read as the reverse complement.
CTAAAATCTAGATTTAACCTATAAAAAAATCATATTTTCTTTCGAAACTATAGTAATTAACCTACAATGAGCCCCTAAATTCATATTTCCCTCTCATAATATCAAAAAACCTAATTCACTAAATAGTAATAATTTTTAGAAACTTTTTTCAAAAATCACTAACTCATCAGAACTAAAATTAAGTCAAAATCATAGATTTGAAAAGTAAAAAATAAATAGTATAAAAAGTGAAGCAAAAAACTTACAACCAGACAGAGAAAAATTAAATGAGCATTTCATCAAACACTGCCAGTGCAAACTCGTTTTCTCTCTTTTTCTCCAAGGATTTGGTCAGGAATTTCATCAAACGCCAAAAGCATGATGCATCAAACACCAAAATCATGTATTGAAAAGTAAAAAATAATTAGTATAAAAAGGGAAGCAAAAAACTTACAACCAGAGAGGAATAAATTAAAAGGGCATTTCATCAAACACTACCAGTGCAAACTCGTTTTCTCTCTTTTTATAAGGATTCGGTCAGGAATTTCATCAAACACCAAAAGCATCATTAAAAAGGCATTAAAATTAACAACGAATTAAAGCTTTCAACTTCAAGCACATGAACATGTGAAGAATGTGAAGAGTTTGAATGTATCTTTCCTATCATAAAGAGGCGACAATGAGCCCCTAAATTCATATTTCCCTCTCATAATATCAAAAAACCTAATTCACTAAATAGTAATAATTTTTAGAAACTTTTTTCAAAAATCACTAACTCATCAGAACTAAAATTAAGTCAAAATCATAGATTTGAAAAGTAAAAAATAAATAGTATAAAAAGTGAAGCAAAAAACTTACAACCAGACAGAGAAAAATTAAATGAGCATTTCATCAAACACTGCCAGTGCAAACTCGTTTTCTCTCTTTTTCTCCAAGGATTTGGTCAGGAATTTCATCAAACGCCAAAAGCATGATGCATCAAACACCAAAATCATGTATTGAAAAGTAAAAAATAATTAGTATAAAAAGGGAAGCAAAAAACTTACAACCAGAGAGGAATAAATTAAAAGGGCATTTCATCAAACACTACCAGTGCAAACTCGTTTTCTCTCTTTTTATAAGATTCGGTCAGGAATTTCATCAAACACCAAAAGCATCATTAAAAAGGCATTAAAATTAACAACGAATTAAAGCTTTCAACTTCAAGCACATGAACATGTGAAGAATGTGAAGAGTTTGAATGTATCTTTCCTATCATAAAGAGGCGTAAATTAAACTATGAAGTTGTAGATGCAATTTTAGTTGACACCGGTTGGATACCAAAAAATGACGTGGCACCATGATATTGCATTAAATTGTTTGTAAAATATTATAGTAGGATTAATATTATATTATGTTGTATTGTATTACATCTTATTATATAATATAATATTATTTTATAATATATTACATAATATTGTATTATATTAAATATCATATTAAATAATATTATAGATTATATTAAATATTATTTTATATCATTAGTATAATATATTACAATATATTATATTATATTATATTAAATAAAGTATTATGTATTATATCATATTATATTATATTATATCATATTGTATTATATTTTATTGTATAATATAATATATTATATTATATTACATGTAATATTATTTTACATCGTATTATATTATATTAAATATTATTTTATATCGTTTGTATAATATATTGCGATATATTATATGATATTAAAGCATATTATTTTATATTACATTATATATTATTATATTCTATTATTCTCTTTCATAGTATATTATATTATTTCTTATTATATTATATTATATTATATTATATTAAATAAAGTATTATGACAAATGAAAAAAATTTAGTAAAATGTTAGAGATATAAGAGAGTAACACACTTATCACCACAAAAAGTGGTGATAGCTTAATTTTCTTCTTTTTATACTTATCTTCGTTTATTCTTTCTAATAAATTGTGTGTTCGGCAAGAATAAAACTAATAAAGTAGGTTATACCCAACTTATCCTTCGTCCAAACACCATCACATAGAATATGCTTATAATAAATCCATTTTGAGATGTTGAATCTACCTCATTTTATTAGAAGAAAAAAAACATTTTAAGTGGTTCGAAAAAAAGTGCAGTGTGTTTTATACGATGATAAGTGATATAATGAAATTCGGCGGCAATATGCAGACCAAAAGATTTGTTGGATTAGTTTCTAACGAATTCTACTCACTTCGACAGATCCATTTTAATTTTTCCTTGATGAAAGATATATATTAATGTTAAATGGCATGGTCATCAAGTATGGAACACGTATTTACAATAAACTGATTCAAAATTTTAAGGCAAAGCAAATTGCACATATAATTTACAAGGATAACGTGCTTCTATTTTTCACAAGACATTGGAGTGAATCATGCTAAATCCCGAATAATTTATGCCTTCGTGCCAACTCCTCGAGAAAAAAAGGCGCTATGCGTGGTGTGCAATTTTTAATTTTTTTCTAATTGGGTTAACTACTAATACGTATTGGTCTATAGCATATTTTTTTATTGAACACTCTTTTATCTACGGTTATAGATGATATTATGCGAGGAGCAACAAGACTCGATTTGAATCATCCAAATAGACTAAGACGGTTTGGTTTAAAAAAAATGACCGATTTTATACGACAACTATACATAATGAACTTGAATCGGAACAGACATATTAGTTAAAAAGATTTGTTTGATTAACCAGTAAGCTCCGAAATGACAAATCCCGTCAAATACAACACATTTAACAAATATAAACCGCCATCGCGAAACTTACTCTTAGAACTAAGCTAGAAGAAAAAACATACTTGTTGGCCACATTGCAACAACAATCCTCTTGTCGTTGGCGACAAAATGGAGATAATAACATCAAATATTTCCATCATATTGCTTCTGAAAAAAGGCAACAAAATGTCATCTCCTCCATTTTTATTGAAACTATCCTCTACCCAATTACAAATCATGAAGAAATAAATGATGCTCTCACAAGTTATTACCAAAAATTGATCGGCGATGTGTGCATACAATCATAAATGTTTCCAACATCACCATTCCTAACATAACAAATCATGAATCCTCACTATCCTTTCTGGACACTCCTTTTCATGAGGATGAAATTAAACATGCGGTCTTTGGCATTAAAAATAGAAAAGTCATTGGCCCCGACGGCTTATCGGCATAATTCTTTCAATTCTTTTGGGATATTTTGAGACCATAAATCGCTGTAATTTTTATCGGTTTTCAAACAAAATCAATCTCACTATATAAAATAAATAAATCGGTTATCACACTAATATAAAAAACGAACAGCCAAAATATTTACATGACTATAGACCCATTAGTATTATCTCATTGCCCATCAAATTAGTCACAAATGTAATGCAAAACAGATTGCAAGAAATACTTCCCCTCCTGATCAGTAAATGTCAAACATCATTCATCAAAAAAAGTTCCATTCTAGACATTTACTTAGTTACAAGTGAACTTTTATCAATTTATCATTGCAGGAAAATTCATGCGGTCTTAATAAAAATAGATTTCATAAAAACCTTTGATACGATATTATGGGATTTTTTATTTTTGATACCGGAGGAAAAATTATTCCCAACTATTTGGATTGAATGGGTTCGACATCTCCTAGTCACTTCTCGCCAATGGGGCTAAAGGGCCTTATTTTGTACACAAAAGGGATCTCCGACAAGGAGACTCATTATCCCCGTTGCTCTTCAACATTACCGTTGATGTTCTACAAACTTACAATGAAAACATAAGCCCACTATCGAAATGGCTGCTCGAAGAACTCACAAAACCATACGAGGTTTTTTTTGGGCCGGAAATGATCAGATTATAAATGGCAATTATTTAGCCAGCTGGCGAAAAATATGTGTGTCCACAAAAAATGGTGGACTATGACTTCTAGACCTTGAAGTCCAAAACAAAAACCTCTTAATTAGGTGGCTCGTCAAAATAGACCTTGACCGAGAAGCATTATGAACCACTTATGTCAAAGATATTTATGACATAAATTCGTCCATGGACCTTACCTCAATTCCCATCAACCTTGCTTCATATTTTGTGAAAGACCTCGTTGCACTATCACCAATCTATAAGATCTTGCTTGAAAAACAAATGCTGACGTATGACACTAGTACTAACAGTACTTTCCAAATTACAACAAAAAGAATATATGATTTAATCACAAATAAAACTTTTCAAATCTACAAACTACATATCCCCTCATAATAAAACTTTTCATTTGGTTAGCGGGTCATAACAGAATTCTCACACAAGAGAATCTTCGAAAAAGAGGATGGCCTCATGAAACACGTGCACGCTTTGTACGAGCATTCTAGAAACAACGACACACCTCCTGGTCCAATGCCCCTTCTCTCGGGAATGTTTTCGGTTGTGCAACATCGACATAGGACACCACGACTCCTTTCTGCGAGCATGGTTTCACATCAACAACCTAAATGATCACACAGGCTGTAGTGACAAGAAACGTCTTTGGACGGATTGTATATGAATCATCTGGAAGGAACGTAACAATTAAATTTTCAAGAAAAAAGCTCGCATGCCGGGTCTAGTTGCTGCCACAAGCAACAATATGCTACACTCTTGGAGATTGGCTAGAATTTAGAACGAGTCCCTTGTATTTTGGACTTCCAATATGCCCACTTTATTATTTTATTTCCTTTTGCTTCCTTTTATTTTTCTTTTCTTTTCTTTTCATTGTAAATCCAGCATCTCTTTTCAAATAAAAATAGGGCTCATATATGGAACCCCCCAGATCCACAACGCCATCCTCGATGTGGGGGGGGTCATTTCCCATCTTCCAAAATTGCACCAAAAAATGTATTAACCGTTAATTAAAATTAGTAATTTTGATACAATTGTATTAACCGGTAATTAATTTTGAATTAACTGTTAATTGAAATTTGAATTAACAAACAATCGAAAATGTGGGGTGCAATTTGGGGAGATTTATTGGTGCAAAACCCATGTTTTGTACGGATAGAGGATGGAATTGGATGTTTGAGGGGTATGGTATAATTTCCCATAAAAATATAGACCCTTGCGAGCACGTCATGATCTCCTTTGAAAAAAATATATATATATATATATATATATATATATATATATATATATATATAAACATATTTACTATATAACAGCTTGGAAATCTTTACTCCATGCACACGATTAGTGTTTCTCATAAATAAACATGACATAAAAATTGCCCTTCGTTACTTAAAATTACATGACATGGCTATAAAGTATGAACATGTATTTATTTCTTAAAGGAAAGACTTTCGTCTATTCATTTATTAGGAAGAAACAAAGAATATTTACATGTGTGGTTAGGTATAGTTAGTATAACTAACCCTACCCCAAAAATTGACTCATCTCCTTGGATATGATTCATTGGTCTATTTTACGATCAAGCCTGGTTTCTCAAATACAACAAAATATTTGTCTGTTATTAATTATTGTCGTGTTGATTGAACCATATCTACACTCCAAAACCTGGTTTCCCCGAATTAAGCTCTAATCAAATTCCATCATCATGGTTCAAGGAGAAATCAGGTTCATCAGGCTTCATCAACTTCGGCATCTTTAAACTCGACGCAGCCTCGTCCTTCCTTACCATTTTCTGATTCCCCCCTCGCTTTCTCGCAAATTTTGAAGCAAGTATAGTTGCACCGAGATGTTGTGTTCCATGCCCACTATCTCCATCGTCGATTAATCCATCATTGCTTAGCAAAGGTTCTGTGTCATGCTCATGTATTAGTTCCGGGTTTAGTAATTTTCCTTCTTCTTCTTCCATTATTTCTTGTTCTTCGAAGTAATTACGGCTTTCTTGCTTCGCTAATTCATTAGCTAGCTTCTTCTTCTTGTATCGTCGCCATGCTGCTTGCACAAAACGCGTACCCCATGTTCTCCATTGATGCGAATAGTACCTGTAAATATATTAACATATAAAGTTCGAGTTTATTTCAACAAACAACAATTTAAGACTTGAATAAAGATAAATAAAAACATTTTTACAGACCTGAAGGCATGTTGTAGCTTTTTGCTATGGAGTCGTTTAAACTGATTGGCCACGAACTTCAAGTCCTCGGCACGTAAAGCAAATGCCTCAACTTCGGTGAGAGATTTCACCGTCATAGCCGAGGACGGCAAGTTCAAGCTCGGATTTGGCATCAAAGCCCAGGTCAGAAGCTCTTCTCCGCAAAAATCGCCAGGTCTTAGAGTAATAGAGTTGAAGAACCCGGTCCGCCCTCCATTAGTAGTGGAGCTTTCTAGTTCCCCTCGAATTATGAACAACATTTCGTTCACTGGGTCCCCCTCTCTGACGATGTACGCGTGCTTCGTGCTTAAGGAAGACGTTAACCTTTCACATATTGCATCTAGTAGTTGATCGTCCATTTGTGAGAAGAATGACACCTAAACAACAAGAATAATAAAAAAAATTGCTTACCACAAACACGTTTTTATTTGCTCAACTTTATAGTGTGAAGTTTAAAAAAATGTATACGTACCCTGCGAACAAGTTTGAGACAGAGATGGCGTTGGATCTCGCGGCGGAGATCCAAAGGAAGATCTTGCAAGACAGATTCTTCATCGACTCCCCGGGTTGCGAGCCACTTGTACTGAAAGAAACTTCTGACACGATCTTGCAAGTCTTCTGGAAGCTGCCGGTGCCTCATCCACTCCTCCACGTCCCTCCTCTTCACTCTCCACTCTTCTAGCCTCACCGTTATCGATTGTAAATACGTCTGTACAAAATAAAAAGGAAATAATACAATAATTGGTAGAACTTCTAATCTTTGTTCTTGAAAAAAAAATCGCTTTATCTAAATAAGAGATAATGTACCTGCATGTTTCCTATAAGATGAGAAAATAGAACGAGACCGATTATAGATATTGCTATCGCAAAGGCAGTCTCACCCATCCATGTACTCGTCGCCAAATTTTGTCCATACGAACTACGAAAAAACGATCAAAACTAAAAATAAGAAAAATACAGATATACTCAACTTGACTGAACACTTATGCAAATAACTACAAATCTAACCTAAGGTTTCTGAGGCCCCACCAGAGACAATACAAATACTTCTGCATGAAAGTCACGCCCATAACCTCTGCGGTCAAAGCATCGGCAAACATGCCGAAGTTAAACGTGGCATTGCCGCTATTCGCATCACAGCTGGACAAAACAGTCGTGTTTTGAAGCCACGCGGTTCTCTCGGGGGTCCCTTGAGTCCCGCAGTCCAAAAACGCAGGATCACAATACGGTAACCCGCTTGTTCCATTTTCCTTTCTGCATTGTTCTAGCCAACAATAATATTGTCGCTCTATTGATAATAGATACCATAATGCCCCTAAAACCTGCCATGAAATGTTTTTAAGTTTCTTTCATTATCGATGAATATTAAGTAGATGATGTCAATGGACTCATAGTCTAGTTGGTTGAGTATGAGACACAAAAAATCATATGTTTTGAAAGGTTGTGGATTTAATTCTCATTAATATCAATGAATGGAGAACATATGAGCCTTATCCATTTATTGTCAAAAAAAAAATATTAAGTAGATGATAAACTAACATGGCTAGCAAGCATATAAAGGAGGAGATTGTACGCTGCGCCGGCCCACGCGGTTCGCGTTATAACCCCGTTTGCCTTGACAATCCTTCGATTCAATGGGAAAATTAGGAAGAGTCTTGGAATGTATTGCATGAGCACGATTAGAGAGAGCAGGTTGTTTGCATGGTTAGCTTTATTGGCATTCATGGCCGGTATAATAAACCATATGACTAGCTGAAATTAATAAATCACAGCCACATGATGTCAAAACTTAATTATTATAAGATATAAGATACCATTTATAATCATTTTTACATACCTGAGGAATTGGAATACAAGCAATGAGATCAAGGGTGAAGTCCTTGCTTCTCAAGTATCGTGTGGCAATTTCTTTTGGATCCTTAACAAGCTCGCCTCTGCCAAAAACCCTCGAACTCGGAGCAACATAAGCAATCCTAAACTTCAGTACCAGATGGGCGAAATAAAACATATCAGCAATCGTTCGAGAGGTCGTCACGAGAACGGCAATTCCTGAATCTATTTTGACGCAAGCACCTCCTCCGATATAAAGGACATAGAAATACATTGGATCGACAAATAATGCGACGAGACAAAAAAAGAGGAAAACACGGTTCCATAGAAGGACGGTGGGGCCTCCAGGGTCGAGGATACGACGAGGATAGTACCATGGGAGGGCGGGGTTGGTGCCAGGCCGGCGATGTTGGAGGAGCGGAGGAAGTGGCGGACGGTGAGAAGGAAGAAGGTGAGACGGAAGAAGAGATAACGGGTTCATGATGGAAAAGGGTAGATTCGTCAAATGAGAGAGGAGAGATGAAAGAAAGATGGAGAAGAAGGTGAGACATTCGTGAGAAACGGCGAATCGATCTTTTTGTGCGCGTGAGAAAGAATTCAGATAAATTTTCTATTAATAGGTTAAAAGGAATACCAGACACATATAAAAACATAAATAAGTCAAATTATTCAAAAATTTCTTCTTCTATTTATTTATTCTATTTTTTTTATCTTAGTGATGTTCATGATTTTTAATTTTCTTCTGAAAAAATGATATTTATATTTAGTTTTCGAATTTGTAAAAAATGTCTTATTGTTACTGTTGTTATTATTATTATTATTATTATGAGAATTTTTTACGATGAGCCATGCCATTTTGACATTTTTCAATTCCAATATATATGCACTTACAAAAGATAATTACAATAATTGATAAATATAATAAATATTAATCATCATTAAAAATGACATAATGGTCATTTGATAAGTGTAAAAAAATATCTTTTAATTAAATTGTGTTAGGTCTTGCAATAGCATCATTATATTTCAATAGAAAATTTATTGACATAATTAATATGGTTACAAAAAATGCATTTAATGTATGTAGGGATGTGCAATCGTTCGATTCGGTCCAAATTTGGTCAAATCCAACATGTTATGGTAAAATCGAATACAACCAAGTAGAAATTGATTTCGACCGAGCCGATTGATATTGTATGGTGAATCGGTCTAAATCTAAACCGAATAAATCGTATGTTCAACCAGTTTATTCGATTAAATCGGTGTCTCGTCGTCTCAACTAGTATTTGCGTCTTGCTCTTGACGATTTTTCGCTGACCGTCCGCTAAGAATCCTCCAAAAATCAACAAGTCCGATTTTTTTCATGTAATTTTTTGAACTAATTTTTTCCATTTTTATTTTATTTTACCCATATTATTTACCTCTCTCTACTCTCTTTTCTATCATATTTGTCCGAGACAGGAGATTTTTAATCTTTTGTTTCTCTTCTCTAATTCTCTTCATGTCTCACAAAAAAAAATCACTCGACAGTCTATATAATCGTCGTCGTCCTGGAACTATCATCCAGTCCTAACAATCGTCGCATGTAGGATCTTTTTTATTTGTGGGATTTTTTTATTTCTGATGATGTTATGTTATTTGGATTTTTGTTGTTATTTAGATTTGGATTTAAGATTTTGTAGCGTATTAAATTAGTTAAATTATATTTGTGACTTGCCAATTTTGTGGTTTTTATGTTTGTATAATTGATTTTTGTATGAGATATGTAAAAAAGTAAAACCCGCCAAAATTTCCGATTAATCATATTTGACGCTTGATGATGCCTTACCTACTAGCAAGGTGATTTTTGTAATATTGTTTATAACTTGGTCATGGATGTATATAATTATGTAAGTTCATTAGTTGGATCCTACTTGACCCCAATACTTGACCCCAGGCTCAGGCTTTGTGGGCATGTGTCTGGAGCTGGGCATGATGATATTTATTAATAATATCATTCAAAATAAAATTATTTGAACTTGATTATGTATGATTATGTATATGTTTTATAATTATTTATATCATGATGACAAATGATTTAATTCTTTTAATTGAATAAAAAATAATAATACATATATTAGTGTTATGGTATGTTAATTTTGTAGGTATATCATAATTTTATGAAAAACATAACAATAAATATTAATCTTGTTCTTGATAATATTTAATGCAATATCAAATATAAAAATTATGAATCCTACGACATATGTAGTCACAAAACACGTCATTAATTATATAGTATTAATAAAAGATTTATTGATTCAAAATGTAATTAATATTGAATTTAATAGTGAAATTAATTTTAGAAAATATCAAAATTTAATTCAACAAAAAAACTATTTAATATCATATATATATACATTATAAAAATAACAATATTATTCAATAGATTCTTATAAGTTTACAAAAGTTATTTACGTTTTTTATAGATAAACCATCTTTTTAATTTATATTAATCATTTAAAATTTTAATATTAAAATTGTTGGAACAAATACACAAATATAACCTAATTAGTATTATATAGGATTCTCATAATCATATCTTTGTATATAAATAATAAAACTTAATATTATATTATGTAAATATGTATTTTTTTGCATTGTGTTTTCTCACAATATTTACAAATTCAAATTAATGCATAAAAAACAATACTGGATTATTATTATTCTATCTGTTGAAATGGATGAAATGGTTTAAAATTTTACAAATAATATTATATGATATATGTTTTATAATATTATACATTAAATTGTTAGTATTTCATATATAAATTTTCATTTTACATTGTATATTTGATCATGTAATTTAACGTGAAATGACACACGATTGAATATATTATTCTAACATGAACTTAGTGAATAATAATAATCAACGTCATAAACGTAGATGATGTGGCTATCGTAAAATGCTCAAAGTATGTTGTACAATAATGAAAACATAAATAACTACAAGAAATATTATGACTATAAAAAATCAATAATTAATAATTGATCTGAATTTTCTCGCATATTATAATCTAATAGTTGAAATGAATATGATAATGTGGTACGAAATATTTGCGCAACGTTTGGTCCAAAACAAGGATACGATAAATTGCTACTTGAGGAGTCCTAGTAACTAGAAGAACTGAGATTTTATATCCTGGATTCTTTAGAAACTCATCTCAGGATTCTAAATTCCGCTTGACAGTCAAACTCAAGCATAACACAATAAAATAAGTGAACGGCTCGGACTTCCTTCCTCTCAATTCCAACTTTCGCCATTTCAACCATGATTCGCCATGGCCATGCAAAGATTTCTCAGCTGTGTCTTCTTCTTCCTCTAACCTGTTTGGCTCTTCTTCTTCTTGGTCTCCAATCAGTTGCCTCTCACGAGTTCCGTGTGGACGGAAGGGTGATCGAACTGGACGACTCCAATTTCGACTCTGCCATTGCCAGCTTCGATCGGATCCTCGTTGATTTCTACGCGCCTTGGTGTGGCCACTGCAAACGCCTCTCCCCTCAGGTAGCTCAAATTCCAATTTTCTCATAATCTTTGGATTCCTCTACTAAATTTCACTTCTTGTTGCAGTTAGATTCTGCTGCTCCAGTGTTAGCAAAGCTGAAAGATCCGATTTTTATTGCCAAGATTGATGCTGATAAGTATCGCAAACTTTCATCCAAATACGAAATCGAGTATGTTTTTCTTTTATCATTCCTTCTTTCACTTCATGTCCATAGCTAATTTAGTAATTAAGTTCGCATCAATCTCTGATGCAGTGGATTCCCAACACTAAAACTCTTCGTTCATGGAGTACCAACCGAGTATAACGGTCCAAGAAAAGCCGAATTAATAGTTAAACACATGAAAAAGCTCGCTTCACCAAATGTCTCTAGACTAGACTCTGACGATTCGATACATGCCTTTGTAAAAGAGGCTGAAATGGAATATCCAGTCTTTATCGGGTTTGGGTTGGAAGAATCCGAACCCGTTATAGCTGAATTTGGGGGTAAATTCAAGAAAAAGGCTTGGTTTGGCTTAGCCAACAATTTCACCGAAGAAATGATGATTTCATATGATTTTGATAAAGTACCAGCTCTGGTTTCTGTCAGTGAGAAGTACAAGGAGCGAAGCGTGTTCTATGGACCCTTTGAAGGTAAACTATTTTCAATAATTCCAATTTTACCCAAACATAATTTGAAATTTTCTTTTTCAATACAGGGGGATTTTTAGAAGATTTTATACGCCAGAACCTGCTGCCTCTGACCGTGGCGATCCGGTACGATACGCTCAAATTACTACAGGAAGAAACCAGAAATATCGTTTTAACAATCGTGAACGATGAAAATGAGAAAAAATCACAAAATTTGATCGAAATTTTGAAATCCGCAGCACGTGCAAATCGCGAATTGATATTTTGTTACGTTGGTTTAGTTCAATTTGGGGAATTTGCAGATTCTTTCGAATCAACCGAGTCTCCAGAATTGCCTAAAATACTCGTCTGGAATGGAAAGGAAGATTATTACCTCGTAAGTTATAAAAAGAATTATTTTCGCAAATATTGTTTTGTTCATTTCCAATTTTATTTTTTTGAAGGTGGAAGGATTGGAAACCCTAGGAGAAGAAGAGGATAAAAGGAGTCAAATAAGTAGGTTTCTAGAAGGATATAAACAAGGGAAATTTATTACCAAAAAGATTAAAGAGCCTTCATTTGAAGGGTTTGTTAAGTCGATAATGGGGATCGGTACCATTGTTATAATAATTGTCATGATTGGCGTTTTATTTTGGATTATATATCTTACGGGTGAAAGTGCAGAGATGCCTCGGACTGGACGCGTCCAGTCTGAGACCGAACCGAGCTACCAACCCGTTTTGGATAAGGGCGAAGGTTCTGGAGAGAAAGAGGATTGAAATGAAGCTTTTTAATTTGGGTGATTAGTTTAAATAATGTTTTCGAATACAAGTGCCTTTTAGTTATTTTTATTTTTGATTTTTGTGTGTTCATATTTTTGTTAGAATAAGAGATTCTTATATTTGTTGTCTTGTTAGTTACAAAAATATTAAATTTTGTATTCGTCTCCCATGGAAAATTGGTTTTTTTATTTAGTTCTCTTAATATCATGTGAAAATTTAGCGGAATTTTTCAAAAAACCCCTTAATTTTTTTTGGGAATTTATCAAAAATACCCTAACTTTTAGATTACTTAAAAAAAACTAGAAATTGAATTGAATTTTTTTTTAACCCCTACAAAGGTTAACTTTGACATTTCATCCAAATTTTTTTTTTTGGACAGAAACATCCTTATTGGTTTTCTTTTATAAATTCTTTTATTTAATATAAATTAATTAATGCATAAATAAATTAAAATTTTCACATTATTATATTTAAAATTGATTTATAATAATATTTTACAAATCACCATTTCATATTATATTTTATATAAAAAAATATAGAATAATATAATAAATATTACAATATAATATTATGAAATATTATTTATTTATTAGTTTATAGAATAAATTAAAATATAAAATAAATTGTGAAGGTATTTTGGTCCAAAAAAATATAATTTGGATCGAAAATTAAAGATAAAAAAAAAAATTCAACTCAACTTCTAAGGGAGTTTTGAAGTAATCTTGAGAGATTTTTGATAAATCCCAAAAAAATTAATAGGTTTTTGAATAATTCCCCAAAAATATATTACTGTAAAAATATATGAATAAAAGTGAAGGAGTTCATGTTTTGCTTAACGAATGAATTAAAAGTAAAAGACAACACACATAAGGAAAACTATTCTCTTTCTATTATAAGAAAGAAATAACAAAAAGGGGACAAAATTATATTTCTAACATTACAAGTTACTCCCATTAAAAGTTACAAAAACCTTCTTATACAAGAAAATAATGCGAATACATAATGCAATTTATATCACTTGGTCGCGTATACACCGCAAAGGGTTTAGGGTTTTGAACTATGATGTCATCGAGAAGAAGACGAAAGCATTTTCTGAAGGTGCAATACTTGTTGCTGTTGCTCGACAGGCAAAGAACTCAATTGATCGGGAGTTAAACTTAAAACTTGTTGTAACAACACAGACTCCACTTCAGGCGATATCTAACAAATTAAAAATAAAAAATCATAAATATTATTTATTTATTTATTTATTTATTTATTATTTGGAGGTCATTATGGAAAACCTGCTGTGTTGGCTTCTGTGGTTGTGGTTGTGTCTGAGCTAATAGTGGATTGACAGGTGGCGCGTTTTGAGGCACTGGTTGATCCAGTCTTCTTTGTTTGGATGGTCGAGTCGTCTCTGACCATTGTTTCGCTTGCTTCCGTACCACCTGTGATGGAGGACGCGCATGGAAGGATTGTTGCATGCTCGAGCTCGGTACCGACGCAGGTACAGGTGGCGGTCTCTGATTCGGCACCGTACCAACCTCATATGTTGGTCTAGCGTTTTGTTGCATGATTGGAGGAGGGGGGACGTTAGGGTTTTGAAGAGGTGGGACCAAATTAGGGTTTTGGGAAGGGGCAACCAAATTAGGGTTTTGAGGAACGAGTGGTCTTATTGACGGTGCTACAGGATTTGGAGGTAGTTGACTTTGGCCATGATGAGGCGGAGGAGGCCTACTGTTGCTCCCAATTTGCTGAATCTGAAAAATAAAAAAATAAAAAATATATTATTTCAATAAAATGCACGAAAAGGTTTGAAGTGTCGAAATTTTGATAAAACGGGAGAGAGAAGCTTACAGCTTGGGGGGTAGCTAACCCGAGCATTATCTCTGCCTGTACAGAAAATCACAATAAAAAAATTGAATTATTTATTTTAAGAGTTAAAAAATGTTCGTAGAAAAAGACGAAATAAGATAAAAACCTGAAATAAAGCTTTTAATAATTGAGGATTCCGTTCAAGCAATTGCCTCGCCACTCCCATATTTTGTGTGGCCAATAACTACACAAATCAAATTAAAAAAAAAAAACTAACATAAAAATCATATCATATACAACGAAGCGGTCTTAAATATTTTCTCGATTTAATACCTTAATCTCTGACAAGATTGCCATCAGTTGGGGGCGAGACATTCTCGCGAGATAATTCGTTAACGGGTCGGGTCCAGGCTGACTAGCCAGCCCATTTAGAGATCCTCCAAGAACCCCACTCATTACTGACGAGGCCGATGCGGCTGAAGGAATCCCTAATGGTTGCTGAGTCATCGACTCTTTCATATTCGAGTTTCCAGCCAATTGTTTTTGGCCATCTGTCCCTGCACCGGGTCCGCCACGGCCCTGAAAAGAAGATCGGTATAAACATCTAAATAATTATTTCCTGAAATGGAAAGTTTCGAAGCGAACCTGGTCACGATTTCGGTCGACGTTCTTTCCATTTTCGGCAAAATCGACACGTAATTGACGGCCATTAATTTCATAGCTCTGCAGATTTCTGCGAGCACTCAGAGCGGTTTCTTCGTCTTTGTATTCGCAAAACCCGTATCCTTTGGGTTTTCCAGTTTCTTTATCCACCACCAATCTGGAGATAAAGTTTTCTTTAACGTGAATATTAATTACTTTATTTTTGGGTTTATTTAAATGAATAATTTAATGTGTTTTAATTAACATAAGAAAAATTCAGTAATGTGTTTTAATCATTCAGAATAACACAAAAAATAAGAAAAAAATAAAACCAAGAATAAAATTTAAAGCGTAATGAAGAACTTCGTCGATCTTGTTATAATTAATTTCAGGCACCATTCTTATAGACACATGAGAAAATATTAAAAAGAAAAATTTTGTTCATAACTTCATACATATTAACATTTATTTCCCAATTACACATGCATATATCAACAGCGATTTTGTGTATTTAATTAAATATTAGGCCTTTTTGTAATCAATTAAGCCTCTATTTCTGGATAGAGATCAAGTGACGAGACTCGGTTTTCGAGGTCTTATTCTGACAAATCAATTATGTTGCCTGTAGAAACAGTACCAAACAGTTGATTGGTCAAAATTAGATCCACACAAGGAACACAAAAGAAGAAAAAATCGCAATAAGAACTAATTGAGATAGAAAAAATTAAGTTCTTTGGACCAATTAGCAATTATCATAAGCGCGGGGTGCTATTCGTGAACAATTATCAATCAATTGGGACGATTTTTAGTAAGAAGCTCGTAATGTAAAAGAAGAAAATACGAAGAGACGTGCAATCAGATCGAACACAGAGATATTTGATTGGATCAGCATTGAATTACAATACGAACACATCTCATGTTTGAGTATAAATAACGCAATAATTGAAAAAGAATTTGAATTTTTAATTTGAATTTCTCTTTGAAATTCATATGACCTGAAAGACACAACGGGGCCAACCTCCTCACAAATCTGGATCAGATGTTCCTCAGTCGCATCATACGGTATATTCCCAACTGTTAAACGTCCAATTAACAGCTAATTAGCTTTCTTTCAACGAAATCAATTCAAAATTAAACAAAAAAATTCAAAAAATTAACACAAAATCTCACCAAAAACGCAACGATTCTGATTCTGAGGAACGACGGACGTCATCGCCGATTTCAGCGGCCTTTAATCGCCGTTTCAGTTACGAATTTGCAACAAATTTGGAGAAAGAAAGGGGGGGATTCAGACTTCAGAAATTTTCTGCAATGGCTGTACGGCTGTACAAGCGAGGGATGGATGAGGGTCGGGGTTTTGCGTTCTCGTCCAATATCTTTTTGCGATTTAGTCCAGGATTGAGCCTCGGCTCTTAATTTATAATATTTATTTAACTATCCAGATCCACTGTGTATTATCTAAACTTTTTAACCTGTAGGAAGTTATCTAGATAGCAAACATGACTCGTTACACAATTTCATCACGGAAAGAAGGGTTTCCCAAAGCTCTTCTCTCAATTCCGAAATACTGGATAGGTTCGGTGTATTTAAATGAGTACAATACAGCATGTGTTGTGTTAAATAATCTGCAATGTTATGTTGTACAGAAATATACATATGCATTCTGATAAATCAAGCTATATTTAGCTTAAAACTCTTTAAAATTCAACACTATTTAAAAATCAAGTACTCAAATATACAAGAAAAATCCCCTCAATCTCGTCCGCTACAAAGTCCTCTTCAAGTACATCAAAATATAACAAACAAACAAACAAATAAAAACCAACACGAAAAGAATAAAACAAAATCATTGGACTTTAAGAGCCTTCTCCTTGGTAAGCATGTGCCACTCTTGCAAAACCGCAGCTTGCAAAGCGCGGTTCTCGGCTTCCTCGGGAGTGAGTTTGAACAAAGTGGAAGGTCCCTTGGGCTTCCCGTCCTTGCCGAGCTCCTCCTCCTCTTTCCTCCTCTTCTCTTCTTCCTCTTCCTTCTTCTCCTCTTCCTCCTCGTCGTCCAGCTTCGGTTTCGGCTTGGCGGCTTTGAGCAAGGCGATTCTCTCCATCGAGATTCTTAATCGCTCTGCTGCTGCCGCCTTCACTTCGTCCTCCGGTATGTATTCTACTCCTCCGTCTGTTATGTCGTCTAACCAGCCCTGTATATCATTTGCAGGGGTATTGATGATATTTCATATTTTTGAAGGGTATGTGTGATATTTTGAGATTTTTTACCTGTAAGTCGGAGCCGATTTGGGAAGTAATGGAGGCGTCAGAGGCGCGAATGACGAACTTGCAGATCATAATTGTGGTCTCGTCACCGAGATCCACGTTTCGGCTGACCTCGCTCGCACCGAATATCATCATGCCAACGAATCCACCGAACCACGTTTTCGCAGCATAGCATAACTTCAAAATAAAACAGAAAAAATACTCATTGGATATAATTACATGATGAATACATTGAATAAAAGGGAAATTTGCAAAAAAGACCCTGCATTGCTGAAAATTTCTATTAAGCCCTTATAATCTTACAAGACTTGAAGATTGCCCCCACCAATTAAAGGCGGAATTTCACATGTACAACCTTCCACTTCGAAGGATCAAAATATCATGTATGACCCTCCAAAATATGAAATATCATGAATAAAAAAAAAATCAACAATACCCTTCCTCCCTATTTTTTTCAAAAAATACCTAAACTACCCTTTTTCTGATTTATTTTTGTATAAATACAAGATAATGAAATAAGGGCAGTTTTAGAGACCTTTTTTAAACAGATATAGGAAGGAGGGATTATACATGACATTCATTATGTTTTGCAGGGTACCGTATACGTGATATTTCAAGATTTTCAATAATAACTTGCAAACTGGGGTTTATTATCAGAGCTTCTTAAGAATGCAGGGACATTTTTGCAATTTTCAGAAAAGAAAAAAACTTGGGCATTTTAATAAACTTACTTGGAAACCCGCAACGGTGCGGATAAAATGGGAGCAGACCTGATGGAACGGTTTACCCGCAAGAGACTTCAACCCGCTAAGAAACGGGGACGCATCATACTGCTGAGCCGCAGTGGCCTTAAACCCGCTCCCTTCATACACATACCTTCCCGTGTACTCCAAAATATTTGGCAAGCTCGGCCAAAGCCTAAAATACTCGACTGGAGAGCACTGGTACGGCATGAGGAGCTCGGTCAAAGGGATTTTGTAGGGTTGGCAACGGAGAATTATCGGCTCGCCAAGTTCAGGCCGCAGCGAGCGTTTTTGTCGCTGGTTGTTTTGCGCGTCTTCGTCTGTGTAGTCTTCTGCGTAGTTGGTTTGGGTGCCGTAGAATGGGTAGTAGAGGACTTGTACCCAGAGGGAACATCGCTCGAAGTGGGATACTCCTACTGTTACGCTGCTCATTACTGGATCCTGTGTTGGGGTTTGGAGTTAGGGTTTAGGGTTTTAGAAGTTATGTTTTGGGGTTTGTTAGTGGGTGTGTTACCTGAGAGACGAGATTGCGCAAGTGGCGTACTGTGCGGGAGAATCCATCCATGTAGTATAGAGAGCCTGATAAACCTACTCTAATGTCGACTCGATTTAGTTCCAGTTCCGTCAAATTCAATATCTGAAAGTAAGGGACGTTTAAATACAATATATACGCTGCAATGTGCAAACCGGTAAATATCATATTTACCCTTCAAAAATTACACACATCGATACAATTTAACTAGATTTTTAAAATTGAATTATGATAAACTAGACAAATTTAAATCAAGTTAATAATTAGGATACTTTTTATGTTTGCAAGTTTTGAAAGGGTATAAATTGTATTTTAGATTTTTCAAAGGATAATATATGATATTTTCATTTCCAAGAATAAACATGAAATTTTAGGTTTTTAGAAGGGTAAATTCCAAATATCATATTTACCCTCTCAATAATATTAAACATCATAGTAAACTAGATTTGTAAAATTAAACCATGACAAACTCGACAAATTTAACACCAAGTTAACCATTACAATTTTGATATTTTGCAAGTTTTGAAACGATAAAACCAATATTCTTATTTTCCAAAGGACACAAATGATAATCTGGGTTGTTGTAAGGATAAAAATGATATGTTTACCTTTAAGTGAAGGGTGACGCGGCCATCAGTAGGATCGGCCAAATGATACCCTTCAATAAAACACGGATCACTACTACCAGTGAGAGTACATGTTTTGGGGGGTACTTTGTGGGGACTCGAAGAAATTCCTTGAGTCAAAAGAAGGGATAATTCGCTCGGATTGGGCCTCCAAAGCTCTTGAATGGCTTTGTGTACCAACCCTTCGAGCTTTCTATCTTGTGCTGCTGAGGCTTCTGAGAATTGAACCGTTAATTTGTGATGACTAAATGGGTAATCTCCCGTTGCTTCACCCACACCCACCCACCTGCAAAAGGACGAAAAACATTGAACATTGAGTTTAAATTTTTAACGGAGAATTTCGTATATACCCCTAAAACGTCTTGAAATATCAAGTATAGCCTACAAAATATAGGAATTACCATGTATACTCTTTATTTATTTGCTTTAAAAGATACCTAAAACTACCCTCGAGATCCATGACCTTTGAATTATATTTTATACATGTATTGATTGAGTGTAAAACGAGGGGTAAGTTAGGCATAAAAATTAGGGGAGGATTATTCATGATATTCCATGTTTTCAAGGGGTACATTTGATATTTTTAGGTTTTGTAGGGGTACACATGAAATTCTGTAAATTTTAAGGGCAAATTTCATATGTACTCCTTCAAAGTTTCAAAATATCATACATACCCCTTAAGACCGTGAAATATCACGCATACCCCTAGAAATCATGATAAACATCCTCAATAGACATGTGTTCTGAAGGGTATCCATGTTATTTTCTAATCTTTTTTGGGTATATAAGATATTTTGAAATTTAGTACGGTATTGAGATGTACAAAAATATGAATAAAAGAAATAACCACGTACTTGCTCTCAGTCTTACTCGTAACATACTTAACAATCTGCATGATATATCTGGCCTGATGTTTCGTAACCATATCCGCAGACCCGCTAGCCCGAAACTCCTCGAGCTCCTTGATCAAGAGCTGGCCGGCCCGAGCATTCCTCGACCCGAGTCTCTGAGCACATATCAACACGGCCTGCACGTCTTGAAGCCGGTTCGACCCGGACTCGGTGCTGAACAAGACCTTGTGCATGTTGGCTATTATTATGTTTAACGGGTCTTCCGGGTCGTCTGCTAGTAACGGGTCCAGACCCTCCAGGTCAAAGTGCTCTGCTATTGCCCAAATCAATCTCGAACATATTCTTTGAGTGTGCACCTGAGAAGGGTGAAAAAGCAAGTTTGTCAAAACCTCTATCTGTTCTGAATATTTTCAAAATATCAAATATACCCCTCCAAATGTGAAATATCATGCATGCCACTACAAACATTAGAAATATCACAAATACCCCCGCCTCTCCTGATTTTTTTCAAAAAGATGACTAAACTACCCCTCTTTCTCATTAATACAGGTATAAACAAAAGTAATGTATCAAGGATAGTTTGGGAAAAAAGGAGGGATATACATGATATTTCTTATGTTTTGTAAGGGCATACAGCATATTTCCTATATTCAGTTTTATAGGGATAAATAAATAAGAAAACAATTGTACTGACCTCGCGGAGATCTTTGATGAGCTGGACCTGTAAGTTTCGCAGTCTCGTCTCATTCAAGATCTGGTCTTGAGACGCGCCGGTTTTGACGGTTTTGACACCGCCTCTAGTATCGTAAATATGGCAAAGTCTGACGAGTAATTTGAGATAACAATCAATGGCATAAGTCCTCCCATCACAGTCCCACAATACACAAGGCCTACAAACCTCCACCACCTCCAGAGCTGGCTCTGTCCAGTTCAGTGCTCCATAACTGGTACCATATGCTAATGCCCCAATCACTCTGGTCTCCGTACCTATTGGTCACGAAATATCATTAATACCCCTACAACAATACCCATCTTACTCTCCTAATTTTTCAAAAAAGTTTGTAAATTATTTCATTTTCTCTCTTATTCATGTATGAAGGGGAGGATACAAATAATACTTTCTAGTTTCTATGTATTTAGCGGCATATATGTTATTTCCTATCTTCTGTAGGGTATTCGTGATATTTCTCATTTTCATAGGGGTATACTATAAACGATATTTTGAGAATTTAATTATTACCTGAGTTTTTTTGTTCAGGGAGGGGAAGAGAGAGCTGGAAGCAACTCTCCACTAAGGAAGCGACGAGTTCTTCTCTGAAAAGACTTTTGCTCGTGATGTTATTCAAATCCTCCTTAACTCTGGTATCCTCGAATAAGGAGGTGACATCTGTACCAGGTAATGGTTTTTGTCCTCTTCTCACGCTCTCTTTTGCAAAGAGGTCCACACAGAGTGCTGTGCGACAAATACAAGCCAAAGCATGCATTCTGTCTGATTCGGCACGAAGATTCCTCACCATTAAAAGCAATCTCTTGAACAAAGATACCTTCACAGAAAATGGCAAAAAGTAAACAAATGTGAGAGAGGAAAAGAACACGAGTGATGATGTCATCATTTACCTGCATGCTGAGATCGAGCAAGTGAAGATTGGTAACGACAGCTCTGACGATCGTCTCTCTGGCAGAAGAAAATTCCTGTCTGTCCCAAAGAGTGAGAATGGCAATAATGGCTGCCGAAGCCCACTCAGGTTTGCCACCTGGCACATCAGCAAGGGAGAGCATATTAATCCCAACCTCGAAAATCAAGGGCGGATCTAGAGAGCTCAAAAACGGCAAGAGATGGGACACCACGTCCGAGACTCCGACGAGCTTTTCTGCGCTCAGCTCCCCAGTGGCCGTTGCCGTGGCGGGTTGGTTCTCACCCGGCTTGGAGATCTTCCTGAGCGTTTCTACTGTGCTCGATGCCACGGATTTAGCTGCATAGACTAAGGGGAATACTGTGAAGCGAAAGGCTTCTATGGGGAGAACAAGAGATCTTGCAATTAAGGCGCTTCTCCTTGACCAGATGAAATCAACTGCTGTGACGACCCATTGGGAACGGATTGCTATGGAGTGATCTCCACCTACAAGCTTGTCTCCTGCTAGACGGCTCATTCTCTTTGTTTCGAACTCCTGAATTTAGGAAATGGAGTGTTCGAATGTGATGAAATGGTACTGAATTGTTGAGATGATTGATTGTATATCTTACCTGGAAAAGTCGGCCGAGAGACTCGAATGCAGACTTAGAAACTGGATCAGATCGA
The DNA here is from genome assembly GCA_946800325.1 of Luzula sylvatica. Lineage (NCBI taxonomy): Eukaryota > Viridiplantae > Streptophyta > Magnoliopsida > Poales > Juncaceae > Luzula > Luzula sylvatica. The sequence continues at coordinate 66,832,378 of OX326959.1, read as the reverse complement.
TCCATGGCCAGCCCCGCAATCTTCTCCCACCAGGCTGAAACTCTGGTAAGAAGGGGTGGTGAAGTATGGCAGAGTAACACCAGATCATCTCTGGCCAGCACTGAGGCGAGCGAATCTGCAGCTGCCAGTCGCAGACTCGCGGCTGGTGAGCTCAGAGCTGCCGTCAACTGTGCGTGTGAATCAGACAACAGTCTGGGTAGGAGATGCGACGGAACAGACGGCAAAAGTGACAAAGCAGCCGCGGCGACGTCGGGATCTGGAAATGAAAGATCAGATCGGAGACCAGTTAGAGTTTGATCCCAGAGATCGGGAGGGAGGGGCAGGGATCTGAGGAGGTCGAATGCCAGCTTTTTGCACACGGCAGAGGCAGGGGAGGTGACGATTTCTTCAACAACGGGGCGGGCAACGGCAGATACATCGCGACCCGCAGCGGATTGCTGAAGGGAGAGAAGGAGACCACCCGTCTGCCGGAGTGCGTCGCTAGAACGGAGATCGTTCTGGATATTGGTAATGAGGACGTCCATCTTGTCCGACAAGCGGGCGTCGGACTCCGTCAGGAGTGAGGCGATCGCCGGCAGCATTTTATCCGGCGAAAGAGCGTAGTCAGATCTCGATCTGGCGGGAGTCTGGCTTCTCCAGTTGAAGTTGTGCTCCTGATGGAACGGGGACAGCCATTTCCCCCGAATTCATGATTTGAATTCTCGGATTATGTAAGAACAGATATTTGTCCGAAGCATGTGATGTGTTTTCCTAAAATCTGATATCTGATTTCTTGGATTTTATTAATGTCCGAGATTTGTTTATAGCTAGGGTTCTGAAAATTTGGGTTTTTTGTGAACATCAAATTTGAAATATGGGAAGATAGTGTGCAGCTCGGAACATCTTACATAATTGAAAGTATTTGTGTGCATTAGCATTATCAATTTCGGCATTATTTTTGTATAGATAACTATTTAATGCTGATAATTTCTTAGAAAAAATGTATTTTGCGTCTGCGTGTATTACCTTCTAAACAAAAAAAAAATTAGTATTTTATATACGTAAATTTACAATTTTGAATTTTTTGCGGAAAAGATGAAAATTGAGTACTTTTGTATCTCTTGGTCTTTTATTACACTTTTTATAAGAAAAACTTTAAATCTGACATTTGCTTGTTTTAAACTTCAAATTCGGTATTTTGGTTGAAAAATTGAAACTAGAGTGTCTCGCAACTTCAATTTCATTATTTTTATGAAAAATCGAGTATTTCGAACGTATTAGTTTTCAAACTTAAAAATTATTTAACTTGGTGGTTTTTTTGGTTAAATTTTTTTGAAACTTGAGTATTTTAAATGCGCCAAATCTTTTCAATTTGTGCGGTTTTGGGAAACTTCAAGAAAGTATTTTGAATAAGTCTTTTCAATTTGAGTATTTTATTATTTTCTACGTATGACACATTCGAGACAAAATAAAATATTTGTATTTTGCGTGTATGGTTTAGAAATTTAAAATTAAGTGTTTTGTATATTTTAACCTTCAATGTTTGGATCATTTACGAAAAATCAAAAATCAAGTATTTTGGATGTTTTAGTTTTATATTACAATTTATTTTGAGAAAAAACCTTGAAAACTGATTTTTTTTTTTTTTTTTTAAACTTTGGATATTTTGAGCATTATGCAAATCAGAACCTTTTAAATTCAGTGTTTTCCATAGAAGAAAAACATAAAAAAGAGTATTTTTCATATGTCAATATTTAACTACGACACTTAGTGAGAAAATACATTATTTTGCATGTGTTACCGGCCCTTCGAAACTTCAAAACTATGACATTTGTTTGAATTTCTTCAACTTCTGCATTTTTGTGAAAATTTTGAAAAATCAACTATTTTGTGCGTGTTAGTCTTTTGTTACAATATTTTTTAGAAAAATTAGAAATTAAGTATTTTATTTGTTTGTTTGGAGGATTACTTTGTAAATGTTAGTTTTCAATTTGTCATTCTTTTGAAGTTCTTTTAAATCAAGTATTTTGCATGTGATCGTCTTCTACTATGATTTTTTTTTTTAGAAAAACCCGTCAATTCAGTATTTTGCAAGTGTCGTAATTTGACATTTTTAAGAAAAACTTGAAATATTGGTATTTTAAATGTGTTTGCCTTCAAAACTACAAAAAAAAAATGTGTGTTTTGGTGTTCGATTGCGACATATTATTGAAAAAACTTGAAATTTGAGTATTTTTCATGTCCTAGCCTTTTTTATTTTGTGTATGTTATTCTTTAGCTATGACACTTTCAATAAAAACAGAAATTTTTTGTGTATTGATTGTGTTAAACTTCAAAACTTTGAAATTGAGTTGTTTTTTGCATATGTCGGCTTTCTATTATTAATTTTTTGACAAAAAAATTGAATATCGAGTTTGTTTTGTTAGATTACAACTTCGACATTTTGGTGAAACTCGAAAATTGAGTATTTTGCATGTGTTAGCATGCATTAACGATGTTTTTGAGAAAGAAAAAAAAACTTGAAATTGTGTATTTTCGACATCTTGGTGGAAATTTTGAAAATTGAGTATTTTTTGCAAAACATGAAATTTGAGCATTTTGCATATCTTAATCATTTCATATGTTAGTCTTCTACTACGTCGAGATAAGCATCAAAATTGGACCATGGTCCACGAGAGCAATTTCAAAGAAATAAAGAAGAATCATTTTTACTAAAATGAAAACCTAAACGAAATCAACTTTACTTCAAAGAAAACAAAGAAATAAAGAAAAATCAACTTTACTACAAAGATAAGTTCTAGGAGTTTGTTTCAGTTCATATCAAGTACGTATATTTTTCAATGAAACTTGAATATTTGAATATTTTGTTTGAATTTGATTTTCATTTTGTAATTTTGATGAAACCTTGAAAATTGAGCATTTTGCAAACTTTAAACTTCAATATCTAATTATGACAATGAGAAAAAAAAATATTTTTCATATTTTACCCTGAGAACATAGATACTGAATATTTTTAATGCTTTTAATAATGACATTTTTACGAAATTTTTGAAAATCAAATATTTTGCTTGTGGTTATTTTCTATCACGGAATGTTTTGAAAACAAAAAACTTAAAAATATAATATTTTGCATAAGTTGGTTTTTAAGTACAGCAGTTTTGAGAAACAAAATGTATTTTGCATACACCCTTCAAAACATAAAACATGAGTATTTTGAATGCCTTTGGTTTTGACATTTAAAAAAAATGATAATTCAATAATTTTCTCGTGTTAGTCTTTAAAATGACATTTTCTTGAGAAAAACAACTTCAATTCGATGTTTATGATTATAACTTGAAACATGAGCACTCCAATATTGACATTTTTTTTTTAAAGTTTGAAAATCCACTAATTTTCATGTGTTAGCCTTCTAAAATGACATTTGTTTTGAAAGAAAAAAAATTGAAAATTGAAGTTTTTGTTTGTGATAAAACTTTAATTTTGATGTTTAAAATTATAACTTGGAAATTGTACACTTTACATATGATAATAACCTTCAATTTTAGATATTTTGTGAACATTTTTACAAAGAAGTATTTTGCATTTTATTAGTCTTGAGTATTTTGCTTGTGTCGAACTTCAATTTTGATATTTTGGAGGAAAATTTTAAAATTACGTATTGTGTACATGCCAGACGTCAATTTCAATATTTTTGTGAAAGGAACATGAAAATCGAGTTAATTTTCAAAAACTTAAAAATTGAGTACTTTTTATGTGCTACAATGTTTTAAAGAATTTTTTTTTTTAATTTGACTATTTTCATTTCTTAGCCTTTTGAATTTATGTATTTTCAAGAAAAGCTTAATAACAAAGTACTCAATTACGCGAGGTTTGAGGAAGTAAATGTATTTATCAATTTATCATATATTATCCTTCAAGACTTACAAATTGAGTATTTTTATTGAAATTAATGTTTTAATATTTTATTTAATAATATATTTAATTAATGGGCAGGATAATTAGGATAATTATTAGAAGTGTCTAGATTAATTAAGAGGGGGTGTATCTTGTAATAAATAGGTGTCTATTCAAATAGAAGTATCTAGAATTTAGATAGATTAGGATGTATGTTTGAAAGGGTGTATTTAGGGGATGTATATTGTTTCTATTTAAACCCTTTGCATGTACTGTACGAAATAGAGAAAAAATTTATAAGAAAATAAAAAGGGGCAATTGCCCCCTGTGGGGGTCTCTCTCTCCATGTTCTATTTAATTAAAGCTTCCATTGGTTTTGATATTGATCCCCCAATATAAAATCCCCATATTATCTCCAATCATATGAAGTCCAAATTCTAACATGGTATCTAGAGCCGAGGTTGTTTGCGATTGTTTATCGAGAACGACGGATATCGAGCGACGAATATCGAAAGCGGCGGTTATCGAGCGACGATTATCGAAAGGACGGTTATCGAGTTTAGTAGAAGTCGGAGAAGGAGTCACCAAGACAACCAAAGAGGTTACGTACTTGGGCTCACACGAACTTCACAACTCATTTCCGAATTATCGAGTTTAGTAGAAGTCGAAGAAGGAGACACCAAGACAACCAAAGAGGTTACGTACTTGGGCTCACATGAACTTCACAACTCATTACCGATTTATCGAGTTTAGCAAAAATTTGGAGTAGGAGAAGGCCACGACAACCCGAGACGGTATGTTCGGGTTCCCACAAATTTTGCAACTCAAATTCGATGAAGAAAGAAGTCAATTTCGACGAGAAAAAAAAAACGATCCGGAAAGAGGACGATTCGGACAAAGGCGATTCGAAAAAGATGATCCAGAAAAGGACGATTCGAAAAAAAAAAGGCAATTAAAAAATATATATAGACGAGCGTGACGGAAAAAATATCACGGGGGAGTATCGAGAAAAAAAAAAGGCAATTAAAAAAAAATATATATATAGACGAGCGTGACGGAAAAAATATCACGGGGGAGTATCGAGAGAAAAAAAAATAACGAAAAAAAACATTAAGGGGGAGTATTGAAATTAATGTTTTAATATTTTATTTAATAATATATTTAATTAATGGGCAGGATAATTAGGATAATTATTAGAAGTGTCTAGATTAATTAAGGGGGGGTGTATCTTGTAATAAATAGGTGTCTATTCAAATAGAAGTATCTAGAATTTAGATAGATTATGATGTATGTTTGAAAGGGTGTATTTAGGGGATGTATATTGTTTCTATTTAAACTACGAAATAGAGAAAAAATTTATAAGAAAATAAAAAGGGGCAATTGCCCCCTGTGGGGGTCTCTCTCTCTCTCCATGTTCTATTTTCCATTGGTTTTGATATTGATCCCCCAATATAAAATCTTCATATTATCTCCAATCATATGAAGTCCAAATTCTAACAATTTTGAGTGCCTTTGATTTTTGGCTTTTTTTTACGAAAATTTCAAAAATTATATATTGTTTTGTGTTGGTCTTCTATTATGGTATTCGTTTTGTGCGGAAAAAACTTGAGCATTAAGTATTATGTTTGGTGTTTTAGATGATAACTTCAAAATTAATAACTTTGCATATGTTAGCTTTTAATTTTGACATTTTTTTGAATTTTTTTAAATAGCATATTTTGCATGTGTTATCCTTCTACTTATATTACGATGTTCTTTGAGAAAATAACTTCAAAATTGACTATTTTGTTTGTGTGTTAAGACTTCAATTTCAGGATTTGGTGAAAAGTTTGAAAATTGAAAAAGGTTGTATATGTTAGACTTCAATTTCGATATTTTTAAGAAAAACTCGAAAAATGAGTATTTTTAATTTAATTGTCCTTCAAAACTTAAAAATTAATTACTTCTAATTTTTTTTGTCATTTACGGTGATTTAAAAAAAACTTTAGATTTTAGTAATTTAACATTTCTATGATTAAAAAAAAAGTACTTGACATTTTTGTTAAAAACTCGGAGCACATCCTAAAAATAAATGAGAAAGCTCTCTTGTTCCAAATAATTTTATTTTATTCTAATATTCTTATGGGTTGTAAATTCTAGATTTTTCTGGGCTTAAGATCCGGCCGAGCTTCCCCATTCTATATCTTGGGCCGGGCCTATTTTCGATACGAAACACCATGTTAACTTTTTTGCAACCCATGTTTCATGTTTATTTAGTTTTTGCTAACCTCTCTTAAAGAAATCTCAATTTTATTTAAACATAAACTAGATAGCCCTCCAAAATTCACGAAAATAATATTATACCACAAACAATTAATATTAATCATACTAAAACCAATTTATATATATAATGCTGAATCCGCTTAATTATTTGTATTTTTAAGTACATTTATTTTTCTTCACGGCATTTGGGTCTGAGTCCATGAGTCGTGAAGTTCCGGTGGGCACACATTGGCACTCGAGACAACACGAACCACATGCTCTCGAACACTCGTTTGTTCTCGATGCTTTTAGGCATCTCCTCGAACATGCAAACTTACAATCTATTCATTCAAAAAAAATATAAGAAAATGAGAAAGCAAATTATAAAATTAAAAGAAGCGATGTTTCGAAAGTTCAATTAATTGCTCAATTATAATGGAAATTTACGTATTGATCTTTGGTATGATCGGTACAGGGTTAAATCCATCAATAGGGCCCGTACTATCACTTGATTGATCCTGAAATCAGAGCGGTACACTACCAAGAATTAGTATATTATTTTTTCTTTTTTTTCAAAATTGATGCGTAATTCTCGATTAAGCTCTATTTGAATTTGAATTTAATTTAAACACTGAATATAAGAATTTCATGTTATCTGATATGATATGATATGTTTCACTGACGTTTATAGTAGCGAACGAATTAACCGAAGTAGACGCTGTGACAACCTGTTGAAATGAATATGCAAATTTCAAATTTCAAACATATAAGTGTAGTCTTGAAAGAATTAATCTATTTCATTAGAAAAAATAAATATATTACTTGAGATAGTAAGGAGAGAATTATGAAACCAGAGAATATACTCTTTGTCGTGAACCTCGCCATTTCGAACAACTCAAAAAAATTGAAGTTTTTAGTAAACTACACTGAAGCTTTATAGATGGAGATAGAAACCCTAATTTATTGTTTGAATTTAAGACCAATTTGATGGCTCCTCCAAGAGTAGGACCATTGTGAATGCATGCATTTATCTTTTTTTGCTTCTTATTATTAATTTCTTGTTTCATTTATGTTGATCAATAAAGATCGTGTAATGGTTGCTTGTGTATGGTAGGTAGGAGCATTTTATTATTGGTTCCCCCCAAAAATTACACACAGTTAATACGAAAACAAAGCAAAAAAAAAATGCAATACTTTGTTTATACACTTGTATTTATTTATCTTTTTGAACATTTTTTTGTGCACTTATACGGATAGTATTTTTGAAGATCCGTATCGGTACTGATTATCATTATTAAGATAGTTAAATATACTTCAAATTAACATGATGAGTCGTCGCATTCTCGCATTAAATTGTTTTTGAATTTATTTCGAATCTTGGAGGTAGTTAGAGGTGATCTTTCAGTCCATTTCAATCTGCATGCACAGTCCATTTCAATCGGCATTATCAAAAGGAATACCGATGTTTATACGTAGAACTGGTACGTGCAGATACCAACTGGTACAGCTACCTGCTGGTCATATGGTAATTTGGTATATATTCAAATAATAGTATTCAAATAATTGCATTTGTGTAAAATATATTTTCCCTCAAAAGATATAAAGAAAGAAAAGAACAGTAAATATCATTCATATGCTAAATAAATGATGATGAAAAAAGGGAAAACGAGAGGATTACAGCTTTCTGATATCTGTATGTGGAGCCCAGATTATGATGAGAATTAATTAATTTAAAGACTTATTTTCATTAATCACAGTAGAAAACACAAAGAACTATTCTGCATTCTTTTTCCATCAAAAGCATTTCCAAATTATTTGGACCACCAAATTGAATTGCTTTAGGGCTTGTTTGGATGCAAAATAAAATTATAGTTTAGGATTAGTAATTTTTAGTAATAAATATTTCAAAATCACTAAACCTACAAGAAAAGAAATATGTAGGAACTTACAAAAAATTTTGTTTGGTTGTTTGTTTAGGAAAATCAAGAAAGTCATTAAATTATATATTTTCATATTATATTCCAAGACAAAAATACAAACATACACACTAACCAAGATGAGAGAGAATATGAATAACAATATTTGTATACAAATTTACTAGAATTTTCTAAATTCCAACAAAAAAACTCATGTTTTTGTTAAGTTTATATTTTGACAAGATTTATATACAAATTTACTAGAATTTTCTAACCAAAATAACGTATCATAGTAATAGTAATATTTTGATGAATTTTGTCTTATCCTAAACAAAACTTCCAAAACTTGTACATCCAAACAAGCCCTTAGGGTAAAAGTTAAAAAATACAAAATAGTATTCAAATTTGGGCTTTTATGGGCTATTGGACCCCATTTATTTGAGAGAGAGAGAGAGAGAGAGAGAGAGAGAGAGAGTTAGAAAGAGGGGATATTTGTCAATTTTTAGGGAATGTTGATAGGGATTGAAAGAAACTAAAGAAAAGGGAGATTTGGAGTATTTTTTTTATTGTTGTTCCTTGGATTGGGGCAAATAAATTAAAGGTTAGTTGGGATAGGGTTAAATATTTCTTGTTGATTCTCTTTGTTTCTAGTGAAACAAGTTGCTTAGTGGAGCTTTTTTGTTCTCAATTAAACCAATTTATGATTTCTTTTGTTTGTATATTTTTCACTCCTTTACAAAGATGGAGATTAGTAGGGTATCTTTCTTAAATGGATGCTACCTCATGGGTTCAGGATCATCTATTATAATATATTAAATGGTATAAATTACTCAAATACCTTTCATTATTTCTCAATTGGACATAAAAGTAAAGGAGTAATCTCAAAAAGAGAAAAGATTGTGCGTACCGGTGTTGTACACACGCTGGACGTCGAAATCAACAGGAGAACGACGCGCGACACTTTATTTTTTCATACAAAAAAATAGTTTTGGCGGCCTAGCGCAATTCAAACGCACGTTAGTCCTCGTTCATGTTTTTATTATATTCTTTTAGATGTATCATACATGCACAATATACATTTGTTATCTGTATTTTTCGAATATCTGTGTAATCCATGCAAATGATATATTTAAGAAAAAATAAATAGGCCAAATTTCGTAAATACCCTTACAAAACCCCACAATTTCACGTATACCTCTGTAAAATATGAAATATCATGAATATCCCAACAAAACTACTAAAATTTAATGAATGTCTATTTTGTTAGATTTCGGTTAACTGTTCCTTAAGATTACCGTTAATTTGTGTTTTTTCGATTTCTCCAACGTAAATTTATTCCTTATTTACACAGAGGTAAAATAAAATAAAAAACAAAAAATTAGCGGTAATCTTAACGGAGAGTTGACAGAAATCTTGCAAAAAAGGCATCCATGAAATTATAAAAAAATTGTAGAGGTATTCGTGATATTTCGTATTTTGTAGGGGTATATGAGAAATTGCGAAACTTTGTAGAGATACATATGAAATTTGGCCAAATAAATAATAGAAAAATATTAGATAAATTTAGAAATTTAGGATGCCATGGCCTCCCACACTGGCCCGGCTAGGTTACACTTGGTCTGAAAATTCCACAATATAAAATTGATATAAGTGCAGAGAATAAAGAGGGGTAATTGGCACACCATATCAGTACAAAATAAAGACAAGGACAGCACAAGAAACACAAAACTCAGACTCCTATCTCACTTTAAGCTCAGGTCAACTTAACCCTATTGGGATCTGGAACTATTTCCATTTAACCCTCCACTTACAAATATTTGTAAAAACCTTAAGATTTACTGAACTATTTATAGTTGGCCCTTCAAAAACTAAAAATATCCAATAAAAATATTGCATTTTATGCATCTAAATTTACATTTAGAGATTAAAAAAGCTACTTTATTAATATCCACATTCCAAAGTAAAGTTTCTGAATAAAAGAGATAAAAATCTGAAGACTGTTTGAGCTTAAAAAAGCCAGCTGATAGCGAAACTACATTCGAAGGATCAGTGTCGAATCGGGTTATCATTTTTATAATTTTACTTGAAAAGGAAGTGAAATTGCCTTGAATTTCCTGCAATCACTTTCATGGTCTCAATGATGTGTGTTTTGCATTATTTTCCAGTTCGGTTTCGCATCATCATCACGCTGCATATTGTAGAAATTAATCAGAGCATGATAATCACATGTTATAAATTTAACAGGAAATAAGTTTGAATTATCTTCGGTCGGTACAATTTCGATAAAAGACCTCGTGGAAATGTCGACGAGGTGGCAGTTTTGTTGGATGTTCGGGTATTCGTATTGTTCAGCGAACTGATATTTTTATGTAATCAGTTTAAATTGAATGAAGCAAATATGTGTTTACCGCGTACACATCTACAGTAACTAGGTATAAATACCACAGTCCTAACAAAATACTGTAATTTGTACTACTAACTGCCATAAGTGCAGTAGTCCAAACAACACTATAACTATTTAATATTGCCAGCATCTCAAAACTATATTAATCAATAAGTTATATGTGAAATCTAATAAAGCATTATTATTGTTCGAATTAGATAAATGACTTGTGATCTTAAATGTCAGGTATATATGTATATTTGTTCTGTGATGATATTAATTATATACATGATTTATATTTTAATCAATATACTTTCCTGGAAAAAATTAGACTGAATAAAATAAATAAATAAATATACCTAATGTTTGAGCACGATCATGCATTTTACTTCTATCATAATTTATTTGACAGTAACATGTCTTACTTGAGATAAACAAAATATTCAATATTGGTCATGTTTTAGTTATGTTAGTTATCGTCTCTTACATGATCGTCCGAACGATAAATCCAAGTTTTCATGCTTGTTCGAATGTTTGGTTATTTCGTTCGAATGAAAGTACACGAGTAAACCGATTCAAAAAGATGTGTTGTTATATTGTTAGAACGACCGGGTGTATTGTTCAAACCATATATGTATGTTGGAAAATCAATTCATTCTTGGACTACAATGTGCTATAACTAAGAATGGCAATGGATCGTGTAAAATTCGAACCCGCGGGTACCCGATCCGAACAGGACGGGTAATTTCCGCGGGTCGGGCGATATCCGAAAAAAATATCCATTCCGGGTTCGGATCGGGTACGAGGGTTAATTTATACCCGCAGGTATTACTCGTTACCCAGAAAATATCCGACCCGAACACGTATCCGAAAAAATACCCGAAAGTACTCGATAATTTGAATATTTTGGACATTTTATGACTTAATTATTTATTTGTAATATTTGAATTTTTAATGTATTCGAACATGTTGTTTGTTTTATGTATTTAAAATTGTTGGTAATTTTATGTATTTGTATAATAAATTTTCATATTTTTTATGTTGGTCATTTTTTTCGGACTTTAACGTATTTGTTTCAGTATTTTCGGGTAACAAATAGTATCCGCGGGTACAATCTTCATTGCAGGTTCGGGTACGGGGGAATTTTTTTTATCCACGAATATTTTTGGTTTGGTTACAGGTATGGGGGAGGCTTACCCGAACCCGGCCCGTCCCGTTGACATCCTTAGCTACAATGTTCGAACGAATAGATAGTTCGTTCGAACAAAATGTGTATCGTTCAAACGCTATCTTAACTTAGAACTTAATTTTTATGTGAATCGATTATGCTGGAACGTTTGGTGAATACGTTCGGACGCATTGTCTATCGTTCAAACGTTTGAACCAATCATATGTTGTTCTAAGTTACTCATTTTTGCGGTACTTTCATCTTGATGATTTCGTAAATTATGAGTTGAGCTTTAATTTACTCATAGATAAAATATGAGATAACTTAATGCCTTAATGGTGATTTGTGAAGCTTCTGCGATGATCCAACCATGGAAATCTTCAAAGTCTTGATCTTCAAGTATTTACGACTTCGTCGTATATCTTCTTATGTTATCCTGATGTTTTGTCTTTGTGTATTTTCATGTGTATTCTCGATATATTGTTCTTGTCGTGGTCTTATTTTGATCTTGCATTGACTTCATCATTTTGGATGTTTTTCGAATTGAACATTATTAAAAGAAATCGTTAGTAGTATTTGTATTATTTTGAAACAATCAAATGAAATTTGATCCGGCATAATTGAGTTATCTAGGATTCATTTTATCATGTAATTTACATCCTATGTAAAAGATTATAATTATAAATATATATATAAACAATGAATGTTGGACATACGGGGCCATTTCATTTTTTTTCAAAAAAATCAAATAAAATTTGAACCAACATCAAAGTTAAATTGCATATGTCTAACAATTGACGACAAGATACTAACCCATGATAATTTGGAAAAGAGAGAATGATCGCATGGGAACATTTGTGTCTTGAGCTCGGAAACAACGTCTCCCCTTTTATCGCAATGTCAGTACACATTGACATGTCTTCATAAAATAGGCCTTCACAACCAATCCCACGAGACACTACTCCGATCATGACAATCCCTTCAAAAAAAATCAAACTACGGAACTACATAACGAAGGTTTCAGTAAAAAAAATGGACGGCCTACGAATGGCTAATTTGAAAGGAACGCAATAACAGAATCTTCAACAATAAAAAAAAAACATTGTAACTCACAAGATAAGCAATTTAGTGAACACTTGGATTTTAGCCAAAAATATAGTTTATGTGTATGGTTCATTACATCTCTTCTAGTTATTTTACTCAATTGTTCGATTTACATGTACTATGTAATTTTGCCTCATTTATATAATATGAAACCAAAAGAACATGTTCCGTGCTCCTGACTCACTTTGAAAATTTTTTTTGAACCAACATATCACTCACATTAAAATCTTTTTAGTTAAATCATATTTTTTTGACAGGTTTGCATTTTCTCTTTGTAATTTCTCGAGTTGTCATATGTCTCATGTCGAATTCGTCCAACTCGACGGTTTGCATTTTGCGAGCTTGAACGTATTTAGGATAATTTAGATTCAATTGTTTAAGGGCCAAATAGGCTTTGTACTCAATGCTCAACTGGTAAGTACTCCATGCTCAACTGGTAAATGACAAGTTTTTACATATACTAATTTAAAAGGAAACATTATTTTTGGGTTTTGTACGCGATTTAGTATTGCTCAGAATGCATCTCCCAAACAAGCGCTCCAATTTTTTTTCGAAGGATTTAGGACTCTCTCGGGGATGGATTTGATTTTTCAAATCGAAATTTCGACTTCTTTTTTCGAAGGATTTAGGACTCTCTCGAGGATGGATTTGATTTTTCGATTCGAAATTGCATCTTGATCGTTTTTGTGTGGATGTGTGGTGGTTCAATCCCAAATCTTTGGAAGACGTTCTTCTTCTTAAGAAACTCGGTAATGGCTTTGGAGTTTACGATTTTGGTATTTCGTCATAGTATCATATGAACAAGAGTAATGATAGGGACCACGAATTAGGTACCACGAATTGCCCACACCTGCCACGTGGCATCTGCCGATTGGCTGCATTAAATTTGTGCAAAAGATGCAGTCAATCGGAAGCTGCCACGTGGCAGGTGTGGGCAATTCGTGGTACCTAATTCGTGGTCCCTATCGTTACTCTATGAACAACATATATGCAAGATAATAATAAAAAAATATTGTTTGATATTGCACGTATCGCTTGTCTAAACAAAACGCTTAGTCTAAAAAATTAATATATACTATTGAAAGTAGTAATTATTAGAAATATATAAAATAAAATAAAAACTGTACATCCATAGATACCTCTTCTGTCACTAGTGGATTAATAAAATTACAAAAATAATAAAATACAATAACAAAAAAAAAATGTTCAAATATTAACATTTCAAAAAAAGTATCAATGTCCAAAATCGAGCATATTATTAACACTGAGAGCTGCGACGACAATAGTTATTTCTCTCTCTGATGATTGTTTCAACTCCAGCACAGTCTTAAACCGAGCTCGAGTTGAGCATAGCAGTTTGGAGCTCAGTGTTGCAATTAGGTGCAATCGGGGTGTAAACGGTTCAGATGATACGGATCCGGATATTCGAATACGGAACAACCTATATCCGAATACAATTCAGATATTAAATGGATACGGATACGAATCGGATATTGTCGGATAAAAATATGAATACAAAAGAAATTTGGATAACTAAAACTGATATTTGATTCGTAACATAACTATTAATTTTACTTTCGACACTCAAATAAAATTAAAATAATACTTAAATAATACCTAAATAGTACATCGTAAGTTTTCAAAAATTGTTGAGAATACCATGATTTTCTGGAAATAAATATCACTCAGAAAAACTTGAAAAAAAAAGTGAGAGAGAGGACTTCATGAAAAAAAGAGAAATAAATTTGCGATTTGGAAATATCTTGAAAATAAAATATATTTCATGTATTTTTTTTTAAATGAAGTTGGTTCGTAGATCATGAGTCATGTGAATATGAATTTTTATTATATCCATAAAATCATATCCATTTAAATACAAACAATTTGTGAAAAATATGTATCCGTTTTTATTATTCTTCGAATCCGAACAGTATCCGGATTTAGATCCGAATAATATTTTGAATACCGAATTCGAATTCGGATCCGAAAAAATGATCCGAATTGGACAGATCCGTTTGGATCCGGATAATTTTATTCGAATGTGAATATTTAGTCGGATTCGATAAGGATCCGCTCGAATAATATCCGAATAGTTTAAGTCCCTAGACTTAGGGGTGTTCATTCGGTCGGTTCGGTTCGAACCGAACCGAATATGGTCAAACCGATTTAAACCGAACCGAACCATTTAACACTTGAACCGATTAAAAATCGAACCGACCAAAACAGTTAATCGGTTTATTCGGTTGAACCGAATAAGAAACATTATAATTTTAAAATAAAAAAAATTTATATTTTATTTATCAAAAGATATAAATTAATATTATAAAATATAATTATATTAATTTATAAAATTATTATATAATTTTTGTTATTTTTAAACATTAACATATTAAAGAAATATAAAAATGAGATGTTATTCGGTCGGTTCGGTTTAATTGATTTTCAAAATTTCAAAATCGAATCGAACCAAATAAACCAAACAATATCATTTTTTAAACCGAACCGAACCAAATAGACCTAAAAACCGAATCAATTAAATCGAATACGACCGGTTCGGTTCGGTATCCGAATAAATCGAATCGTTTGACCAGTCCCTAGTTGTATACCGTTTCGGTGATTATATTTTATATTTTTGTTTGAATTCCTACCGTAAGAATAAACTAATTAAATTTGAAGAAGTCAAAATAATACAACTAATAAATAGACGGTATTCGAAGTCAAAATTCATATTTTTCTTTGCACGGAAGATTTAATGGAGATGCACAAATTTCAAAGAAAAACATGAAATAATGGAGTCCTGCTATGTTTACCTTACAAGGCTCGCAGAAGCATCAAGCCAATTTCCTACGGACACATTTCGCCACATCATTGGCTATCAATTTTGAATGAAAAACATATCCTGTGAGGTGTCAAAGCAGTATTAATTCGAAGTGGGCCCCGCAGCACAGTGACTTTAAATGATGGCATCATAGACATCTAATCTAATGATTCTAATCTATCTAATGTGTGTTCAAGACTTATGAAGAGATGCTACAAAAAAGTTTTTCCTTAATTAGTGGTGATTGGGTGGAAATTTCTATTATCTGATTCAACCCCTAAAGATAAGCATGTTTCCCTAGTTTTAGACTTTATATAATGATAAATTAACAAACTTCTTATCTCATACTCTATTATTTTTTACATTTCAATATTTGAAATTATATTCATTTTTTAATTGCAAGTTTCTGCAATGGAAGATAATAGAAGAGAGGAGTGCTTGTAAATAAATAAATAAATAAATAATATAAAAAGAGGGTATCTAAGCTTCTAAAAAAATATTAAAAATGAATTATTACAACATAAGCAAGCCTGCATCCACTATACAAACATCCCTTGACCATCTCAAATTAAGCACCCCTTAAATCATAATACAACAAACAAAATTAACCCACAAAAAAAAAAAAAGTGGAAATTGGGTTAATTTTAAAATGCACACAAATACCTAATAATCCAAAAAAAATCAAAAAAAAATCAGAAGAAAAAAAAAAACCCCAATTCCCATGAATAATTACTAACCTACTCAACTAAGAGATGAGATCATTTTGATCTCCAGTTACTACTGAGAACTGGAGGGGTTTTCCTCACCACTGTCTTCTCTTTGTTGATCCTGTTGTGCATGGTCATGGTCATGGCCATGGCCCCGGTGATCCTCTCCACTCGTATTCATTCCCTGAACCCCTCCTCTATTATAAGCATTCAGAGCTGCGAGCATCCCAATATTACCGTCCGCTATTCCGAGCCCCAAGTGTTGCGGCCCCATTCCCCCGCCTGCGAAGTTTATCCTAGACATGAACTGAAGTGGAGCCTGTACAGTACCTTGTCCGGCGGCGCCGCCACCAACCTGGCCCATTCCGGGTCGGTATTGTCCAGCACCGGCAGCAAACGGCCACATAGGTGTTTCCACTGGCCCTGCCATTGAAGTCGCAGTGGCTCCGGCTGAAACTGGAAGCATCCAAAATGGCCCACCAGCGGCAGCCCACATTGTCGGAGCCCTCGTATTTCCTGTCGCCGGAATGGCAGTTTGGTAATTAGAGGGCTTTGAGGTTGAAGGAGACGATGGACCGCCATCTCCACCTTGTTGTTCTTCCTTGAATAAATCCTCTCTTAATCTCTTCCCGAGGTTCGTGTGATCTCCTGAAGAATCTCCACCTGTTATTAAATGATGCTGCTGAGGAGGAAGCAAGTTAGGGTGCAACTGGTGGAAGCCGAGCATTGCCGAGTGGGAGATTGGGTCCCCAGTAGAAGCGTCGGCGTAAGGGACTCTATGGTGAGGCGCGGCGAGGAGGGCATGGAATGAGTGTGGACCGCCTGATTTGGAAGGGCCGACGGAGAGGGAAGACCCACTATTCCTCAAAGGGATGTTTAGGGTGGAGATGTTGGCCGGTATTGTGCCTGTACCAGTTGCAGCTATGATGGCCGGCTCGGCTTGTTGAAGTAACCATTCGATTGTCTCTCCGTCGGATTTATGCCCCAACTCGCGAGTTAGCTGGAAAACTCGGGCGGCACACAACGCCGGCATCCGGATCCGGCGGCCACGGCCGTCTACCTTTGTATGCCGATCTTTGGAGGACCGTTTGACGCCAGTTGTAGCGAGTTGCTTTTTGCTTGGGTCGGAGGAAGAAGATGGACCCTGGTCAGGCTTTGTTGGGACAATTGCGAGGGACCCCATGAAAGAGGCCGGAACCGGGCCAGTACCGGGACCAGGACGGCCATGGAAAGAGAGAGATTCTAAGTTGTTTGGCTGATGGAATTGATGGAACTGGTGGTGGTTGTGAGTTTGGTCGGAAGTGCTGCGGCTGCTGTTGGTACCCGTACTGTTGCTGCTATTAGAAGGTACGGCGCCGGCGCCAGTGGTGGTGGTGGTTCTAAGGTCGGTTTGATCCATTATTGGATTGTGACTGACTGCTTCAAACACACTGACCTATGACTAATTTCGGTATATTTTTTTCGAGTTTGATAATCCCACCATTTTTCTCTCTGTATTAATATTCTTTTTTTATTTACAGTAGAAAATAATTTTATTTTATTTTCTTGAGGAAGAAGGCGAGGGCCAGCCAAGGTTGAAGCAGGACCAAGCTGAGAGAGAAAGAAAGATGGTGGGTCTCTATTTTGTTTCTCTACTGATTGACTCTTGTCTTGGAGAGAGAGAAGAGAGAGAGAGAAGGTGGGGAAGAGCAAAAAAATATATATATAAAAAGTGAGGATAGGAGCTTTCTTTGTTTCTCTCTTTACATCAAAGAAACCCTAAAAATCAGTGACTTTTTTACCACACTGCTTTATCTTTTCTTACGATAATTTACGTGAAAATGTAATTCTTTTGGACAGATGCAGCAGAGAAGCGCTCGTGGGGGAATCGTTGCACTGATCCGAGTTAACACAGAAACAGGTTCGGGTCTGGTTGGCTCGATGGCGTGTTATTATTAATTAATTGGGAATTGGGGATTTGTACTGTTTGGGGGGGCTGTGATTTGGCAAGTCTAATCCGAACCCAAATCCCAAAATTGATGGGTTTGGAATTTGGGGAAATGTTGTGTGTTGGGTTGGGGATTAAGAACGAGGGAGTTAGATCGAGATGGAGTGCGACATCTGGTCCTTATCCATTCCTTCCTGGGGAATTTTAGGGGTCTGGGACGACCGTCTTTGTATCCATTTATTGCAACTATCTATACCTCTTCTTTGCCTTCTCCCAACTTGTACCCTCTATATACTTCATGATCATGATATGTGAGTCTGTAAATAAGAGTTGTTTCTTTGATTTCCGTTTTTATAGTGCTAATCTTTAAAAAACTATTTTTTTAATATATTATTATCATAAGCTTTTATATTTTCTTCTTTCATTATTTCATAGTCTTCTAAATGTTATTTAATGTATTTTTTAGATTGAATTCGTTACCGAAACACATTTTTTGTTTAAGACAGAAACATCGATTGCCAAGTAGACTTTACTAGATTGACATTTTTTAAATATATATTGCAATTAGAGTAACTCTCTCATTAATTATATTTTTATCCATAAGTCTTCTCATACATCGGATCATCTGTATGCATGAAACATTTGAGATATAATTAGTTCGATGTGGTATTTTACTATTTTGAGGTATAATTCGACTCATAAGCAAAATTAACTCCGATTATTTTTTAGGTTAGCCAAATCACACCAATTATATTTCGGTATGTCGAATATAAGATAATAAGTTATTTCAAATATGTTTATTAAGTTTATTTCAAATATTTTACCTACAAAATGAATTAGTAATTTTGACATAAATTTTTAATTTCGTTTTTATTTTATGTTACGAGACAAAGGAAATATTTATTTACAAATGTTATGTTTGATGAATAATTCACACAAACTAGAGACAATTATTATAAGTTTCTCTTTTGAAAAAATTTAATATTCAATTTGATGGAGAGTATCACATAACAATTTGAACATCAATCTGTTATTGTCGTATCCAGTTCACCGCAGCTACGAGAAACTCAACACAACTGTAACATTCTATCATTATGTGCTAAATAATATTCACGCACATGAATATTCTAGGACGATACTATCCTTGAAATTGACGACTTAAATAAAATACAACATATTCAATTTATTGTGTGTGCGAAGGAATGAATAAATTATTGTATATTTGTATTTTATGATTCATTGTTGTTTAAGTTATAATATTATTCAAGTTTTCATCATAGTATTTGAATAATAAATTATACTTGCAACATAATAATTTTTCAAATATTGATAGAGTTTTCGACAAAAATAAGAAAATGTTTTTTTATATCTTATTTTATATAACAAAAGAATGTTCGAATACATCACGAGAACATAATAATTTTTCAATATCCGACCGAAAACAAAATTATAACATTAAGTACAATGTTGGTTTTGATTGAATTTTCAAATTAAAAAAAGATAGTGATAGTGATTTGGATAGAAACACTTTGAATGAATGTAGTATAAAATAAAAGTACAAGAAATGACGATATAAATAACATTAGTCCATCCATTCACGTCTCGATTATCTATGTCTAGAAATTGACATGAATTGACATAAAAAAAAAAATTCAAATTATATATTTTTTATAAGTTTGAAAGGCTAATACATTTTGATATGACTGGTGATTTTTTGTGCTCTAGTATGTTTTGTAGATAATTCGTGTTGGGGCAGCGCTATTTCTAGCGTTATTTTTTTCTGATTCTGGAGTAGTGAACCGGTGACCATTCATATTTTTACTAAATTTCCAAAAAATTCCTTTATAATTAAATTATGTATTTAAAATATAATCATTCAATAATTTATTTGCTATGTTTTTCTTAAATTAATTTGTCAAAAATACAAACAATTATTTATGTAAACAAATAAAAATCCAGTGATAATATTTTGAAATAATTAACTTTATTTGCATGAATATTAGTTTTAGTTTTCTTTTTTAAAAAAGAATATTTTTTTGGTTTATGAAATTATTTCAAAGTATTAATTTTCATTTTTTGTTTATTCGCATTGTAGTTTTTTAAACTGATACGAGGAACGGATTATAAATTAATTATTTTTTAATATAATATACCATAAATTAAGTAGGAATATTTTGGTAAAGTTATAAATAACCGCTCTAGATTCATAAAAAAAAATATCTCAAGAAATAACGATATCTTTCGTGTTGTTGGCATGGCTGAAATAATTAATTTACAATTTATATTTCTGAAAATGTACGTAATTCACAAAGATTTCTGAAAATGTGCATAATTCCTCTAATTTTCTGGAACGTCATTCTCCATGTCATAGATGAAAAAAAGAGTACTAGTTGGAGAGGGATACCACTGCTCCCAAAAATTAAGGAGAAAATGATGGTATAGTTGAATTACCAGAGCTAGGACCTTTTATTTACTAGCAGAAGATATCAATGCTTTTGTAGTAGCTCCCAGGTGAAATTTGACGGACCACCATGGTCCACAAGAAATCAATCCAATAAAAACAAGCCACGTCATCGATCAGGAGACGTGGCCGTTGATGATTTGGTGGGTTCATATAACATCTGGATAGGCAGAGAGTAGGAGACAGAAGGCAGAGACATTGCAGGTGGGTGTCAGATTAAAAAAAGCATCTCATGCTCGATGACAGCTCATCCCAACACACTCAACATCTCTTTACTATAATTGCTTCGTTTCATTAAGCGGCTCTCTTTTTTTTCTTTTTTAATGGCCCCTGCTTTTTGCTTATTTTTTCCAAATATATGGAAATTAATGGTGCAGCCCTTTTATTGCACATATACCTTTCCAACAAAAGAACTTGTTTTTACGAGCTCACGATATTCCGTTCTGATTTCACGGAATTAAAATTCAAAGATAAATTATATAATCATTTGTATATTTTTCTATGTGTTGTTGTTAATTTAATTTATATTTTCAGGTATATTTGTATCATTCGATAGTCGAAATTTGTTTATCTTACGTGCGACAATTGCGGGATGAATCGTTGCAGGCAAGAGAAAAAAAATTAAATAATTTGTTTTTTGTTAAAGAGACGTTTTTGGAAAATTACGTCAATCATTAATATACCACCACTCTACCCAGAGTTTATCGTTTTGTAGTGTTCAATGGTCCTTTTATGTAGAAATGTTTTCAAAAAAACTCCTATTTTTTCTTGATATTTCAAAAAATAAAAATAAACTTCTTAAAAACTCAAAAAAAAAATTCCCAAACTTTTCATTTTCATCTAACCCCACTATCCTCAAATAATTAGTAAATTAATTTAATTAAAATATTATATTTTTCTAAATGACCAAATTACCTTTCAAGTAATTTTTTATTCTTAATAATAATAATAAATAACAAATAATTTATGGAAATAAAAAAATAATATTAATAATATAAATTTCTCGAAAAGTTTCGGAAATAGTTGTAATACAAATTTCAAGAAAATAAAAAGTACATATTAAACAATATTTTATTCTAAAAAAATCGAAATAGTTAAAAATTAGAAATATAATACAATTTTAGCATTTAGCTTTAATATTCATTTATTGTTTATAATATTATATGAAATTACAACTAGATGCAATACATATTTTGATAAGAAATACTATTTTAGCAACTAATTTTTCCTAACAATTGTTAAGAATTAAAACTAAACGCTACAATAGTATTTTTTTTTCTTCAAGATATTGTCAGCAAAATTATTTATATCGTTGTTTATTTTTGTATTATGTAATGCTAATTTTGCATGACAAAATATATAATAAATCAAATATTAAAATCATGTATATGAAATATAGTTTTTTTAATTAGTATATGTAAAAATCAATGTTTTAAATAGCACGTAGCGGCGTGTAGCGTTTTGAAGTTTAATTTAGCGGTTAGCGTAAAGCGGGCTATATAGCGTCGCTTCACCCTTGCAACGGACTTTGATAAAAATTATTCTTTTTATAATACTATCATATGCATATAAATATAATTTAGCAGTCAAATATTATTAATAAAATTAGATTTGATGTTTCTTTATACCAACATTACAAATTAACATAAGAAATTCAACTTTGAGAAAATATGTTATTATTATTATTATTTGTACTATTACTATTATAAAATTATTATTATTATTATTATTATTATTATTATTATTATTATTATTATTATGTTATTATTATTATTATTATTATTATTATTATTATTTCTACATAAATAAATTGGACTACAACCTTTGTAATCCCACTATAGCATCGTTACAGCCGTCATATTTGTACGATTCATGCTATAGCAGTCTGCTATAGTGTTACGGCAGAACAAAACGTTACATAGCTAAAATCTGAAGCGATGCAACGTTTACTTCCAAAAATCCGTTATAACGCCGCTATTTAAAACATTGGTCAAAACATATTTATGAATATTTTTAAATTAATAAAATAATAAAAAATTAATTGAATTAAATATGAAGATAGAGGGATATTTTGGGAAATTAAAATTCAACACCATGAAATATGTAAATAAATATGAAATCACTTCCCAAATAACTTCCAAAATAATTCCATTCAGTACATAATTTTGAATTTTATTAAAGAACAGAATACAAAATTGAATTGAATTTCATATAATCATAAGAAAAAAAACAAATATCCTCCACAATCCACATAGATTCTGAATGAACATGTGTATCGTTCAATATAAATATAGGTATAGCTATGTAAAAATGGCAAACAAAAATAAAAAATATATCAATATGTACAGTAGAAAAATCTGCTGCCAGTCAACTCCAGACTGGCCCACTATCTCTTTTATTTAAAAAATTGCAGGCCATACAGACACACACCTAAACTAAATCCACCCAACCCCACAAATTATATTTTATATATATATTATAACAATATATATTAACATACTAATAAATTATAATTATCCCTATCAGCCCATAAGGCCACAACCACAACCCCTTTCTTACCTTTCTTCATGTTCATTTCCAATATCTCTTGATCCAATGTCACCCCAAAAATATTATTATATAATATTCTACTTTATGATTTCAAGAGAATCTAGAAAATATATTGGGTATGTGGATATGAATACTGTTTGGGAAATTTTGAACGGTAGACACGAAAAATTTCGTAATACCCAAAATAGACAACATAGTTTGATAATTTGCAAAATAACACTCTCGACTTTTCAAAGGTCGAGAGGTTTAAAAATGCTCGACATTTGAAACGTCGAGCATCTTTCTGACATATGCGTAAGATTTAATAAATCTCTCGACTTTTCAAAAATCGAGAGATTGATTTTAATTCAAAATATGATATATTTCCCCAAAGTGTACATGCCGAATTCTATATTATTTAGTTATTAAGTTCAATTATATTGATAATTAAGATATATAATTAAATATTCAGTAAAATTTATTCAAATTTATGAATTCGAACAATTATTAATTATATATTAAGTTAACAGCTAACATGTACTAGTTATCATTTTAATTAAATAGACGAATCGAAATTATCCAAATTTTACCATAACATCTCTATTTCCTAATTAGTATATTTAATTAAAATAATAACTAGTACATGTTGGCTGTTAACTTAATACATAATTAATAATTGTTCGAATTCATAAATTCGACTAAATTTGACTGAATATTTAATTATATATCTTAATTATCAATATAATTGAACGTAATAACTAAATAATGGAGAATTCGGCGGGTACATCTTGGAGTGGAATAATTTTTTTTATCTTTTTTCAAACGTGTGTGTCAGGATATTAAAAAAAGAAAAAATTAAACCCCTCCAAAGTGTACACGCCGAATTCTCCATTATTTAGTTATTACGTTCAATTATATTGATAATTAAGATATATAATTAAATATTCAGTAAAATTTGTTCGAATTTATGAATTCGAACAATTATTAATTATATATTAAGTTAACAGCTAACATGTACTGGTTATCATTTTAATTAAATAGACGAATCGAAATTATCCAAATTTTACCATAACATCTCTATTTCCTAATTAGTATATTTAATTAAAATAATAACTAGTACATGTTGGCTGTTAACTTAATACATAATTAATAATTGTTCGAATTCATAAATTTGAATAAATTTTACTGAATATTTAATTATATATCTTAATTATCAATATAATTGAACGTAATAACTAAATAATGGAGAATTCGGCGAGTACATCTTGGAGAGGAATAATTTTTTTTATCTTTTTTCAAACGTGTCAGGATATTAAAAAAAGAAAAAATTAAACCCCTCCAAAGTGTACACGCCGAATTCTCCATTATTTAGTTATTACGTTCAATTATATTGATAATTAAGATATATAATTAAATATTCAGTAAAATTTGTTCGAATTTATGAATTCGAACAATTATTAATTATATATTAAGTTAACAGCTAACATGTACTGGTTATCATTTTAATTAAATAGACGAATCGAAATTATCCAAATTTTACCATAACATCTCTATTTCCTAATTAGTATATTTAATTAAAATAATAACTAGTACATGTTGGCTGTTAACTTAATACATAATTAATAATTGTTCGAATTCATAAATTTGAATAACTTTTACTGAATATTTAATTATATATCTTAATTATCAATATAATTGAACGTAATAACTAAATAATGGAGAATTCGGCGTGTACACTTTGGGGAAATATATCATATTTTGAATTAAAATCAATCTCTCGACTTTTAAAAGTCGAGAGATTTATTAATTCCACAAATGGCAGAAAGGTGTCAGAATCAATCGCTCGACGTTTCAAATGTCGAGTATTTTTAAACCTCTCGACCTTTGAAAAGTCGAGAGTGTTATTTTGTAAATTATCAAACTATGTTGTCTATTTTGGGTATTACGAAACTTTTCGTGTCTACTGTTCAAAATTTCCCATACTATTTTAAGAAAAAGTTTTTGAAGGTGATTGCATAAAATCATAGTATCTTATATTTAATTTAGACCTAGAGAGGGGTGAATAGGAAGTCATACGGTCCAATTTTCGCGGTAATGGACACAATTACAATTTTGTGCGGAAGCGTAAATAAATTAGAGAAAGAAATACAATACCGAAACAAATAACACGCGATATTTGTTTACGGAGTTCGGTAGGTGGTTGCTTTGTAGATTTAACTCACCGGCTACTTGCTTAATCGACCGACTCGATTGATTGCAAGTACATACGTCTCCGGGGTTCCCTTGCGCCTTTTCGGCTTTCGATTGAATACCCAACTCAAACAATTACAAGGTTTGCCTTGATCGATTTACACGAATTTATCGATCAATGGCGGGCTTTACAATTTGTAACTAGCCTATTACAATTTACTACTAACGAACTAGTCGTGATCGGTCACGCAAGTTGGGAATCGTTTAGTAGTGGATTCGAAATTGGATCTAATAACCTCTAAGAATGTTTAGATGATTAAGCTCAAGATTTAAAGTTATGATTCTCTCTTTTGATTGGGAAAATATATTGGTTGAGATAATGAGAGAGAATGACGGAAGGACTCTATTTATATAACACATAGACCCTTCCCTTAATATGTTTTTTCTGCATAGTCCGTTACAACGGACATCAAGTCCGTTATAACGGACCATAAGTCAAAACTAGCCGTTGAGGCTGTCATATTCGAATTATTACACATTTCGTTATAACGGAAGTCATGTCCGTTATAACGGAAGTCTGTGTTAATCAGTTCGTTGCAACGAACTGACATGTCCGTTACAACGGACATCATACTGGGATCTCACTTCATATTGATTTTAAATCCCGTTATAACGGAGTGTGCTCCGTTACAACGTTGAGAGAAAATTCCGTTATAACGGATTGGTTAATCCGTTACAACGGACATGGAGAGAAGTGATGTACTGAAGTGAGTTCAATGTCCGTAATAACGAACATGTATGTCCGTTATAACGGACATAGTTCTGTGACAGCCTTCAAGTTTGGTTTTAATTAGCGTTATAACGGACATACTTCCGTTACAACGTTTTGGTGGTGTCTGTTGTAACAGATTGGTTGATCCGTTATAACGGACTATACTGTGATTTCCATACTTGAATAGGACGAGCATGTCCGTTACAACGGACATCTTTTTCCAGCCTTTTATTTTAGTTCATCATTTTGATGTATTTCGAATATGTTTATTTGACTTAATTTGAGTTTAATCATTCATGAACAAGTTTAGGGATACCTATAATGTGTTTTGGTGATTAGATTGATATCCCAACTTGCGGAATCTTCGATGTCTTGATTCCGTGATTCTTCTACGTCTTGATCTTCTTTTCACTTCTTCGACGTCTTGATCGTTGCTATTCTTGATTGATTTTTGCTTGTGTTTGTCTTGATCTTCTCATTGCTTTTTTGTATTTCCTACACATTTTTCTCGATAGATTTTGTTAGTAGTATCGACATTGTTTTTGAGATAATCAAACAATCGGAAATTTGAACCAACAAACTCCCCCTTTTGATTCATTTCAAAACAATGTCGATTTGGAGAGATGCATCGATTATCGAGTATCTTTCCAATATGATTATCTTTTCTCCCCCTTTTTGAAAACGGATCAAAAGGGAACGAATCGGAAAGATCATGAAGGAAAAAGCTCCCCCTACATACACGCTCCCCCTAACTAATTGCATCAACGCAATTGTGTAGTCTTTTATGTAGTTGAATAACTCGTACATTATGAATGATTTTGATAAAAATGTGTGAAATAATTTTACTAAAAATTGAACAATGAAATTTAAATACTTGAATTGAATATTCATTCACACACAAAATTGAGCACAAATTTTCTTTCTTAAACAATTCGAAATTCAAATTCATACATAATCAAACATGCGATGCATACACAAAGCAACATACAAATTTTTTTTTTTTTTTTTTTAACAAACATTATCATGCATATTACTTAATAGGTTTACTAAAAATATTTTACGCTAAAACAAATTTGGAAAACACACGAGCTCCTCTAGTCATCACCGGGCGAGGTGTCATTGTTGTCATCGTTGTCATCATCGTTGTGAAATTGGTTGAACCGACGGGTCAAGGCGTCGAAACGGCGATCGATGTGGCTATACATCTCTCCGCGGAGGTTAAAGGCATGAGATCGGGTGAGTTGGTTGTCGGAGATGATATCGTCGCGGGCCGCGTTGACGGTAGTGCGGGTGAGTTGGTTGTCGGTGAGGATCTCGTCTCGGGCCGCGTTTACGGTGTTGCGGGTGAGTTGATTATCCGCGAGGATGGCTTCGCGAGTTAGTGCATTGTTAGCGAAGATTTGATCGCGCAAACTTTCGGAATGTAGATTAGATGCCTCGAAAAGGGAACGAATCTCGTCAAGAGTGAAAGACGGTTGGGTTCCCGAGCCGGAACTTTCACCCGGTTCTCCTATGGCTTGGCGTTTCCTTGGTCGTGATTGGTCCGGTTGGTTATTTCCGTCTTGCGCCGGTGGATCGAATCGAACCCACTCGGCGGGGATTTCCGGAAAGGAGTAAGACCCGGCTCGGCGATCATTAATAATATAGTGGTCCGAGCGACCGCCGGATCTAGTCTTGCGGGTGAGTCCGAGACTTTCGAGTCGATCCGGGTGCGCAAGGTTTTCGGTAGGAGTTACTCCGAGGAGCCATTCCGTGTCCGGTATGATGATACCCGATTTCACGCATGCCAATGAAATGATATGCCCATATGGAAGAGAGGAGGTGTTTACTCGTAGGGCGTACTCCATGTGCCGAATGATGAGGTTCGAGACATTGATGGTGGGCGAGTCTTGATACCAAAGGTTGTATACCAAGACCTTGTTTCGGCCGTCTAGATTGGTTTTGAATTTGACGACGGGAGCGAGGATGTTATTTCCGATTTGCCACGTGAATCGGAGATTTGGTTCATACTTGGTGGAGTACTCGTACTCGCGATCGTTGGTGGTAATCTTCTCGAGTTCTTCCGAGTCGTTGCCGTGGTATGAGTCGCCGCGACTAATATAAAACTTTTCCCCACCATCGGACAAGCCCAACCATTCACGCAAATTGTCTTCGGAAATGACGATTTCCTTACCGAAGAGATAGCTCCGTATGAGGTTGTTGTCGTTATCATGGGTTGCGTGAGCATAGAATAGGCGAACTACTTCTTTGTAGTAGGGGTATTTAAGATCACACAATCCTTGAATGCTCCAATTTGTGATTCGCGGTTGCACGGCTTCGCGTAGCGAAATCGCTTCGGCCGGGAATTCAATGTACAAGCACGCACCTACCGCGCGATTGGCGAAGTCGTTTTGATATCTCCGAGATTTAGTGATCGATTCATAGAGAGAGTGATTCTCCGTGTTGTGAAACTAAAATCGACGGGCACCGGTGGGCATCGGACGCTTGCCTCTCTTCGTATTCATTTGAAATTGAGAGATTTGGATGAATGGAGAAGAGACAAAAGGTTTATATAGCTTTTTATAGTAAGGGAGTGGAGATTTGAGGAGGTTTTTGTAGGAAGATGAGAGGTTTCGGTTTTGAAAGAAGTTATTTTCGTGAGTTACTAGAGACGAAAGTGGAGGATAGTGGAGAGAGAGAAAGAACCGAGGGGTTTATTGGGCAGTTTTTCCGAAGTCCGTTATAACGGAAGTGGAGTTCCGTTATAACGGACCACTGCTAGGGTTTCAGGAAACTGGTATTTTTCATAGTCTGTTATAACGTTATATAGTCCGTTGTAACGGACATCTGATTTGGACGTATTTTGACTGGTACTGCACTATGTCCGTTACAACGTTACATGTCCGTTGTAACGCACATTTCGTTATAACGGTTTGGTTTATCCGTTGTAACGGAAGTATGTGGTTGGAGAAGTGTTTCTGAGCTGAGGTATTCCGTTGTAACGCAGTGTTTTGCGTTATAACGGAGTGGTCATGTCCGTTATAACGGATTGGTTGATCCGTTGTAACGAAACTCTTCATTTAGCTGGTTGTGGCTCGTGCTCTGGAGTTCCGTTGTAACGCACATTTGTGCGTTATAACGGACATGATTATGTGATGAGTTTTGAAAATTCGATTTTCGAGGAGATTGGTGTTTCCAAACATTCTAAAAACGTATAGTCTATTTTAAAATAGGTTTTATGGATATGAAATCATGTTTTTCAGACCAAAATAGTACGAAATGAGCATGCGAGTATTCACGATAATCGACGTTGTGCAAATCACTCTAATGCTTAAGTTATTTATAGAGCGATCATACTTTTGCTCGGGTCATAGACCCAAGATCCATGCTCACGAAAGAGAAGTCTTGATCGATTTTTCTTGCTCATTTTTCTTCTACGATAGATTTCGAATTCTTTGCTTAAGATGAGTTATCCAACTTTCTCTTCATTCTTGTGTATCTTTATTGAAGCGAAATACCTTTCTTGACCTTTTGTAAGTGCATAGACGATTATAGTATTAACCCGTAACATTTAACATTTATGATCAAGACATTCGTATCAACTAAATCCGAATTTAGTGATGCGAATTCCTGTATTGACACTCCCCCTCAAATTATGACCGATTTTAATTATGGATGAGGGAGTGCGGAAACATGACTTTAAGTAACTTTTGGACACACCCCATTTGAGTTGGACGTGCTAGCCAAGTTTCGATCATTACTCCTTCACTTATGAGAAGAGAGAATTAAAAATACAGCCTTTATTGACTCCAAGTCACCCTGTCAACCTTTTCTCACACAAACTTATATTCCCCACTTTATTTTTTCTTTTTTTTCTTTTGAATGTTTAGCATGTGTGGAAGATTTTTCTCCATAACCAACCAAATAACAAGAATTTGGTTATGGTAATTACTCCGTATTCGAATTGTGATTGCGGTATAATTCATGTTTTGGGCATTTATTGCCACTTAGAGATAAGAGGACCACCAAACCAACTGATGAATTTCAATTGTCATTTGAAATATTTGAAATATAGAACATGTTCGATTTGGCGTATTTTGGAATGCATGGATATATCATATATACGTGTATTATAAAAATATATGTGAATTGTTTGATTAGATGAATTTTAAAATAATGCGATATTTTTTTATTTGATTTTTTATACAATTCATGATTTATAATATTGAGTAAGTTATATTATATTACATTATATTATTATATTATATTGCATTACATTGTATAGTAATTTATTGTTTAAATTAAAAATATTATATTATATTATAGTATATTACGTTACATTTATTGTATTAAATTAAATTATATTTATTATATTTTATTATATTGTATTGTATTATATCAAATTAAATTACATTGTATACAAATCAATACAATACAATACAATACAATACAATATAATATTATTTTATATTATTTTATTTTATATAACATGATATAATATTATCTTTTCTTATCTTATATTATATCATATTACAATATATTTTATTGCATTGATATTATATTATATTACGTTACATTGAATAATAATATATAATATAAGATATTATTATATAATGTAATATAACATAATTATTATTTATGCATATATGTTGGTGAAATAATTTCAAAATGAAATACATGATATGAATTTCTCCTTATATTTCGGATACAGTTTTTTTTGTATATTTCTAAATTCACCATTAAATCTATGATTCCACAAAACTGCGCCAAATCAAACAATGAATTATATTTGAAATCATTGATATTCAAATATAAACACACACCCAAGTACACCAAATCAAACTTGATACCCATAAGGTATAGTATAAGCAATATATTAAGTAGTGTGTATTTTTTTAAAAAAAAAAATAGGTATTAAGTAGTGTTTCATATGCTATAGAAGCAATACTTCCCCATACTTCAAATGATAAAAGAAATACTCAGAATAACAAGAACGTGTAAGGGTATTTAAGCGGTTCGATTTATCCGGAACCCAACTGAGTAGATCGAGTTTTATTTATATGATTCGTTTTTTATTTTTGTTTCCGATGGGCCGGTTTCGTTGAAGAAATTGTATTGTATGGTTCGGTTTTAGTATTGTTGTAAAATTATTAAACCGAACTGACCAGATTATATTTCATTTTCATTTTTTTATAAATTATCTTAATTTTAAATTTTAATATAACAATATTATATCTGATACGATTTATTTACATTTTTTGTTAAATAAAATATGATTATTATTAATGATATAATTTGCTAGGATCGCAAAACTTCTTATTCAATTCAATGAAACAAACAAAAATATAATTTATTCAGTTCGATTTTAAATCAATTCAAAATTTATTTCGGTTCAATTATGTATGATAGAACTCCAAAAGGTATCCATACAGAAACTCGGAATTCACCTAGCTCCAAAAGAATCATGAATATTTATACAAAATCAACATCATTAAAATTCTAATAACGAGTTAAAAATTTACGAGAACCATGACTCTTCCGATCTATCAGTGAACTCGCGCTGCATATAATAATAATAATAATAATAATAATAGTGAATGTTCAGTGTCTAATTGGTTGAGTGAGAGATACGAAAAATTGTGAGATGTTGTGGGTTCAATTCTCATTGACGTTAATGTATTGAGGACCACTAAACATTTTTCATTTATTATCAAAATAAATAAATGATAATAATAATAATAATAATAATAAATGTTGTAATGAGATTACGAAGAAGATCAAGGGGTGAATTGGAATTAAAGTTCTGATTGAAAGAACAGGAAATGACTGTTTGTGCATAGAGCCCCACCGGCACAATTGTCGGCCTCTTCTCTCCATTTGGATTCCTTCATAAACGAAAGCGACTTCTCAATGTTTCAGGACAGACCCCCTCCATTATCTCCAGTTTAAGATTTGAAAGAACTTGTGCAAGCATTAAACGATGAACCGGTACCATGTAAATAAAAGGAGAGAAGGGACTCGCTACTCGCTAGCCCTCTGGAATCGGCTTTGGTTTACGTGTGAAAGCGGCTTCCTTTCTTTCTCGTAATTTCAACCGCAGTAAAAGAGGTCGAAATTTGAACTACAGTAAAACACAGCAGATAGAAGAACCGGGAATAAATAGGTAAACACAGTGTCTAATTGGTTGGTACATTTATTTATTCCATGGCATAATCAAAAAATATAAAAATGAGTTTATTTATAGAAACCTTGAACAATTTATTTTTGGAAATTAAATTAAAATGTATTCCCTCCTCATGGGAATAGAGAAAAGCCACCAATTTTGGTGGTAATCCTATTCCCATCAATTATGCCCTAGGAAATGGAGTATGCCATTACTTTATTACCGAGCGCGCAAACCAAACATGGGAATGGAATCATGATTGAGTATGCCAAGACATTATGATTGTAAAGCTCCAACCAAACGCCCCCTTAGTGAAATTAGATTATTCCAAGTAAAACATGGAATTTGACTATTCCATGAATTAAACAAATTTTATTTACAAAAATATCCTTGATTATTCCTTTGTTTGTTTACGAGACGTTAACTGATAATACCTATTTATTATATTTTTTCCCTCCTCGTTCTTCCTTTCGCGTTTGCTTTTCTTTCCAAGAAATTGAATAATTATTTGAATCGTTATTCTTTGTTATTATCATGGTACTTGTTTAATTAATTAAAATAACTCATTTTCATTTTATTTTTATGATATTTATTTTATGCTTATTAATTTGTTAAATATGGTTAAGGATGATTTGGTCATTAATTATTATTTATATATTTTAAATCAATAATTTTATTCCATTAATATCATCGAACACTGTTGAAATATAGTTGAATAGAGACTATTCTCTATTCCTTTATTTCTTTATTCTTTATATTGCCGAACAAGCCCGTAGTGAACTAGCGGACTCGGTCGTACTCGTATGTAAGGATGTCTACGTTTCCTTCAAATCATGTAGCGAACTACAAGTGAAAAAATATAAATAGATACTTTTTATGTTTTTTTTGTGTGGAATTATCATAATATTTAGTTAACTAATATGCATAATTTTAAATCAGTTAGTAAGACAAATCCATTTTCAATAAGGGGCATTAGTCTCACTCTCATATATGCCACGTGTAAGAACATCATGGGTGAATATGAGGACTGGTTATGAATTTGAATTTGAATCTGAATCTCTGGCGAGAAAGAATAAATATTTTGAAACCGAAATAATACATAATATAGTTAATGAAAAGGTACACAAGAAATGCAAGAAGAATAAAAAAGGCCAAACACGTGGGACTAGACATAATTTTGTCTTTTCACTATTTGAGACCTAACATAATTTAACACAAGCACACCAGAGAGAAAAAGATGGATGCATTTACCCCCCCAATCTCAATTCCTGCTCAATTTTCAAATTTCAAAATTCAAATGTCACAACACGAAGTAGGTATAAATGAAAAGTTTTGATATTGCAAATAAATGCTTGAGATTCTAAACATTAATGCCACAAATTAAAAGAGTATCAATTATCCATATCAAAATTTAATATTATATTTAATTTGAGAGTTGTAATTAATTAATTAATTAGTTATTACCGCATTGAGGGCAAGGGGGATTCGAATTATCAATTGCATCACTAGAAGACGAATAAGACACAGAGAAGGGTCGCTTTCTAGGGTTTTCCTTCATCCCCAAAACCTACAAATTATATTTCATTAATTACTATAAATTACAATATAGTATACACTTTAAAAACTCGAATTATAAAAAATAAAAAAATAAACATACAATAGTTGATTTAACAGACGCATAATTATCCAACAATGCAATTTCTTCTTCAGTTCGTTTCAACGAAGAAAAACTCTCCAAAATAGCCTAAAAATTGTAAAAAAAAATCGAATATAAATCAAACATTAAATAAAATAAATAAAATAATCATTTAATTTCACCGCTTCGATATTTTGCAAAAAGTGGTTTCGACCAACAGAGTGAACACGCGCTCTGCATTGTGGACAACTAATATTACTCGGTTTATCAAACGAGCCTTTCGAGTTTCTTCTTAGCCATTCTGAGAAGCATCCATTACTTCAAAACAATATAACCGTTAGTAAAATGGTATATTGGCATCAATATAAAAAATTAATAAGGATTACCAAAAATTATGGAGGCAAGGAGAAATGGTGACAACATCATGCCATATATTTAAACATATGCTACATTTTGCATGCTCTATATCTAGTGATATCTGAAAATATAATATGGTTATAATTTTTAAGGTTTATATATAATAATTTAAATAATCAAAATTATTGGAGCACTGTGGTTAAATTTAAATTAATTAACTAGTACCTTGATATTTTTCATGTCTTGGTTTGAAGTAGGGTATATTTGGAAGGTATATTTCAGATATCCTGAAATTAATAGAAATTAATTTTTATTATATTAAGTTTTAAGATATTATCAAATATAAAGGGTTAATATAGATTTAATTTAACCTTCGGGATTAGGGCCAGCAATTATTTGGCTGCCAGATTTTATTTCGATTGCTTCTTCACCAATTAATTCTCCATCAACAATAATTCCTTTCAAGCTTTATTTAATAAAATTAAGAAAAAAAATTGATCTTTAATTTTCAAATTTTAACGTTCGATAGTTTGAATTATTGAAATTCTAACCTTAAATCTCGAATAATTGCTGTTGAATCTTTTTCAGAGCTCAGTTTTATTTCGCACCATGTATCGCTTGTAGATTTCGTGATTAGCGAGGAAATTAATGAATTTTCTGTACTTATTTCCACTTCTGGGTAATTTAAATCGCAGGAAACTAATACAAAGAGATAAATAAAAAAAATTACTTTCACATGAATGAGATTGCTCATTGCAAGTTCTATTTCGATTTTGATGAATTGTTTGTTTTTATTCTCTAAACCCTTTAAATCTTTACAAATAATTCTGAAATGAAGTGAGGAATCTTCGATCGAACAAACATGGCAAAACCCTAATGTCAGTTAGAAGAATCTAAGACATAACTCTAAAAATCAAAGAACCTATCGACGCATCAATGGCTAAATTGTAGAAATCAGAGGGGAGAAAGGGAGGCTTAATACCGAGTCTGGCCCAGATAGTACCGCGAGAGCATTGGCCTGAATCCTCCATTATCTTCTGGCTTCCGACTTCGTAAAGAGAAATGAAAAAGACGCGAGCTTTAACAACGTAAAGTCAGGTTTTCTTTGAAGGGAAGAATTGAATGGGTCACTTCGCCATGAGAAGATGACAAGGCAAGAGACGTGAATGCCTTGACCCTCGTACGCTAGAAGAACAAGGAAGTTATAGATTCTCTCCAGTTATTGTTCAACAGGAGACGAGGTTGGGCATCGTCTCAATTAGGAAGTTGAGATCCCGGATTGAGGAAAACTTCTCCATAATCTGGGGGGTTGAGTTCCTGGATTAAGAAAATAAAATGAGTAGTGCTTTCATCGTCATCTTTTTTCTAGAGAACATACATTTACAATAGTTTAGTATACATTAGATGTATAATATAATTTTTTGAATAATAATATATTCTTTTACGTGATCAATATATATTTTTATTCCTAATATATTATTTTACGTGATCAATATATATTTTCAGTCCTATATGTTTTCCTCGAATACTAATATATCATTTTCAATATTATTACACAATTTTTTAATGTCTTTTAATAAAACCATACCGTAAAAAAATTACATGCATCCTAATTCATCATGTGGTGTTGGTGGTGCTTCATCCGGCAGTTAATAATCGGTCCATATTATATTATGTTCTTAATTTTCATTATCAATATTGAAAGAAATTGATATATTTTGTAATTTAATATATAAAAATAAATATCAATATTTTCAATGATTTATTAATAATAATGTAGAAAAACATTATCACGTCGAAGTATACGAGTTCAAACCTCGAGTTAAGAAAGTTGGAATGTTCTGCAAGGATCAAGATTTACAACATTATAGGATGCTTTGCTAGCTTTTATATAAGAAGTATGGAATATCTAAAACTCACAAAACAAAAATAGCCAAACAATTTAGATTTTGGAAGTGAGTTTTGAAAAGAGAAATTCTCATGAACTTGCCAGTTATATGTATTTTAATATTGTATCTAGTTATATACATCGAGACTAGAGTTACTAGTTTGTGTTTGTTATTGATTAGCTCATTTCGAAACGAAATATGATTACGTGTACAATTGATCATATGAGATTGTCATAAATAAAATTATATTTGTGCTCGCGTTAATGAAATACTGCAAAAGTATTTTAATTAACACATTATATTCTTGCGTAACTAATATTATCCTTTGAAAAGGGGACAACATTCCGAGTGAATGTATTTAGGGCATGTTTGATTTGAGGGATTTTAGTGTATTGTACTCGAGTATTCTGTATTTTGACCAAAATCGATTGTTTGATTTTAGGATGTATTGCATTCCCTGCCTCAAATTCCTGTATATTGTACTCCAGCAAAAAAAAAATGTATTCCAAAATACACATGACCTCTCTCGTCCGTGTATTTAGTATTGGGCGCGAAAATATTCATTACCACTTATCTCCTCCATTTTTTTTCTCATCCCTTTCACGCTTAACCCTAGCTGTTGAAGAAATTACTCACTTCCTCATCAATATTTATTATTTTCACTCTTCCCATCCAGCATCCTATTCAGTTACGCCATTGTTGAGTTCTATTGCAAAAAACAACCTTTTACACTATTTCTCGTCAATTTTGTTTTGAAAAAACTCTTGCGATAAGTTATTTCTCCTGGTGAGTTATTTTGCTCACTTATTGATGGTCAATCGTTTCTATTGATTTTATTTTCTTATCGATTCATTAATTGGTTGCACACTTGGTGAGTTTTTTTTGGAAATTTCTTGAAACAGCCCCATGCATCGCTTGAAAAGAGCCAAAATTATTTTGTAACCTCTTAAGAAGGAACAATACAACTCTTGAACTAGCAAGACAAGTTATTTCTCCTGTAAATTTATCTTTTGAGTAAATCTTTTTTGCCGATTAGCCGCTCATTTGTTTTTATTTACTTAAGTTGTACTTGTAATTTTTATTAAAACTTTTCATATTTTGTTTGTTTCATATTAAGA
This sequence comes from Luzula sylvatica, assembly GCA_946800325.1. Classification (NCBI taxonomy): domain Eukaryota; kingdom Viridiplantae; phylum Streptophyta; class Magnoliopsida; order Poales; family Juncaceae; genus Luzula; species Luzula sylvatica. The sequence goes on along the minus strand of OX326959.1, from coordinate 66,795,147 downwards.
AAATTGTGAATTTTGTGATAGCTATGTAATGATTATTGTTTGGACTCATGTTTAATTAAGTAGTTCTTTGGTTCAAATATTAAAATTTTGTTATGAAGTGTTATTTGGATTAAGAATGGAATTTTGTTACCTCTTAAGAAGGAACAATAAAACTTAATATTTTTTCAAATATTTATAATTATTATATATATGTTAAGAATGGAATATTGGACATGTTATTGTACTATAATAAATTAATAATGATGAAATATTGAACCAAATAACTACAAATAATATAACTAAATTCATAATCCACTAATACAAGTCAAACAACAGATTTTCATATTCATGATTTTGTAGTTCATCAGATCAAACAACATTCATGAATAATCAAATCCATGTAACCTCAAATACATTGTATATCAAAATACCCCAAATCAAACATGTCTTTAGAGTTCACTCCAAAATACATTGGATGTCAAATTTCTCTTTATAAACGGTCAATTTATTGAAGTGCAAAAATATATATTTTTATTTTTTAATGAAAAACTTCAACGGTAAACTTGTATCTTGGATCTCCTAGACCTTGATTTGGGTTGTCTTATTTTTTGCTATCATCTAGATTTACAAGTGTTTCTTTATCGAGTTTAACGTGATCCTCGAATGAGAGCTCAATGAAATATTGCTCCTCGTTTTCTACGACTTTTCTTTACTGGTCTGTTAAATTTTATAATTCATGTCATCAAACATAATATATATATATATATATATATATATATATATATAAGACACATATTGGACACACCAACCCGTGTGTATTAAAAACTGCCAAAAAACAAGTTTTATACATGCTCCGTCATGATGTACCATAAGGCCCGTCATGACGCACCAATGCCAATAAGTCTCTAGACATTTCACGCACCTCACCGTCATGACGCACCATACGGTCCGTCATGACGAACGACTGTGAAATTTTGAATTTTGGCTAAGTCCACAACTGTGTACACTATACACACTCGTTCGGCCATGACACACCAACGGTCTGTGTATTTTTGCCCAAATGTGCACAATCTTATTGTGCATTCATCCGTCTTCTCGAACGCGTACGTTCGTGTGTCCTTGTACATACTTTTTTTTATCGTTGATCCAAATTGTATTTCCTTCACAATGATCACAATCATTTTTTGTTTAACATGGATAGCTATGATATCCATGTTAAACGGACCTAACGAGTCGTATTATGTTGGGCTTAATTTTCTATATTATTTCATACATGATATGCATGATTGAAGTATATTTGATATACTAAGCAGCTTGATTCTCTAAATTGATGTGTATGTGATAAGCACTGGTACAATTTTAATTAGATGTAAACTAAGTAAGAGACTGAATGAAATACAGTTTTAGATCAACAACAAAAAATAATATAAGGATAAACGGACATACTCGTTTGTGGGAATAAATAACTGTATAATAAAATTATGCACAACAGAGTTTCATGGGATATTTCGTTCGAACGGAATATTTATCAGTTCGAATGGAAGGTTAATTTTTTGTATTCCAGGAATAACACATAATTGTTCCATAGAGTGTTCCGTTCGAACGAAACTCAAGTCCGTTCGAATGGAAGCTTCGGCAGAACTGTGTAATAGCTATGTTTATCATTTTGCTCATTCTTATCCTATATGGTATATATATGATGTTTCTCTCTTTCCAATTAATTAAATCTATTCCAATTCATTGTAACAAGTGTTGTGTTCATTTAAAAAGCTCAAGAGAAAGGGAGAGAAAGGAGAAAACAATTTTCTCCTCGAGAACTCTATGATAATTATGTGCGACATGGCTCAACCAAAAGTCAGATAAAACAGTTCAATTATCTTAATTATAATGAATGATGCTCTTAAGTCATGATCAGGGCCGGCCCGGCATTTTTGGGGGCCTTTGGCAAAAAAATAAGCGAGACTAATTGAATAATAATATTATATTAATTTAATTACAATTTTTTTTTGAATACGATATTTATTAATGATTCAATGATTTTTTTTTTTTTTTAATGACATAAATATAATATTTACTAATTTTGCAACTACATTTAAGGTAATTTGTATTTTATAATTTATTTTGAATACGAAACTTGAATATGTTTATGAGTAAAAGAAATATGTTTTGGTTTTATGGGTCATGCACACATAATTATTCATATGTTATTGTTTTGTGATTTGCTTTGCTAATGCATCGTGGGCTTCATTTTATTCTTCATTCATCTCTTTCCTTATGTAACACTTAAGAAAATAATTTGGGGGCCTCTAATTTTGGGGGGCCTGTGCTACTTGCCACATCTGGCAGTAGTGAGGGCCGGGCCTGGTCATGATCATGATGACTATGATAATGTGAGTATTCTGATAAGAAAAAGAGAACTTAAAAGATTATAAATCACGAAATAGAAAGGAAAACAACAAACAATTTTATTTTTATTATTATTTTTAAACTAATATATTTTAATTTATGTTTATTTATGTAATAAATAAATTAGTGTGAAATTTAGTTTGTATATGGATAAAAATTATATTGCGATGTAGGATTGTATTATACAAATAAAAAGTTGTATATTGAAAAGGTACATGAGATCTACGAATGCAATATATTTCCTACGCGTGAAGAGAAAAAAAAATAGAGAGAAATTAGAGAATTTTTGTTTTGAAATCCTGCCTATATCTCAAATATTGTATCTGTTTATCTATTTTCGTGTACACCTTTTTGTTGTTCTATATCATTCTCCAATAAAAAAATTCTCTCCAGCGTGCAACGTTTGCGCTGTGATATTTTATTCAGAATTGTTACTGATCTTCAACATCAAATCCCCAATATTTCCTCCATCCAAATAAACAATCAAACCTCAAAATCCCAAAAGAACATATATGTGATATAATATTTTAATGTGTCGTTACTTTGTTAGTGATTATGTATTGGAATTATGTCTCGAGAACAAATTATCTTGCTTCGTTAATTTGTCTAATAACCTGAGAAATGAAATCTGCGATATTGTTTAAAACCCAGATTTAAAATCTATGTATCCTAGGCCTGGAAAATAACCAGACAATGAATTCTATAATTAAATAATAACCAGGATATAGAATCTAATTTGCCAATTTAGCCCATTTTCTTTAAATAGTAAATTCAGAACTTCAGTTCACTCTCTAGTTGAAGCCTCTCTCTCGGAAGTGAGATTTACATCGATTCTCAAGCAAAGAAAGCAGTAAGTTTTTTTGATGCAATTTTTTTTTGAAAAACTTTTCTGATCCAATTAGATAGTGCAGCGATGATATTTAATGCAATTAAACTGTTTGTTGAAATGATCCACTCGGTTTGAGCTCTACAATTATTCTCAATTTTCTGATCCACTTTGTAGTTTTGCTAATCTTTAAGTAAATTACTGTTCGATTCAAACTTCAAAGGGCATATTAGTTTCGATAACTCACTCATAACTAGGCCTTCATGTTACATTATTTCAGATAAGCCCAATTAATGGCTAATGAGGGGGTGGAAGTAATAAAAGAAGGGTTTTTAGAAAAGAAATCTTCAAACTTACGTGGGGACTGGAAGACACGAATTTTTGTTCTTGACAGTGATCATCAGTTCTACTAGGACAAAACAAAGGTAAATAGTTGTATAAAACTTCATTAGATATAATTTCTAATTTTCAAGGGGCTTTCTGTAATATTAATTGTTTTTGAATGAAGGAGAGTCACTCTCAAGAATCGAGACTCTCAAACGTAGCTGGAAGATTAGGGCTGCGAGATTCCAAAACCAGAGAAAACAATAATAGGATCGTGTTTTTTGATCTCAAAAATGCAAACGTGCAACTAAATTCTCACCGCTCAAACTCAAACTTGTGCTTTGATTTGGTTTTACCGTTGAAAAGCCTAACTCTCAAGGTAAAAGTGATATTTTTTTTATTTAATTTACGCTGTTAATTTTATGTAATTTTTTAAGGCCGCAAACGAAGTGCAAAAAATGGAGTGGATTGAGAAGATTATGGCAAGCATCACCCATTTTAACCCCACAATACCCAGCGAGGTAATAAAATTTTATTTAAGTAAGTTTACGCAATAAAATAATAATATTAAATATATGATAATAGAACCTTTTTTTGTTCAGATTGAAGAGTCTAGTACTGATAGAGAAGTCAATTTTTTAAAAGAAATTTCTGGAAACAATAAATGCGCAGATTGTGCGGCTCCGAATCCTGGATGGCTTTCGTTGAAGTTTGGTACGGTAATATGCTTGATTTGTTCTAGTTTCCACCGTGCAGTTGGTTCAGTGGTACGCAATTTAATTGAAACCTTATTTTATTTACCTTTTTGTAATTAGAATTACCAAACTTTTTAAAAAAATAAAAATAGGTGCAATCGATTTCACTTGATGTGTTGGAGCCATTTCGTATCGAATTATTAAGAAACCTCGGCAACACATTTTGTAATTCCGTTTGGGAGGAGGCTCTTCAAAAGCATCAGCAAAGGTACGATATAAAATTTAGGCAAAATTTCATGTGGACCCTACAAAACATCACAATTTCATATATACCCTTCAATAACGTGAAATTTCATAAATACCCTTATTAGTTTTAATGGGGCATCCATGATATTTGAAGGGATTTGCAAGTGTATTAGTGAAATTTCACATTATTGAGGGGTATTTGTGAAATTATAATGTTTTACAACGGTACACATGAAATTGTGCCTTCAATTTATAATTATCTCTCAAATTTTTTATATAACAATTAATTTCGAATTTTCAGGACTGATGAGGCATATTTGTGCAAGAATCCTCCAAAACCTATTCCGAATGATATTTCGTCAAAAAAAGGCATACTGATCAAATCTAAAGTAAATATATTACATGCTCCTTTCCTTATTAAGATTATTTTTCGATTATGATTTTAAAATCTTATTTAGATCTAATTTAATAAAAAAAAATTGAATTTACAGTATGTAGATCGAAACTACATAATAAAAGAAGGCGACAAAAACTCTAGAGGATTGTACGAAGCTATAAAATATAATGATATACAGAATGTTTGTCGCATCGGGATTAAATCAGAGCCAAATCTGGAAATGGTGTTCGATGAATTCAACGAAGGTTTTGAAGGATCGACTTTACTTCATATATCATCTTATATGGGACTTGTTACCGTGGCAAACTTGTTACTGAACCTCGGCGCGGATATTAATGCACAAGATAATCAAAAGAGAACCGCATTGCACTATGCTGTCTTGACACGTAAAGATGAGATGGCGAAGTTCTTACTCAAAAGGTATGTTAAATTGTTTCTTAATTGATTAGTTATTCCTCAAAATGTGAATATTTTGTCATGATAAATTAATTTGAATTTTTTGAAGCGGGGTTTTATCAACAATTGAAGATGGAGACGGAAAAACGGCTTTGGAGAGAAGAAGGGAAATGCATGGGCCAATCCTTGATGATGAATTGTTCAGATTATTTAATAAATAATCGATTCATAGGCTTTATGAATTAACTGATGAGTATTATGATTCTCGTTTATTATACTTCTCGTTTTTGTAAAATATTCAAGTACAAATGTTGAGTCCATGGATAAATGATTTTTTTAAAGTTCAGTTATTGCAGATTCACGGTTTATAAACAGATTGCATTTAGGGTTTAGATTTTGGTTTATCTTTTTTATACTTTTGAATCAAACACTAGATAATTAATTTATATATCTGTCAATTTGATTTGTTCCATGTAATCCCTCTTATCCCCTCTAATCTAATCAAATAGGCCCTCTCTTAATTTTTTATGAAGATATATTAGCTAACAAATAGGAGAATCATAGCATAGAAAGCATTCGGATCGACAAGATACTCGTGCTTTTCTACATTGTCTAATTATCCAGATTTTAATTGACACTATTAACCAGACTAGGAGATTACTCGCGCTTCGCGACGGTTTTGTTTCATTTGTTTAACCATACACGTAATATATACATATAATATATAGTTATGATTTTTCGGAGTCAAATATAAGACTTTATGAAAATAAATAACTTGTTGATTAAGGAAGTTTGATGATAATAAAATTATTATATTATTTTTGAATATGACTTCTTGTGAAATATTTATTTAATACTTTAATGCAACACATACAAAAAGAATAAATGTCACTATAAAATAATAAACAACATGCGTTGACATAAACAAAAATCAAAACCATATGATATTTTAAATTTTCATATATAAAATTAAGAATAATAACATTGTAAAAGTTTAAAAAATTATATTTGTCTGATAAATTTTAAGTTCTCATGTTTATTATTGAAAAATATTATATAAGTTAAAGAAATTATTTATGTTTAGTAAATAAATATCTTTCATTATATTATTATTTTTGTAAAGATTAACATGAAAATGTTTTAAGTACAAATACAAATATACTTTATTGTTTTAAAAATAATAATAATTATTAGGATGTGCAAAAAAAATTATATTATATATTTAAAAATAATAATAATAATGATTACAAGCCATTAATATAATTATATTTTTTTTATATTTTTTGTACATAATTGTTTTCATAATTTTAAGTTAAAAGAAAAATATTGAATTTATCCACCCCCTTATTTTTCACCTATCTTTGAGCCTCCTCATGAAGCCACATCATCAAGGTTATTCATGATTATTTACCATTAGATTTTGTGATATTGATTCTGAAGGAAATGCAGTTACAGATCAACTAGTTGAATGTACAAATGAGTGTAGACAAACATACGTGTTCGTCGGAACGATTGGATGCATAATAAGATTATGCAAATCTGGCAGAAATTACATGGTGCGTCATGACGCACCATATTGTGCGTCATGACGCACAATATAGTAATTCTGAGAAAACCAATCTATGAGTAGTGCGTCATGACGCAAGTTATCTTGCGTCATGACGGTACACATGAGTGGTGCGTCATGACGGACGTTATTGTGCGTCATGACGGTACACTGTGTAACTGCTATATTCATGTAAAAGTGACTGGTGCGCCGTGACGCACCATATGGTGCGTCATGACGCACTGTGATCCGAATTCTGGATTAGCAGTTTTAGATACTCATTAATACACCATTAACTCTCAGATTAATATAAGATCTGAGAGTTACCTTCTCTCTCTCTCTAATCATTCTGCAGCAGTGAAACTAGATCTAGTAGAGAGAAAAATAGAGATTGAACTTGTTGGACAAGTCGAACAATTTTGAGCAAGTTTGCAGAAATTTTAGGGGAATTCGTCGCAACCGAAAGACGCTAGCTCGAGGTGGATACGGGTAGAGAAATCTCTCTTGAGATTTTCTGGTGTGATCTAACGAGAGCAAAGTCGAGCAAGATCGAAGACGAATCGGATAAAATCCGGTTGGATTCGACAAATCGGAGCTTCGGACAAGGTGTCGAATCGCGTGGGCGTGGGACACGCGTGTTACCGTGAACGAAGCTAGGACAGCAGCTAATTGAGTCAACCCGTCTCCGTGATCAATTTCACGCGGTATGATTCTCTATGAATTAAGAGTTAATTTCATAGGTTAGATGCATTTCATGATTCGTACTTTCGGGTCGTTGACGTGGTCCTCGGAATCGGGTCGGACCGGGCCTCTTAATCCGCTGTGCGGGGCTCGGTAGTGACGCGGATACCCAACAGTGGTATCAGAGCGAATGTCACGATTCGATTGTCGAATCGATTTCGAATAAATGTTATTCGGAATTTCATGTAGAATTTAGGACATAGTCATATAGTTATAAAATTAGGGCCATGAAATCTTACTAGTATTTGATCATGAGATGATCAAAAGAATCTAGAAGTAATCATGAAGTGTTCATGATTGATCGTTTCAGAAATGATCGAAAAATCAGAAGTAAAACTGAAAATCAGGTCTGGTGCGTCATGACGCACGATATGGTGCGTCGTGACGCACACGTGAAATCCAAGAGTTGGATCTGAGGCGTTACTCAGTCCGTCGTGACGCACAAAAGTTGTGCATCATGACGCATTGTGTAAATTCTTACCGTCATGACGGACCATTTGGTGCGTCGTGACGGTAGAAGCCCAAAAACTCTCTGGCAAACTGAACAAAATTGTTTTGTTCAGTGCGTCATGACGCACCCTCTGGCGTCATGACGGACCAGAATAGTCCGTTGTGACGGTATAACCAACCGTCATGACGGACGGACCTGAAAAACTCTCTGGATTGGACAACAAAATTGTTTTATATTGTCCGTCATGACGCACCCTCTGGCGTCAGGACGGACGAGTGAAGTCCGTCGTGACGCACCAACTTGTGCGTCATGACGGAAGTTCAAGGAAGTCTAATTACGAGTACTGTGCGTCATGACGGACGTTATGTTGCGTCATGACGCACCATGTAAATTTTTCTGATTTATTTATTTTGGTTCTAATACTTATTAATTATGTTCATTCATCATGATAAACTTGCTCAATGATGTAATTAGATTATATCACATAAATCCCTGCATAATATTTAAGTCATAAAATGCCTTCCATGTTCACAACCTCCGAGGTTGGTCATCACACCTTGCACGGGTTCAGGCCAAAGTCGGGCGTGCATTGTTGTATGTATCAACGTGAGAGGCAAGCGTTGATTGGGAACAAATGCGGGTTCAGGCCAAAGTCGGGCGCATTTGTTGCTTAATTGAACGATACGTGAATATGGTTGTGACTTAACCGTCCAAGCCAATCCGATTGGGGTTCGGGGCATAGTTAGGATGCACAAACGGAATTCGAATCATATATGATATGGTTTGATACCGAAATCCTATAAATGGTCAAGAGTCGCATTGGATGCGATTGGATTTATCCTACCAAAATAGTGAGATCCCATTTGTCGGCCAAAGTCACTTGTGGGTGGATCATGAAATATGGATCTTGAAGTGTTATTGGATTTAGAATCCCGAATCAATATTAGGGTTATTGATTTGATAAAAGTAACATATTTTCATATCATCATATAAGCATATAGCATAAGTTCGCACATATTAGTATCAATCTCATTTTAAAGTATTTTTCGTTGTAGCAATCATGACATCAAGCAACACCAACTCAATGTCGATTAGATCGGTATTAGAGAGGGAGAAGCTAGTCGGCAAGAACTATCTTGACTGGCACCGTAACCTAAGAATTGTTCTTAGGCAAGAGTGCAAGAGTCATGTGTTGGACACAAAGATGGTGACTCCCGACGAGAACGCTTCGCCCGAAGAAAAGGCGGCATTTGACAAACTTAAGAAGGAGTCAAATGACGTGACGTGCCTCATGTTGGCATGTATGGACGCGAACTTGCAGAAGCAGTTCGAGGATTCGGATGCGTACGAAATTAACGCGACGCTCAAGGAAATGTTCCAAGAGCAAGAACGCATTGAAAGGTTCAATACGTTGAAGGAGTTGGTTAACTGTAAGATGCCTAATGGATCTTCGGTTAGCACTCACGTGTTAAAGGTTCAATCTTTGATTGATCGTCTCGAGAAATTGGGAGAAAAGGTGTCACCAATAATGCAACAAGATTTGATCTTGTGTGCATTGCCACCGATTTTCTCGACTTTCGTGACGAATTACCATATGCATTCGTTTAACAAGACGATTCCCGAGTTGCATGGGATGCTTAAGAACTTTGAGTCGGAGATGCTTAAGGCATCGGGGGAACCCAAAGCAAAGGTTGCTAGGGATATTCTCGTGATTCAAGGCGGGATTCGGAAGAAACAAAAGTCCAAGGGCGGTGCGGGCAAGTCGTTGTCCAAACCAAAGGCTAAAGGAAAGGAGAAATCCGAGGATGTCACCTGCTTCCATTGCAAAAAGACTGGGCATTGGAAGAGAAATTGCAAGATTTACCTCGAGGAGGTGAAGAAAAGCAAGGGGAAGGCTTTGGAAGCCGGAACCGCAGGTATGACTATTATAGACGTTAACATTTCAATTTTGGACAATTGGGTATTAGATACCGGTTGTGGAACTCATATTTGTCGAAATATGCAGGTTCTTCAAAATAGAAGGAAGTTAACACGCGGTGAAGTGGATTTTCGAGTAGGGAATGGAGCAAGTGTTGCTGCATTAGCCGTCGGAGATATTTATATTACTTTACCGAGTGGATTTATTTTAGAACTGAATAATTGTTATTTTGTTCCAAGTTTGTGTAAGAACATTATTAGTGTGTCTAGACTAGCTAATGATGGTTATGAATTTATTATTAAGAATAATGAATTTTCTATTTGTAAGGATAATTTATTCTATGGAAATGTTTTATTAGAAAATGGTCTTTACATTTTAGATATGAATTACACAAATGATAAATTAATCTATAATATAAACACGAATCGGATTAAACCTAAAGTTGATAGTAAAACTTACTTTTGGCATTGTCGACTTGGCCATATAAACGAGAAGCACATCTCAAAACTCCACAAGGATGGACTTTTGGATTCATTTGAATTTGATTCATATGGACAATGCGAATCTTGTTTACTTGGCAAGATGACAAAGGCACCATTCTCAAAAGTTGGAGAAAGGTCCAAGGAACTATTGGAACTTATACATTCGGATGTATGTGGTCCAATGAGTACCGAGGCAAGAGGAGGTTATCGATACTTCATAACGTTTACGGATGATTTTAGTAGATATGGGTATATCTACTTAATGAGTAACAAGTCTGAATCTTTTGAAAAGTTCAAAGAATTTCAAAATGAAGTTCAAAATCAACTTGGCAAGACAATCAAAGCACTTCGATCAGATCGAGGAGGCGAGTATTTGAGCTATGAGTTTGAGGATCATCTCAAAGATTGTGGAATCGTTTCACAATTGACTCCACCTGGAACGCCTCAATGGAATGGCATGTCCGAGAGGAGGAATCGGACCTTATGGAATATGGTTCGATCGATGATGAGTCAAACTAGTCTCCCAAAATCCTTTTGGGGATATGCCCTTGAGACAACGGCTTTTCTAATAAACCGCTTACCTTCTAAATCGGTTCAAAAGACACCATATGAGATATGGACCGGACAACCTCCGGTGTTATCTTTTATCAGAATTTGGGGATGCGATGTTTACGTCCGGAAATTGGTTTCGGATAAACTCGAACCCAAATCTGAAAAATGTTTATTTGTAGGATATCCTAAGGAAACTAAAGGATATTATTTCTACAATCCCGAGGAAAACAAGGTTTTCATAGCTCGAAGAGGTACCTTCTTGGAGGAGGACTTTATATCTCAACGAGCTAGTGGGAGTAAAATAGATCTCGAAGAGGTTCGAGATTCAGAAATAAACATTGAACCGATGGATGTTGACCCGAATCCGTCAATAGTTGAGGATGTCGAGGCAATAGCACAAGGTGCTCCACGTAGATCTAGTAGGACAAGGCTGGAACCAGTACGATATGGATTTATCGTGACTGATGAAGGCAACGTCGAACTCATAGATGATGAGCCGACAACCTACAAAGATGCTATGTCGAGTAAGGATTCCGACAAATGGCATGATGCCATGAAGTCCGAGATCCAATCCATGTACGATAATCAAGTTTGGAACTTGATTGATCCACCACCCTTGGTTAAACCCGTCGGGTGTAAATGGGTTTTCAAGAAGAAAACCGACATGGATGGGAAAGTGCATACTTACAAAGCACGGTTAGTTGCGAAATGTTTCAAGCAAATTCATGGTGTTGACTATGATGAAACTTTTTCGCCGGTAGCCATGCTTAAGTCTATAAGGATTATCCTTGCCATAGCTGCATATTATGACTATGAGATATGGCAAATGGATGTTAAAACCGCTTTCCTTAACGTGAAATTATCGGAGGATGTGTACATGACACAACCCGAAGGTTTTATCGATCCAAAGAATCCTAATAGAGTATGCAAGCTTCAAAGGTCCATTTATGGACTGAAACAAGCTTCTCGGAGTTGGAATATTCGTTTTGATGAAGTCATACACGAGTACGATTTTATCAAGAACGAAGAAGAACCTTGTGTATATAAGAAGGTTAGTGGGAGCCGTGTAGTGTTTCTTGTTCTATATGTGGACGATATATTGATCATAGGAAACGATATTCCGATGTTATCGGATGTTAAGAAGTATTTGAATACTCGTTTCGCTATGAAAGATTTAGGAGAGGCCGCTTATATTTTAGGCGTGATGATCTATAGAGATAGATCCAAGAGACTCCTCGGCTTAAGTAAGAGTACGTACATCGACAAGGTGCTGAAAAGGTTTTTCATGCAAAACTCTAAGAAAGGGTTTCTCCCTATGTCGAGTGGTATGAACTTTTCGAAAGCTCAATGTCCGACATCGAGCGAAGAGAAAAGTAACATGGATAAGGTTCCATACGCTTCGGCGGTTGGATCTATCATGTATGCCATGATCTGTACGAGACCTGACGTATCGTATGCATTAAGCGTCCTATCACGTTACCAATCGAATCCAGGTGATCCGCATTGGCAAGCCGTGAAGACTATCCTTAAGTACTTGAGAAGAACTAAGGATCAGTTTCTAGTATATGGTGGCGAGGAAAATGGATTAGTTGTAAAGGGTTACACCGATGCCAGTTTCCAAACATGTGCCGATGATTTTAGATCACAAAGTGGGTACGTGTTTTGCTTGAACGGTGGCACGGTTATATGGAAGAGTTCCAAACAACCGACAGTTGCTGACTCTACGACGGAAGCGGAATACATCGCGGCTTCGGAAGCCGCAAAGGAGGCGGTTTGGGTCAAGAAGTTCGTGACCGAACTTGGTGTTGTACCGAGCATCTCGGAACCCATGGCTGTGTATTGTGACAATACGGGAGCAATAGCACAAGCCAAGGAACCGAGATCACATCATCGCTCCAAACACATCCTGCGTAAATTCCACTTGATTCGTGAGATTTTACAAAGGCAGGATGTTGTGATTTTGAAGATTGATACTGACGAGAATGTGGCGGATCCGTTTACGAAGCCTCTTCCAATTGTGAAGCATGATCGTCATGCTAGAACTATAGGTTTGAGATACCTAGAGGAGGAAGTTGGTTTGTAGTTATCTAAAACAATAGTTGTTATGATATGTTATTTGTTGTAAACGATGTATCACCCAAGACTTATGCTTATAATAATGCAATTTCAAAATTTTTTATTTAATTTGCATTTATCTCTTATATGAAAACTTGTGCGTGGTTGTGTAATTTGATTACATGAACCTTGATTTATGACTTGTGTGAGTGTCTACGTGATACGTGATCATATTAAGTAAAACCGTCACATTTCAAAAGTTATATTTCAAAAACGTCCCTAGTCATGATTAGGATACTTATGTGATAAGTATATCTATTATAAGATAATAGACTAACATGTACACTAGCATATTCGCCGAGGAGATGATTATGTTTTACTAATCATAGGACAAAGAGTTTGTCAAATCGGGAATATGGATATGCATTAGGTTATGCATATTGTGACTTGACCAAAATGCGATACCATGACATGGTTTAGTCATTGTAGATGGAATCGTAAGAATGGGGTCTTAGTTCTTCACACTTGAGATGATCATGGATCATTTTTCGTGCGTAACATGATGCTTAGATATAATCTTCCACTATCTGTAACATGATGGTCATGAGATTATGATCGGGTGTTATCTGAAACACGGAATTTGATGTGAATCATCAAGATAGAAATTGTTCCTTTCGAGAGAAAGAGATATCCCTTAGGCCTATCGATGAATTGATCAACGAAATCTCTGGCCAGAGTCAATGATATTAATTGTTAATATCGATTGTTTTTGTTGATTCAATTCGGTATCGAGACAATAAGTTTAGTCAATCAAATTATAAGGATGACTATCACCGTGCCTTTTGATTGACGGATATCGAGAACAAGAGGACTAAACACCACCGTTCGAGATGGGTATAAATGATCACAATCATTTTTCGTTTTCAACGTGGGAAAACAATGATGGATTTCTTCCTAGATCCCTCTCATGAGCCCGTAAACTTAGGCATAAGTTTACTACCATTGCTTGATACGAACCTACGCGGTCACACATAGAGCTGTCTTATTTCGGGCTTAAATTTCAATCTCTAAGGTTATGTGTACATGAGATGTACACTAGTACTTTCTTTAGTTGGATCTTGAACTGAGTGGGAGACTGAAGGAAATGAAGGAAATGCAGTTACAGATCAACTAGTTGAATGTACAAATGAGTGTAGACAAACATACGTGTTCGTCGGAACGATTGGATGCATAATAAGATTATGCAAATCTGGCAGAAATTACATGGTGCGTCATGACGCACCATATTGTGCGTCATGACGCACAATAGAGTAATTCTGAGAAAGCCAATATATGAGTAGTGCGTCATGACGCAAGTTATCTTGCGTCATGACGGTACACATGAGTGGTGCGTCATGACGGACGTTATTTTGCGTCATGACGGTACACTGTGTAATGGCTATATTCATGTAAATGTGACTGGTGCGCCGTGACGCACCATATGGTGCGTCATGACGCACTGTGATCCGAATTCTGAATTAGCAGTTTTAGATACTCATTAATACACCATTAACTCTCAGATTAATATAAGATCTGAGAGTTACCTTCTCTCTCTCTCTAATCATTCTGCAGCAGTGAAACTAGATCTAGTAGAGAGAAAAATAGAGATTGAACTTGTTGGACAAGTCGGACAATTTTGAGCAAGTTTGCGGGAATTTTAGGGGAATTCGCCGCAACCGAAAGACGCTAGCTCGAGGTGGATACGGGTAGAGAAATCTCGCTTGAGATTTTCTGGTGTGATCTAACGAGAGCAAAGTCGAGCAAGATCGAAGACGAATCGGATAAAATCCGGTTGGATTCGACAAATCGGAGCTTCGGACAAGGTGTCGAATCGCGTGGGCGTGGGACACGCGTGTTACCGTGAACGAAGCTAGGACAGCAGCTAATTGAGTTAACCCGTCTCCGTGATCAATTTCACGCGGTATGATTCTCTATGAATTAAGAGTTAATTTCATAGGTTAGATGCATTTCATGATTCGTACTTTCGGGTCGTTGACGTGGTCCTCGGAATCGGGTCGGACCGGGCCTCTTAATCCGCTGTGCGGGGCTCGGTAGTGACGCCGCTACCCAACAGATTCATCCTATAGACTTTTTAGTGATGTGTTTTGATCTAAACCATTGATTTATTTTTTAGATTTTTTGAAGATCATATTTTGTGTAGTCATTTATGTGTTATTATTTTACACCATATTTTAAGCATCCTTGGAAAGCCACATCATCATACATCAATGACGTGGACTAATATTATTGGTTAGGTTCGCACTAGACTAAGTCTATTCAATTGTTATCATTTCACACAAAATTACACGATCAAATGTGAATACAATGGAAGATGAAAAATTTATATATGAAATACTAATAACTTAATATTTAATATTATAAACATACAACATATAGTAGTAGTATTAATTTTAGAATTTTAATTTTAAAAATTCATCAAATATATCTACCCAATCCATTGCCTCTTCGAAATTGCAACTTGACTAATACACAGAAAAAAGGAAAAACTGAATGGTTAAACTAAAGACATGGACCATTTGATTTTTAATTTAAAAATATCACAAGGTTATTTTATAATTTAGTTGTTTAGAATTCCCGAATATATACATAGTAAATGTTTTTTTTTTAAATGCACCTCTGTGAGTACAAAAGAATCGTCAAAATGATCGACAACTTCTAGAATCGATTTCACTGCACGGACCGGATTATAATGTTTGAACTTTGAAGATAGCAGATCCAATAAAAATCCCATCGCACTCTAATTGCATCATCAGGGCAGCATCTGCGGGAGACGCAATTCCGCCAGAGGCAAATAATGGTACTGGAAGTCGGCGGAATTTTCTACGCAATCCCATCACACCCTAATTTCATCAATTTCCTCAAATATCTCAAAAGAATAAAAATAAAAATTAGTCCATTTGTCAAAATCAAGATGTAAGCATTAATTTTCTCAAATATCTCAACAAACATGTTAATAATCTTATGATCATATCAAAAGAAAGATGTAAATGTTATTAATGTGAATTAAGGGAGACAATTTTATCATGATTAGACTCATGCAATTTTCTTTGGTACCTAAACTCAACAAAATAACAAGAATGAAATCAATACATACACAAAACAAATTACTCAAAAATAAAAAAAATCACAACACAAATATAATTTCGTACACCAAATACTAATACCCTCCAAATGAAATTCCACACAACATAGTAAAATCATAATTACAAAACACAACAAACAAGTTATTAACCAAATAAAACATGATATAAGAAATCAAATAAGCGATTTGGTTTCTAGACATGTAAATATAGACTAGTAAAATATGAATTGTGAATTTGATTGTCTACGATTAGGCAATCCAAATCATCAACAATCATATTCATAATCCTAGCACATGTTAGCTATTCACTTAATACGTAATTAATATTTATTCGAATTCATAAATTTAAATAAATATTAATGAATGTTTAATAATATATTTTAATTATTACGTTAATTAAATACAATTGTGCAATAATGGAGAATTCGGTGGGTACATTTTGGAGGTGAGTAAAAAAAAATTTAATACTGCGTTGAAAAAATTATATGTAATTTTATTTGACTCCAAAATGTACCCCTCGAATTCTCCATATTTGTACTATTGCATTTAGTTAACGTGATAATTAGAATATATCATTAAACGCTCATTAAAATTTATTTAAGTTTATGAATTCGAATAAATATTAATTACGTATTAAGTTAATAGATAGCATGCGATAGTTATCATGTTAATTAAATATACTAATTTAGATCATAGATCACGTTATGGTAAAATTTGGAGAAAAATATCAAAATTTCGATTGAAAATTTGGGCAGAATTTCAAACTCCGTTTTTTTTTTATTAGGGATTAATACGAATTAACATAGGCGGGCTACCATACTCCGCCAAACATAAAATAGGTGGAATTTCAAACTCCGCAAAAGATATTTCGTGAATTATTTTAAAAACTTGGTTATTTCGTTAATATACTTTGAAAACTTGGTCACAAACAAAAAATTTCCTAATAATGATATTGTAATTGTAGTTATGAATGTTTTAGTAGGTAGCAAGAAACAACAAGAAACAAAAAGAAAATTAAAACAGATTTAGTAGCGAATGTTTGACTATAAAAAAACAATATAGAAAAGAAATATGAAGATATTAATTTAATATGGCCCATTATTAACAACAAGATTAATCGAATTATATGATTACGTAGATAATAGTGATGTTCTACATAATTACATAATTTCTTGTTGCGCGTAACAAAACAACACTATGTTGAAATGAATTAATGAGATCATTTAAAACAACTTGAAAAACAATGACACGTAAATAACCGAATAAAAATAATAATAAATCATGCAAGATCAAACAACATTACATCATCTAGTAATTAAATAAAAATGATGACGTGTTCTTTTTTTAATTAATTGTACATGGTAGGGTTAGTTTGTCATTAATCTAATGATGGTCATTCGTAAATAATTTTTGTTGGTAAGCAATAGGGGCATTTATAATTAGTTGAAATAATTAATGTTGGGCATTCAATTTATTGTATACCTAATTAATTTACATGATTCGTGGACGACGTTTGCCTCTTAAATTTCATACGATGATTATAGGTCAAAGAAAAGGAATTTATCCAGCACATCAAGATGATTATGGGTCAAATAATATGAATTTGTCCAACACAATCAAGGTGGTTACATGTCTCGACGACTTTAAACAACATTTTATAAAAATTTCATTCGTTTGTTGAGAAGTTGATTTGAAAGTACAAAATGTTAATTTCAACGTGTACATTAATTTGACAAGCCACACTGGCACAGCACGAAATTATCCAGGTGTCTTGTCCTAGTGCTCGAATATGTGGTGATCTTCAACCGAGTGGTCTATTTTTCAACATGTCTTTGCGAAAGCTAAATTGGCTAATTATGAGTGCTTAATACAATGAGTTATTTTCTTTGTTTTAATTTATTGTGCTTTCATACTTGTGTGATGTACAACAGTACAAGACAAACCGACAATTCATACTGGAGCAGCATTCTAGATATTAGATAGAAGTTATGAGAGCGGCAAACAAATTTTCTAGTTTCAGATGATTTTAACAGAGGTAGCAATCGGATTTATATCGGATCAATTTTTTCATGATCTTTCGTGTGGTTTTGGTTGGAAGGAAAACTTTCTCATATAATCACATTTATCACAATAAATTAAAAGATTATATATGGAGCTTCCGAGACCGTAAAAAATATATTAAGTGGGTTGATTAATATTATTAATTGACGTGTTAATTAAATGTAACAATTAATATTTAATTGAGTTAATTAGAAATGTAAATCAATTCATTTTGTCAATTTATCAAAGATATTGTGATGAGTTTGCGGGACCAAATATATTTTCCCATAAATATTAATTTAATATATTAACAAAAAAATTGGAGAACGAATATATATATTTTTTATATTTGATGCTTGGTTTACTTCTGATAAAATAGAAAAGCAATAAATCGAAGGAAGTGAGTTAAACTAAAGTGTTTATTATTTTAATCGAAACAAACAAAATAACAAATGTTATCTACAAAAACAGGGCCGGTCCTGATCTTTCGAGGACCCGAGACCCATTCAAAAAAAGACCCTTGAATATAGAAGGTTATTATTTCCAAAAATATGACTTCCTTGTTTATCAATATATTATCCTGAAATTTTAAAAATTGCTTATTATCCAAAATGGAAGGCATATCACATAATCACATTGAAGAAACATCAAAACTGATGAATTTCAACACAATTTCTTCAACAACAAAAATAAGTTCAACCATGTAAAATCATATTTTCAATTTATAAAATATCAAAACTTATTTTCAAACAATTCGTTAATTCAAACAAATCTTACACCTCAAAATATATATATTCCATTTCATCGAACATGTTATTATCAAGTACTAATTACATTCTTACCCTCACCCATAACATCATTCTACATATAAACTTCATGTTTCGTTTCATCAAATAAAGTATCTACATTTTTTTTGAGCCGATAACGAGCACGTTTCGTGCTCTAGGCCCACTTCAAAAAAAAAAAAAAAAAATCTACATTACACATGTTACATCTTCATTCACAGGCAAGAGAATGATTTTTTTGGCCAATATTACAAATTGATCGCTCTAATAATGCAAACTATATTTATTAAGGAAAATGTTTTTTTTTTATTATGAAATAATATATTTTTATGTTTATTGAAAATTGTGATGCATGAAATATTTAATTATAATGAATGCAATATGTTTTTTTATGTTTTTTTTAGGGAAAAGACAGAATGATGAATTTTGTAGATTTTATGTGATATATTTTTATAATTGTACTACTTGAACTGTTGTAGAAAACTAAAAATATAAAAGACCACATTGTTCATTTCACATAAGATCAATAACACTTATTCATTATCCTCATTCACGATTGATTCCTCTCTCCATTGTTCATTTCTTCCCAAACTATTCTCTCTCCATTGTTGTAAGCTTGACATTTTTTTCTCACAAACAATATATAAGCGTGGAGAAAAACTCGGACCCCTCCATATTTTCGGACCCTAGACCCGTGCCTCACTGGCCTGTGCCTAGGGCCGGCTCTGTACAAAAACACTTCTTTATAAAAACATCTAAAAAGATGTTACGATAACGATAATATTATCGATAGGCAATTTTTTGGGGAAAAAAAATATGGTGTTGATATCTCAAATATAGAAAAAAGTACTTTAATTAGTCACTTGATAGTTCCATTTAGAACTCATGAACTTTGTTAAATTCGAACACGAGCAATACACACACACACACTAGCACTGCGCAATTGCGCGGGCTTTTTTTGTATTGTAGTTTAATTTTATTTATTTATTAGTGTGTCGTACATGATATGTACGAATTATGAGTACATTATAATTGACATGTAAAATACATAATATATGAACATTTCACAACAAAGCAACACATAATGAGATACAGTAAAAAAAAAAAAGCAAACAATTTCATCTGGGGATAACATGTACAGACGTTGTGTTTGCCTCAATAAATCGTGATTTCATAAATTCTAGAGCACAATTCAGACGATTCTTGCTTTAAAATTTGTTTATTCTTTTATACATCATCGACAAAGTTGAGAAAATGAACAAAAAGATATTTGTATCGCGTATTTGTGTTTCCTATATTTGTACTCATAACTTATTTTGTATTGTACAATTTATGTTATTGGTATTTGTTTTCCGTTTTCGTACTCGTATTCGAATTCTTATTAGTAGTCATATTCCGATCCATGTTCTTATTCGTGTTTTATTGTACGTATTTGGCAGCTTATAATTTCTAGTTCATAATCATGCTCACGTTTGTATCGGATTCGTATTCATATTTCGTATTTATATTGATTGTTAATACATGTATATGTATATGTGTATGTACTCATATTTCTTTTTTCCTATTTTGTATTTTGTATTTAGTTACGGGGCTTTTGTATATGTGTATGTATATGTGTATTTTGTATTTTGTATTTCGAAGAGGCAATGAAGAGGCAATGGATTGGGAATTCTAAACAACTAAATTATAAAATAAGATTATCTACAACCTTCATATAGAAATATATTTCATATGAATGAAGTATCAGTGTCGTTTCTATGAAATACCGAAAGGCTGCAATAGTATGACATACATTTAGTAAAACAGTCATAATTTTTGCATACGAATTCCAATTGGGACAGGCCAAATTGGGTCGTGTAGATAATAAGATTATCTACAACTTCCGTGTTGGATGATTTTCTGTCAGAGGAATTTACCAATTTCGTATGGATAGAATATTGGACAGATACATGCAACTTTCTGTGTGAAATAGTGTATATTGGATATACATGTCTTTTGGCCAATCATAATCCTATATGATATAAATATGATTTTTCTCTCTCATCTGGTGTGGTTCATTCAGTTAATTAATTCAGAATATTCCAGAGAATTGTGAGACAACTTTCTAGAGAGAGAAAGGGTGTAAAGAGAGAGAAACCGTGAAAAGGTATTTTCCGGTATAAAGAATCAAACAATCAAGCAAGTTCGCCGGTGTATCGTCTAGGCAGTTGCACCCGTGACCGACGTCTTACGAGTGAAGGTGGATACAAGTAGAGGAGCAACATTTGGGGCTCTTTCGGTTGTGATCGATTCGGAGGAACGAAATCGGTCGGAGACGGAAACGAGTGAATCGGAAACGGGACGCATGAAGACAACCGGATGTGTGTCAAGACGGTGGGAGACGTGTGGTATGGGACACACGGGCTAGTCACCAACGTGACACCGAAGGAAGAAAAGGATGCGAGCGATCAACCCTTCGTGCGTGATCAATTTCACGCTGGTAATCGTCTATCCTTCTATTGCATCGTACCCTCGAAGTCATGGCGTGATCTTGGATTTAGGGAACCGGACCGGGCCTTCATATCCGCTGCGCGGACCCGGGGTCGGGTGAATTCCCAACAGTGGTATCAGAGCAATCGCCATCGATTCGAGGGTCGAATCATAGTCGTATATTCGATATACGCACGGGTTATCAAAGTTCGTACCCGTTTGCATGATGATAGATATAGAGATTCCAATTTCGTTAAAAATCACAAGTAGAATTCACTAGAGATCAATCAAAAGTTGATTGAGAGTATCTAGGAATTATCGTGAAAAGGTTTCATGATTTATCGTTTCAGAAACGAGCGAAAACGGAAGAAACGGCAAAATCTGCAAAAAATTAGAATACGAAACAGTGAGTAAAACTAAGATAATTTTCAGTGGGAAACTCCAAATTGATTGGATCAAATTGGCGTAGTTAGATAATGAGACTATCTATGACTTTGATACAGAAAGTTTTTTCATTTGAACGAATTATCAGTGTCGTGTTTATGGAATACTGAAAGGGTGCGACTGTTTGACATACAGAGACTAAAACATCCGTATATGTCGCATCGAAACTCCAATTGAGTCAAATCCAATTGGGTTAGTTAGATAATAAGATTATCTAGAACTTTCGTTTACGTTCAAAGTCGGTTGGAACAATTTAATATTTTCGTTTCAACAGAATACTGAAAAGGTATCTGTAGTTTTCTGGTTGAAAAGGTGTCTATTGTAGGGGTGGCAATATACCGAGCCGAGCCGAGCACCACCCTGCTCGAGATCGGCTCGAGTCTGGTTCGAGCCAGCTCGGCTCGACTCGTAGGAGGGGTTTGAACTCCGAAGTCCAGCTCGAGATCGACTCGGTAAAATGTCGAGCCAGCTCGGCTCGGCTCGATCCGGCTCGAGGTTGCTGGCGGAGACTGCTGTCGCTGCTGAGGTTGCCCGTTGCTGACTTGCTGTCGCTGCTGGATTGCTGAGTGCTGACTGCTGAGGTTGCTGGCGGCTGGCGGAGGCTCGAGCAGGAGGCGCTGGCGGCTGGCGGAGGCGGGGCGATCGGGAGGGAGATAGGGCGCGGCTCGAGAATAAATATTAAGAATAAATATTAAGAATCTTTTGCATATATGCCCCTTTAAATTGTTTAATTAGGGTTTTCAAATCTCCAATTTCTAGTTAAAATTTAAAATTTTCTCTGTACATGATTCTTCTTTTAATTTTAGTCTTGATAACTCTCAATAATATTAGATCGGATTGATGAAAGGACTCCATACAACATTGATAATTGACGGAAAGTTCGATTAAAACGGGTAGGGACTAAATTGCAAAAATTCTGTAGGTAGGTTTTTCATAAATAGTTTTCATTGTTTTCACTTAATTAATCAACTTGTTCAAACTTCAAATGGAGCTAAATCACCTTGATCTATTGGAGTTTAATTGACAGTGGAACTTTTTTGAGTCATAATCATGTGGGCCTATGTCATAAGATTTGTATATAGAACTGGTACCTAATATTATTATGATTTATAATTGGAAAATGAAGCACACATTTTAAATTATCTAAGTTATTTCATTGATTTGTTATTTTTATAATTGAATAATGGAGCCCTAATTTAGAATGATTTAAGTTATTTCATTGATTTATTACTTAAGTTATTAAGTCATTAATCCAATTATTCATTTATTTTTATGTTCAATTTTTTTTGGAATTGTGCGACATTAGTAGACACGGCAGTGATATTGTTCCCCCGAAATTTCAACACAACACTATATATCCTAACTAACTTACTTAATTAACATGGTAATTTGCAAAAAATATATAATTAATTATATGTGCCTTAGTTAATGAAGTATTTTAATTTGAATATAAAGGATATTGCGTTCACGTCTGAGTTCAGAGCAAAATTCAATAGAAAGATGGCATTATACATTTTGTTTGAATTTCCTTTAGAAAAATTATACTTATCTCCTCTAATATCCACCACAAAACTAGATGTGCCGGACAAAAAACATTAAATACCATCAATAAATAGTAAATTTTACTTCTTCGGTTTACCACGTGATGAACATATCTTACTTAGTTTACTTATTTCTCCTCCAAAAAAACATACAAAGTTTAACAGTGGTCCTTTGGAGCTCTCATGACATAATTATTTGATTGAATACATACTTGATTGACTCTCACATAATAACGAGTATATGCAATTCCTTTTTAGCTTACTACACATTTACATAATTATTAAAAATTCCTATTTAATGTCAAAATTTGAGGCATGATTGAAGGTGTTTATTGTCATGATTTTTGTTTTTTGGAATTTGAATCTGAATAATAAAATGCAAATTCAATCAACATAATAATTCTACTATCATCCCTCAAATTACGAAACAAATATCGAAATATCTCAAACCTTAATATTCAAACCAAAATGTATACAATTTGTCCCTTCTAACTAATGGCCTTGATTTGGATGGTATTTTATTTTGAATTGCTTGACGTTGGAAATGAAATATACACGAGTAAGAGCGGATCATGTGACTGCAAAAATGCAGTATTCTCACTGTAATTGAAGAGAGGAGATTAAAACATGACTCAGTTTCGAAATCATGAGTGGAGAAAGAAAGATTTGGATTTGGGTTGTATTTATAGATTAATTCAAGAAAATTCAAAATTTATTTTGTAACATTTTTATTGGATTTCACACGTTTCACATGTGGTAAATGTTGAACCGATCCCAATAATTTATTTTTCACGTTTGTAAAATTTAGTTTTAATTACAAATGGATGGTGATAATCAATTTCAATAAAAACATTCAATTCATCAATAGGTGTGAAACGGTTAATTTTTTGTTTTCCCATCCTATATAGGAAAACAACAAAAAAAATAGTCATAATTCACCACTACTAATTAATGATTTTGCCCACACATCAATAGCAATAAGTATAGACAGCATGCAAATGTATCCCGCAGGTAACCCGCGGATGACGTGGCATGTGTGTGTTTGACACGTCATCTGAACAAACAGATGGAGGAAAACATTTTTGCCCGACCCGTTAAGAAAGAAACCATCTATCACGTTTTTTGTCTCTTCTCTAATTTGCTTTTATCAATTTTCTGGCTCCGGAAAAAAAACTGCAAATCTCACCGTCGCCCCGGAGTCATTTATTTCCGTTCTCCGATGATCGTTTTCATCCAAACAATCCAACCAGCATCTATCGTCTTCAGCCACTTCTCTCTCTCTCTCTCTCTCTCTCTCTCTCTCTCTCTCTCTCTCTCTCTCTCTCTGCATGTTTTATATTTTGTCTTTGACTATATTGGGCTTAATTGCTCGATTTAGAGTAAATTGAATCAAAATGAGTAAATTTGGAGATTTCAATCAATTAATTTAGGGTTAACTAACTCAAAATTGGGCAAATCGAAGATTATTATTAGTGCTGAAAATTTGAAGATGCCTTCAGATTATTTTGAAGTAAGTTTTAAGGTATCCTCCAAAGATTGATAATTGTCATATTTATCCTCTCAAAACGCAACTTTTGTAAAATTTCATATTTGGATTTTGGAGCAATGCTGGTAGCTTTTCGATGATAATGCAAGTCCAAAACTCTTGTTTATTTTGTACTAATTAAGAATGCTCGAAACTATTTTTTTTTTTAGATCTCGAAGAAGCAGTTACGGCTGCGGAATTTGCAGGTAAAGTTTGAGGTTATCTTACTTTTTCTTATTTTTACATTTTGGTCCTTGTTGTTTTCTTTAATTACAACATTCATTTTTATGGAAAATTTAATCAATGGGTATATTTGATAGAATTTATGTTCTGAAATGATAAATATGATATATTGTATTTGGAAAGGCAAATTTGATATTAAGACAGTATCAATTATTCAAAGAAAAATTAATATTGAGTCCCTTCAGATATATTAAGGATCTCTTTGATTCTCATAACATTAATGCGAATTTGGTTTTATTTTTTTACAGCCTAACTGCATGAGGCCAAAGGATATCAAACTCTGAGAACGAGGATAAAGTTGAAGAGAATCACATTGATGCCCCATATTAAATACTGGTCTGATAATATATTCCGCGTTCACAATGTTTCCGAACTGAACTCATGATGCACGATAGATAGTTAATTAAATACGCACAAATTTCACATGTGGTCTATAAATCCTCTGAATAGTTACAATTGAGCCCCTAACAATATTTAAATTTTGGTTCGGGACATATTGTGCTGATATTACTCACATCGGTCAATGAGGAAGTACAAGGATATTGTTGAGCGTGCAGCTCAGCTCGATATTGTGGTGGCCAACAAACTTGCAGGGCTTTGTAAAATTAGTTTTAGTTTTATCTTTAAATTAAAGTACTTTGAGTTTATATGTACATTAAGATGGTTTGCAGTGAGATTATATCGTCGTGGCCCATGATTGAAATTATATTTACATTCAGAAACTTTGTATTTACGTATAAAATATAAATTATATTCTTTGAAATGTTATGAGAAAATATAAATTATATTTAGAAAATTCCTTACAATCTTTTCGTTCATGATTTATGATCATATCCTTGACAGAAGGAATGTCTCAAACAATTCCATAATCTAGAGATAGTTTTCTTCAATATTTCCGCCAAACAGGCTCCCTCGTCAGTTCTGTTCAGAGCCGGCCCTAGGCACAGGCCAGTGAGGCACGGGTCTAGGGTCCGAAAATATGGAGGGGTCCGAGTTTTTCTCCACGCTTATATATTGTTTGTGAGAAAAAAATGTCAAGCTTACAACAATGGAGAGAGAATAGTTTGGGAAGAAATGAACAATGGAGAGAGGAATCAATCGTGAATGAGGATAATGAATAAGTGTTATTGATCTTATGTGAAATGAACAATGTGGTCTTTTATATTTTTAGTTTTCTACAACAGTTCAAGTAGTACAATTATAAAAATATATCACATAAAATCTACAAAATTCATCATTATGTCTTTTCCCTAAAAAAAACATAAAAAAACATATTGCATTCATTATAATTAAATATTTCATGCATCACAATTTTCAATAAACATAAAAATATATTATTTCATAATAAAAAAAAAACATTTTCCTTAATAAATATAGTTTGCATTATTAGAGCGATCAATTTGTAATATTGGCCAAAAAAATCAGTCTCTTGCCTGTGAATGAAGATGTAACATTTGTAATATTCGGATACATATCTGTAAAAAGAGATACTGTTCCGGATCAGGTTTCATCTGAATCCGAATATTCTTTTCGGATCCGGATATTTTTTCGGATAAGGTTCGAGTTGCTTCGGGCAATATCCGCCCCATTGACACCCTGCTGCAACCGAAATTGTCAGGGATGGATTGATACAACATTTTATAATATCTGGGACGGGCAGACCCTGCTGCAACCGACCCTAATAGTTGTTTGGGTCGGACAGACCCGGAATATACATATTATTAAGGTCGGGTAAACCCTAAAATAAACATATGTTGTAGTGCAAATTCTTCATATGGTGGACGGAGGGGGGGGGGGGGGGGGGTTGATTCTCTCTAGGAATACGAAGTTGTAACTAATTCAGTGAGTATTTTTTTATCATCATACCTTTCTTCTCTTATTGAGTTGCGTGAATAATTATGGAATTGTCTCAAAGAAATGCAAAACTCACTATTAAAGAATGTCAATTAAGTAATTTGTATACCGGGTTTCAAGTTGATGTGATTGATCGTGTAGTTTCCGTTGGAGACCGGATTGGACGCGTCTTTTGTAGATGTTTCCACGGGAAGGGCCATGATAGGTTGTGTGCTGGACGCTTGGGGAGTCCCAATTGATGGAAAAAGAGCTCTTCCCGATCACAAACATACAAGATGTTAAAGCGAAAGCTCCCACAAATATCCTACCACAAGCTAGCCCTGAACAAAAAGGAAATGATCGGAAAACGCGAACCTGCAGGGCTAGTTACCTTTTTAAGAGTACTACAATCATTTTCGATATTAACCATTCTAAAAAACATTTTATTCCTTTTAAAGTTTGTCTCTGTGTAGCAAATGTGATTTCTATTCCATCCATTCAGAAGGTGATTGTCGAGTGATATGATTTCACTTATTCCCTTACCTATAAATAGCATATAATTGCCAACATTTTGTATCCTTGTCCATCCAGACTCTAATGGTTTATCAACGCATATTTTAAAAACCTCAAAGTTTGGACAGTTCATCGAGTTTGTATTGCGCCAACAACTCTCTCCCTTCACAATAATGGGCACTCCAT
Organism: Luzula sylvatica; assembly: GCA_946800325.1. Taxonomy (NCBI): domain Eukaryota; kingdom Viridiplantae; phylum Streptophyta; class Magnoliopsida; order Poales; family Juncaceae; genus Luzula; species Luzula sylvatica. The sequence goes on along the minus strand of OX326959.1, from coordinate 66,767,412 downwards.
CCAGTTCCCCCTTTCCAATAAATATTTTAAAACGACGATTATTATCACCAAGACAAGCAAGATTATTCACTATAACCTTCTTCAGACGATCTCGAAGGTCATAAATAATAACATCATTTTTGTTGTCGATCGCATAAACAAAATCTGTTTTGGACTTGAAGTCTACAATATATGTGCCATCATTGTACATTTTCAGTATGGTCCAACAAGTATCACCAATTCTAGCATACGCCATTTCCCAATCAGAGACCAACTGAGCCACGGCAATGCAATCCTTGTCATATGGACTCGAGGTAAGAATGACCTTCATTACTTGTTTTGTTTTCTCAGGAACACAAAAGTACTTATTATTTTCATTCCTAGCAAATTCTAGAACATTTGGAGAAGATGCAAAGGAAGGAAAACAATTACTCTTCCTCTCTCTGGTAATTGGGTTGATCAAAGAGATTTCCATGTCGTTTTTAAAAATAACCCAACCATGTGAGGAGCCACATATATTTCCGACAATATCATCCGGAAGTTTGATATTGTGAATTCTCGACTTTGATAAATCATAGAAGGACAATGTAGTGGAGAGGGGATTCACCTCGGGAGTATCGGACAACAGCCAGGAAAATTGGCCAGTAAGATTGCGACGACTAGGTGGACAAGCAAGTCGCCACGGTCGACATACTAAACGAAAACAACAATAATGTTCCGCAAACATAATTTTTTCCGATATAAGTTGTATTAGTTCCGGATAAAGACAAGTCCAATCTAGATCCATCAAAGACGATCTGCTAGGATTGGTAACTCAGTGATGATGAAAAAAACAGTTCCGTTCCAGACAAAGACAAGACCTCTTATCCCCTTTTTATATAATTATAGGGTTTTGAATTTAACTTTTAGGATTTAGGGTTTAGGAGGCGGGGGGGACAAGGAGAAAGGGATTGCAATGAGAAAGAAGAAATTTTGAAGGTAAAATATACTTGTTTCTTGTAAGTTCCTCCATAATTTATTGATGTGTTTGCAACAAAATTAGTAATAAACCAAACGAATGAAGCAAACACACGTGTTCAATTAGAACCATTTAACACTATTTTTAGCACTAAATAACATCTTTACATCTCATCAATAAAACTAGATAACTGGACGTGCCTTCGTATCAAACGCTTAAGTATTGAACGTTTAAGAAATGACATGATCACACAATTCAACAACAAATTTCACACGAATATCTAAAAGATAATTTTTTGCAGTTCATTAAAATCTACTCCAACCAAATGCACTCCAAAATTGCTCACTAATTGGTTGCTTGGTGTCTTCACGCCCTCACACTAGCATACACTTTCTTACTTTAGATTAATTTTTTGTAGTTTAGTAAAATCTACTCCAACCGAATGCACTCCAAAATTGCTCACTAACTTGTTGCTTGGTGTCTTCACGCCCCCACACTAGCATACTCTTTCTTACTTTAGATTAATTTTTTGTAGTTTAGTAAAATCTACTCCAAACGAATGCACTCCAAAATTGCTCACTAGTTGGTTGCTTGGTGTCTTCACGCCCCCACACCAGCCTACGTTTTCTTACTTTAGATTGATTTTTTGGAGTTCAGTAAAATCTACTCCAACCGAATGCACTCCAAAATTTCTCACTAGTTGGTTGCTTGGTGTCTTCACGCCCCCACACTAGCCTACACTTTCTTACACCTTTTTTATATTATTTTATATTTTGTCTATACTATCTGAATATAAGATATGTTATTTATATCGTTGTAATTATTATTTGTACACTTTTGTATTGTTTTTTTAATACTATGAATGAAAAATTTGTTGTTATTCATACCTTTTTACCATATATTTTTTACTATTATATATATATATATATATATATATATATATATATATAGAGAGAGAGAGAGAGTTGCTAAAATGCTCAAGTGAGCATTGTACCTTCCATGCTCAAGACTTATCTACCATTCAATCTACTTCGAGATTCGTACAGATTTATAACAGAGCGGTGAGAAATTATTAACAGAGCGGCTCCGTTTATTTCCTTAACTTTTCCCTTTCCTTTTCTTACGCAAAGAAGAAAGAACCCTAGTTACTACTTTGCCCCCATAAAATTTCCTCTCCAGATCTCTATGCTTGTCTTCTTTAGTAATTACCCCTCCTTCCTCCTTCGTGCTTGGAGATTGTACTTGCTCTCTGCCTCCCCCCATCGGAATTTTCCCTCTTTCGTTGCTCTACTGGAGAACATAATTGGATTTGTGCGAGGAAAGGTTCCTGCCTAGCGGTTGATGTACATGCGAGGAGGGAGAAGCTGCTGTCGGGGAGTGATCGACATGCGAGGATAATTGCTGCCGAGAGGAGGATCGACGACGCTACAACGAAGCTGATTGACGAAATGGGCTGAGGCGACCTTGATTTCTGCTGTTGTACAATTGATGCACAATTGGGTAATAATTGAAATGAAATTTGGTTTGTTTTAAGTAATTGAAACCTCCCCACGTAATTTGATTTGTTTTCATTGTTAAATTGATAAGACATACTTAATTTCCAAGAATATTTTTGCCCCAATACACATTTAATTGAAGTTGAAACTTTTTGATATTAATTTTCTTTATAGGCTGAACAATCCACATCATCGGTTCGGTTAGATAATTGCAGATTCAAAGCGCTTCGGTTGTATTGTATTTTGTACCAGTATTGTGCGGTACCGTGTCCATGATAAAAAAATCCTAACATATCAAATTGGTATAATGCTGTAATCTATTTACTTATATAATACTTTGTTTCGATTTCTTTTTTGTGTGTGCATAACCCGTCGTTTGATTTTTTTTAATCAGGTTATCTAGATGAGGGGGAGAAATCCATGAATGAAATGGAGTTTTGGACAGGATTAGGGTTTAGGGCTTCGGTTAGGCTAGGATAATGTATATTAATAATGGATTTGTGTTTGGAAAGTTGGATTTGTATTTGTATTTTATATTGAAATTGTGTCGCCGTGTTGGTTGAGTTTTTTTTATAAAGTTGCATAGATATGGTGGGAGAAGTCAACGAATGAAACTTATTCGGATTCGGGACATAATTAGGGTTTAGAGTTTCGATTAGATTAGGATTGTGTATATTAAAAAAAAAATTATTTGTATATTGAAATTTTGAGTTTGTAGGATTTGAAATCGTGATAAATTGATATTGGTTTGTACAAGTGTAGTTAAGTTCAATTAGTACTATATTGAAACAATGTACGAATGGTACTGAAAAAAATTGAATGGTACCCAAACAAGTTAACAATCTTACCAACAATTTATGTGTACCAATTACAGTTTGATTCACCCATCTAAAAAGCATTCATAAATTTTGAACTATAAGCAAAATAGTATAAAACTACAAAGAAATGCTCACAAATAACAATTTAGCCCATGTCATTCTCACTTAACAAAATGAACCATAATACTGTAAAATTAGAAACATGTCCCAAAAACCCTAAAAATATTAAAATATGATTCTAAACCCAACAATCACAAATAAATTTGAGAATAACCCTAAAATACAAAAAAAAAATTATCAACTCAAACATATCACTAATCATCATCGTTGTTATCATCATAATCGATTTGATCACAAACGCCTCTATCATAATCATCGCTTCCATCCAAATGATATTTTCTATTGCGATCACCATTTCCTTGAAGCTTAATTTTCTACAAGTAAGACATGACTCGAAATATAACAAAGAATGAAATTATGTGAAGAACAATAATAATTGATAATTATACCTCTGGACATGTCGAAGCATTATGCCCCGCTTTCTTCTTGCATATACAACATCTTCGTTTTTTCTTCACAATTCTCTCTGCATGAGGCTTGAAACGTTGTGGTTTTCTCTTTCCCTTACACAGGGAAATTGGTGGATCACCCAGTGGCTGATTAGATGCTTGGTCCATGATACTATGTTCTGCAAGGGTAGTGACCGGTCAATCTGCAACCACGACATGTTCGATCTCATTGTCGAGTTCATCTAATTTTGCACAAGCAATTGCAAACGCATCTAATTTTGCACAAGCAATCTCATTGTAGAGTCCAAATCCACTCCAACTAGTTTCTTATTTGAATGCTAAAATCTCTAGCGTTTGAATGGGTTTGAACCCATTGTTCCCTAACATCGGTTCATGAGTATCTTCTTTATCTAATGATAGATCATCTGTGAGGTACTTTTCGTAAGGATCGACAAGAGACACCTGATTAATCAGGAATCATTCAAAAAAAATTAACTTCAATGCTCTTATTAAAAAATTAAGTTTCATACATTAAACTAGTACCTCGAATGTGTTATCTTCAATGAAATCATATTGTTCTGACTGAGCTGTGCTAGTTGAAGGCCCAAACATCGTTTATAACAACCTACAAAGGTCAGAATTGGATCCGCAAAACTGCAAGCGTGGAAACCTGTAGAGGGTTAGAGATTAGCAGGTTAAAATTGAATTGGCGGCAGAGTTAAAATTGAATTGGCGGCAGAGTTAAAATCGAGCTCAGAGATTAGCATGTTAAAGTTGAATTGGCGTGTCATGTACCAACAATCTCTCTTTCAATAATCAAAGAAAATAGGATTAAAACATACAATTGCAACTCAAGAACACAAGGAATGTTTATTGAAAATTCACAAGTATTCAATTACAACTTCTCTAGCTCTCCAAAGCCAATAACCAAAAAAAAAACATGCTGAATAAAAATCTAAAAACTTCTTAATATACTTCCTGCAGCTATAACCAATTAGTACGGAAGATCCACAGTACTAATATTCTCACCCATTACTCTAATTCTCCATTGGGCTATTAACTCAGCCCATCTTCTTCTTTCTATTGTCCACTTAATTAAAGCCTACCCGATAACCTTCAAGATCCGGATCCTCTAACCCGTCCCCCAACGGCCTCCATTCAAACTGAAATTATTCAGTTTGGTCCCTCTAAACTATTTATTCGCATATAAGTAAATTATATCGCATATATAACAATACTCCCCTCTTTAAAAACCTTGCCATCAAGGTTTAAAATCAGGATATTTCTCCATCACTTCATCATAATCTTCCCATGAGGCCTCTTCTTCAGGCAAATTAGCCCATTTCACCAGAATTTTCAGTCCAGTGGCATTATCCTTGTTATACAGCTCTCTCTGCAAGATAGCCACTGGCTCCAATTTTAAAATTCCTTCAGAATTCATTAATGGTAAATGTTTCCTCACAATCTTCTTTTTTCCAATCTTCTTCTTCAATTGAGATACATGAAAAATTGGATGAATCAAGGATCCCTCAGGAAGTTCTAGTTTGTAAGCCACAGTTCCATATTTTTGTGAAACCCTAAAAGGTCCATAATATTTAGCTCTTAATTTTCCTTCTTTGCTTTTTGAAACACTTACTTGTCTGTACTGTTGAAGCTTTAAATATACTTCATCTCCCACTTCAAAATTCCTTTCCACTCTCTTTTTATCTGCATGATATTTCATTCTTTCTTGAGCCTTTTTAAGATTTTCTTTTACTAATTGTATGATTTGGTGCCTCTCTTTGTACCAATCATCAACTGCTGCTACCTTGGTACCAGGTGCAGACCCTAATTCCAGTGGAGTTGGTGAATAACCATACAACAACTCAAAAGGAGTTTTTCTGAGGGCAGTATGGTAATTTGTGTTGTACCATAATTCTGCCTGTGAAAGCCATAAATTCCATTTCTTAGGACAGTGAGAGATCATGCATCGCAGATATTGCTCTAGACATTGATTCACTCTCTCTCTGTTTGTCCATCAGACTGAGGGTGATAAGAGGTGCCCAATCTCAATTTGGTACCATGAATTCTGAACAACTCTTGCCAAAAATTACTCAGAAATATTTTATCTCTGTCACTTACAATCTCCCTTGGAATTCCATGCAATTTGCACACATGATCAAAGAATTTCCTGGCTATTATTTGGGCAGTGTAGGGATGTGTAAGGGGTATGAAATGGCTATACTTGGTGAACCTATCCACTACTACCATTATAGAGTCTTTTCCTTCAGATTTTGGTAATCCCTCCACAAAGTCCATACTTACACATTCCCATGCTTCTTGAGGAATTTTTAAAGGCTGTAATAATCCTGGATTCCCAATTCCTTCATGTTTGTTTCTTTGACAAACATCACAGCTCTTCACATACTCTTGAATTTCTGCTTTCATACCCTTCCAATAAAATAGTTTTTTTATTCTTTGATAAGTCCCCAAAATTCCAGAATGACCCCCAACGTTTGAGTCATGCAGTTGAAACATGATCTTTTCCTTAAGTCCTGTGTCACTTCCTACCATCAATCTTCCCTTATACCTGATTAGTCCTTCATGAATGGAAAAATTAGGAAAACCATTAGGGTTTATAATTAAACCCTCCAATAATTTTTTATCTTCTTCCCTAATGGTGTAACTTTTTTCCACTTCTTGACACCATTCTGGCTTCACTACACTCACTTCAAACAGATGCATTTCAGAATTTTCCTCTCTCCTTGACAATGCATCAGCTGCTCTATTTTCTGCCCCTTTTTTATACTTAATCTCATAATTAAGTCCCATTAATTTAGATAAGCCTTTATGTTGCAATTGAGTGTTAATCCTTCCCCCCAATAAGAATTTTAAACTCTCATGATCTGTCTTAATAATGAATTTATTTCTCTAAAGATAATGTCTCCATTTATTGACAGCCATGATTATTGCAAGCAATTCTTTTTCATATATAGATCTTCCTTGATTTTTTATTCCTAAACCTTTACTCATGTAAGCCAATGGATGACCATTTTGCATCAGCACTGCTCCTATCCCAAACCCACAAGCATCGGCTTCTATTTCAAAAGCTTGAGAAAAATCGGGTAATGCCAGCACAGGAGTTGTGCACATGGCTTCTTTCAATTCTTTGAATGCTTTTCCAGCTTTAGGGTTCCATCCAAAATTTCCTTTCTTAAGCAATTGGGTCAATGGCCTACTTATAATTCCATAATTTCTCACAAATTTTCGATAATAACCCGTTAATCCAAGAAATCCTCTTAATTGTTTGATCGTTACTGGTTCTGGCCAATTCTTCATCACCTCAATTTTAGATGGGTCAGTAGCTACTCCTTCACCACTGATTATATGACCCAAGTATTCAATGCTCCTAACTCCAAATGAGCATTTACTTTTCTTCACAAAGAGTTGATGTTTGCTTAAAGCTTCAAACACAATCTCTAAATGCTTCTTATGGGTTTCTTTATCTTCACTGAACACCAGGATATCGTCAAAAAAGACCAATACGAATCGTCTCAATTGAGGTTCAAAAATTCGGTTCATTAGAGCTTGAAAGGTTGCCGGGGCATTCGTTAATCCGAAGGGCATAACGAGAAATTCGAAGTGGCCTGAATGGGTTCGGAACGCCGTTTTGAATATATCCTCGTCTGCCATTCGAATTTGGTGGTATCCCGCTCTCAAATCTAGTTTCGAAAAGATCTTAGCTTTATGCAATTCATCGATTAAATCATCAATAATAGGTATAGGATACTTATCTTTGATGGTAATTGCGTTCAGTTGGCGGTAATCGATGCACATCCTCCACGTGCCGTCTTTTTTACCCACCAAAATCGCCGGAGATGCGAACGGGCTACAACTGTGTCGAATGACGCCGCTCTCCAGCATTTCCTTCACTATCTTTTCGATTTCTTCCTTCTGATAGTGAGCATACCTATACGGGCGGAGTTGAACTGGTTTGGCATCTTCGATCAGAGGTATCGAATGGTCAAGCTCCCGTTTTGGTGGAAGCTTCCGCGGTTCTGAGAATAGAATTGAATAACGATCGAGGAGGGTTTGGAATTCTGGGTTTTGAAGATCTTCTCGGAATTCCAATTCTGTATTTTCACATCCGGATTGCAATTCCAAGTTTTTAATGTATGCCACACAGTGAATTCTATCTTTTGAAATCCATTCTTCCAATTCCTCACTCTCAATCCAGTTCACTGATTCCACATTCTTCTTTGTGTTAATCATCTCAGTAAGAGTAATTAACCCTGTTTTGGATTTAATGGTGACACTTCTTTTCACATAATCAAATTCGACGGCTCCCCACGATTCCATCCAGTCCAACCCTAGAATAACATCCACGGTTCCCAATTCTAGCAATCTTAGATTGAATTCGAACTCGTGATTTTGCATCTTCCACGAAAACCTCTCGCAAATTCCATCGCTGATGATTCTATTTCCATTAGCGACTGCTACCCCCAATGGTACATTTTTTGTGATCTGAAATCCAGTTAACTTAACAAATTTTGGATCAATAAAAGAATTCGTGCTCCCACTGTCAATTAGTACTAGGAAGGATTTTTGTTTATGTCTGGCCAAAATCTTTATGGTTTGATTTTTCTTGTTGTGATTCAGGGAATGAATGGAGATTTTCATACTCTCTCCCTCTTCGATCTCCTTCTCATCCCCTTCTTCATTTTCCTCTACTTGATCCTCTTGATCTTCATTGTTACTATCCTGATTTTCTCTTTCGATTTGATTCACATTTCTTTTTGGCCTATTTGGACAATCATTCCCTTCAGTCCACTTCTCAGGACAGTAATAACATCTTCCTTCCTTCCTCTTTTTCTCCCAATCAATCTTAGTTCTTACTTTTTCCTTATCTTTTTTATTTGTTGTATAATCCTTCTTCTCGTAGTTTGAGTAAGATTTGCTCAATTTGAACGTTTTTTCCTTTTTCTGTGCCTATGCATCTCTTTCGTAATGCCATGCATTATCGTACGCATCATAAAGGTTCCTGGGTCTAGAAACAATCACTCTTGATCTCAATTCATCCTTTAATCCACTCACGAAACATGGCATAAAAAATTCTTCTTCAAGGTATGGGTGTTCAATCAAAACGAGATTCTTAGCCCTTTCAAACTTCGCTCGATATTCAGTGACTGTGCCTGTTTGACGTATGGTATGAAACTCACCGATTGGTCCCATCATTAGTTTACTCTCAAATCTCCTACATAACTCATCAGCAAACACATTCCAATCCAGAGTTCTTCTCGTCAACTGGAACCCCCTGTACCATTCTCTCGCCTCCTTCTTTAGGTACAAGGATACTAGTTCAACTTGCTGCCATGCTTGCACCCTACACATCTTAAAGCACGTCTCGCACTGATCGATCCAGTCTCTGGGATCATCTCCGTAAAAATACGGAATTTCCACCTTCGTTTTTGGGTTAAATTCGACTCCCCTGTTTCTATCTCGATCTCTTCCCCTATATCGATCTCTATCACGATAGCCCTTATCATGATCTCTGTAGTTCTCTCGACCACGACCCTTATCCCGATCATGATGATCAGAATACTCTTCATCCAAGTCAACCCTTACCTCCAGATCCTCCTCTTGATCAAGTCTCCTCCTTCTAAGTTTTGATACCACTTGTCATGTACCAACAATCTCTCTTTCAATAATCAAAGAAAATAGGATTAAAACATACAATTGCAACTCAAGAACACAAGGAATGTTTATTGAAAATTCACAAGTATTCAATTACAACTTCTCTAGCTCTCCAAAGCCAATAACCAAAAAAAAACATGCTGAATAAAAATCTAAAAACTTCTTAATATACTTCCTGCAGCTATAACCAATTAGTACGGAAGATCCACAGTACTAATATTCTCACCCATTACTCTAATTCTCCATTGGGCTATTAGCTCAGCCCATCTTCTTCTTTCTATTGTCCACTTAATTAAAGCCTACCCGATAACCTTCAAGATCCGGATTCTCTAACCCGTCCCCCAACGGCCTCCATTCAAACTGAAATTATTCAGTTTGGTCCCTCTAAACTATTTATTCGCATATAAGTAAATTATATCGCATATATAACATGGCGGCAGAGTTGAAACCCGTAGAGGGTCCAATTTCATGAGATTGCAACCCACTGTAGGAGCACAACTCAAATCAGATTTGAAAAGTCCTCGTCCTACCCCACCGTAGCAGCGCAATCTCCCCTCACGGTAATGATTCTTCGAAGCAAGTGCAATCTCCACCATGCAAGAGGTAGGCAAAAGTATTAGGGTTTTTTTTGGGTCTAAAGAGGGGTTACGGGGAAGAGAAAGAAAGAGAGTGGGGTTACAAGGATTAAACAGAGTACCTCCGTTAAAATTGTATCAACCGCTCCGTTATAAATCTGCACGAATCTTGAAGTAGATTGAATGGTAGATAAGTCTTGAGCATGGAAGGTACAATGCTCACTTCATCATTTTAGCAACTCTCATATATATATATATATATATATATATATATATATATATATATATATATATATATATATATGAGGGAGGCTAACCTACTTAATTAAGTACCAAGGATTTGGTACTTAATGTTTTTTAACCATTGGATTTGCATTGAGATTTGTGTTTTTTCATGATGATCATGAAATTTTGTGCACATCTTTAAATGCACAAATCTATTTCATGATCATCATGAAAAAACACAAATCTCAATGCAAATCCAATGGTTAAAAAGCATTAAGTACCAAATCCTTGATACTTAATTAAGTAGGTTAGCCTCCCTCTCTCTCTCTATATATATATATATACACTATACCATTCTTATTATTTATATTATTTATATTTTGTATGATTATTTATACCTTTCTATATACTTTGGATTATTTTAAATATTTATACTTTTTCACTATACCGTATATTATAGATTATCTTTATTTTTATGTTTTTTTTTATTTTTACTTTTTATGTAAGATGAAAAATATATGTTGTTATTTATACATTTTACTATTATTTTATTCTAAATAATGGATTAAAGATATGTAAATACTTGTTATTTATACGTTCTTCTATATTATGGATAAAAATGTGTTGTTATTTATGCATTTTTCATTGTAAAAATGTATAAATACGATATAAATACAACTTCCTAATATGAAGACGGATGGTATCTTTGACGCTGTCCATAAAAATTGACAGCTCGTCTAATTTTGTACTGTTTTTTCTTTATTCATGTATTTTTTTTCCACGGGATGCGCTGTGATTAAAAGCAGTGTACGGGAGTGCAAAAAAGGTTATGATTATTATGAATGCACCATCAACTGACTATCCAAAATTACAGTTAATTCTACAAATACAATTTATAAACATTTATCTCTAGTCTTGTGATGTCATGTAACTTTTCACCTGTTATATTAGTGACCCAAATTGCTATTTGGTTTATGGTATTAGTGTGGTCGAGTCTATTTAGTATGGTTTATGGATCAAGTCTATTTAGTTTTGTTTGTTGTTTTTGTGTACTTAAATGACCCCAAGAGGTAGTTCAAGGATAAGGATTTTCATTTTACACCTCTCATTCTCTCTCTCATTTTACACTTTCCAAAAGAGCATAAAGTGCTATCCAAACAGCATAAAGAGCATATCTCTTCTAGGGCTGGCAAAAAAAGCTCGGCTCGAACGTTCGTTCGAGTTCGGCTCGAAGATCGTTCGAAAATTGGCTCGATTTTTTCGAACCGAGCCGAGCCAGCTCGAGCCAATTTCGAGCCGAGCTCGAGCTGAGTGTTGTTCGGCTCGCGAGCCAGCTCGGCTCGAACAATTTTGCACATATACCCTTCAAAAATAATTTAATTACCATGTGAAGCCCAAGCCCAAGCCCAGCCCAGCCCAGCCCAAATTTTTACAAACTCAACTTCCTTCCTCTCTCTCGTGACCTTGTCTGTCGCGACTCCCTCTCGATCGCCCAACCCTATCTCCCTCCCGACTCCCGAGTGATGAGCGGGTTTTCAATCACTTTTAAATTGATATATCGTTGTATGTGAAAACCAATTCAATCAACAAGTTTGGAATTTAATGTGTATAGTAGTAATATGCAAGTTCGTTCCACGAGGAGTATATGCGTCAAATAATGAATCAAAACGAGCCAAAAGGCAGAAACTTTTCCAAAAAGAGAATTAAGGGCAGAAACTTTTTCTAACTTCAGATCTTTAAAATAATTATTTCGAAGTTTCCAAAATTAATGAAATTTTGTGTAGAGATAGGTCTGCATATTATCAAATTTATCCTAAAATTTCAAACAATTTGGACAACGGAATAAAAAGTTATTAACGAATTACAATCAGGTCTCTGAAAAACAGTCCCCTGGAAACAGCAGGTTTTCAGTTTAACTCACAGTTTTCAAAAATTCATATCAATTAGAATATTTCATGAAATTCTACGATTCAAAAAGTTTACGAAACTAGAAATTAAAATCTACGCAGAACAAAAATATCACGCAAAGAGAGCACAAGATCGAATGCAAGAAATAAGATTTAGAACAAAGATTTTTAGATTAAAACAAGTTTTCTTTACACGACATCAAACAGTCATTCAACATACAAGAAATTCAAGGTTTATAAAGAATACACCTAATTCGAAGAAAGTAGAGCTTCAACGCGCCAAGAGGAGCTCCTTTCCTCGCCTAGTGTCGTCGCTCGATGCTCGAACCGCTAGAAAGCTAGGACGGTACGAGCGCTTCTCGCTCGAAGTTGTCGACTCTCCCGGATGAAGAAAGCTTCGAGTCCGGTTGTGACGTGTATCTTCTGCGACTAGCTTCGATTAGATCGATTCACCGGATGAAGTAAGCTTCGAGTCCGGCAAACAATCACTCGAGAATTCGAGTAATTCTTGAATGGTTCTTGACGTTCTTGAAAGTTCTTGGAAGTGCTTAGAGAGAGAGAGGGCAGAAAAATGGTGAAGAGAATGTGGGGGGAAGAAGTGCTCCAAGGAGCGTAACTCTGCCCATAGGCCTTGGGGTCTTATTTATAATGTCATTGGGGCTTTCCCATTGGCCGAGAGATGGGTGAGAGGATTGAGGGTAGTTGGGGGTGGTAGGTGAGGTAGGTGGGGCTGTAGAGTGGCAATTGTGTGAGTGGTTTTCGAGTAGAGTTTGGTGCAATCTCTTATGTTGATGATTATTTGCCTTCTCCTTCACACGTGTACCGAATTGGTCGGTATGATATATCGATTTTAACGGCGCGAGGAGACGAAGGTAACTACACTCTTGGATTGCCGAGAATTTCCACCTAAAACCTGTAATTAAGCAATAAATCACACTTAGTGAAGAAATATTCTTGTTATCTCAAATATGAACAATTGTATATATAAAGTTGTGATTCAAAAGGGCTAAAATCCCCAAATTAGATATCAAAAAGGTGCTTTATTTTCCTCTTATCAAATACCCCCATACTTAAACCCTTGATCGTCCTCGATCATGATGAGCGTAAAAATCAAGCACAAAGAAAAATGCATGTATAGGTTTTATTGAAATTATATTCATCGATCTCAAAACTCAATTGTCACGAGATAATTTTTTACTCTTATCATAATCACTAGTATTGAAATAGATAAGTTTGAGTTATATTAGAATCTATTTTCAATGAATTGCACAAATTCGAAGAGTTTATTAGAGCAAATGATCTCAACCGAAAAAAAAATGATTAAACACCATCATTCAATTCTTTTCACTCCACAATTCACAAGGATTATCATGAAAAAGCATTAATGAAAACCAATTTTTCCGTATTGCAAAAATCATTTCTTAAATGTAATTTGTCACTTTTAAACCGTTCGGTACGTTAGTACTTGGTTCATCTTCGATTTCTACTAAATTTTCCCAACTTGCGCTCGATTTTTGAACTCCTTTTCTTTCTTTTTTATTCTTTTTATTTTTCTTCTTTTCTTTTATTCTTTTTATTTCTTTTCTTTTGTTCGTTACTGCTTTCGATGGTCCCCATGTGTGTCCTTTGGGATAACAAGTGGTCATGACTCACACCACTCATTACTTAGTAAAACCCCATGGATCCGTGCAATCTTTAGCCAACAAGTGGTCATGACTCACACCACTCATTACTTAATCAATCGCACGGACTCGACAATCGAAAGCGCTTCAATCCGTGATTGTAGAAAACTTTTTCGCATCGACTCTTGATCATGACTCACACCAAGAACCGGCTACTTTGGTTTACTACGACTCATGCACCCCTTTAGCCAACAAGTGGTCATGACTCACACCACTCATTACTTAATCAAGGTGCATGAGCTCATCGAATCAAGCTTTGAGCGCAAATTGGTTCCCGTTAGTGTAATTTCGAATCCCCATGAACGGTCGGGCCCTTTAAGTGCAAATGGTCAAATTTTAGATTCAAGCAAAACTTACTAAATTGGTTCAAACAAAACTTTTTAGAAATTCCAAGTTCAAAATGGGTTTATTTATTGAAAATGGTGTGTCATGTAAATCAAGGATTGATCAATTTGTCAAAAACTCATGAATTTAGTGAATTCATTGATTAGGGTTTGAATCCCCAAAAGAATCTCTTCAAGATCTCAATCAACTCCTTCAAATATTTGTGAAAATTTGTTTTAAAAATCGATGATTTATTCAATGAGGTGGAGAAAAACCATTTTTTTTAACAAGTATTTGAAGTGCTTAAAAATCGAGGACGATCACGAAAAATTGATTTAAAATATGATATATACATTGGTGGTAGAATTTTTTAATTTTTAAAATTTTTAAAATTTTCAATTTTCATAAAAGCAAAATAAAAGCATAAAAGAAAAATAAAAGCGAATATATACAAAGGAAATCCAAATATTATCCCCCCCACACTTATTTCCAAGCTTGTCCTCAAGCGAAAAGATACGAAAAAAAATGTCGACTAAAATAGAAAAAAGATGGATAGATAAAACCTGAATTTTTTTTTGGTGCGTGGGTTGCCTCCCAACTAGCGCCCTTTCTTTTACGTCTTTGGGCTAGACACCCAAAGTTAACCTATTTCGAGATTATATGAGGCGCTTATGCTTTTAGCGGCTTTACGACCGCCTTTGAGCAGTCTCATTAAGAGATTGGAGACTTGAGAAATTGCCATGTGTATTTTTCGTTTAGCGTAAGTTGAACTTGGCGTGAAGAGTTTCTTTATTTCATCTTGGATTTTTCCAAGCGTTTCTTCTAAAGGCCTTTGTTGGAGAGGCGTTGTAAGAGGTGTGAGTACTTCGAATTTATTCTTCTTTCTTGATATATCTATAATTAGAAGATCATTCCTTTCATTAGAAGTATCATAGTTCTTAATTATTTTAGAATTGATAATAAAAGGAATGTTTTCACCTTGGAGAATTTGAGTTTTCTCTTCTTGCTCGGTTGATAATTGCTTGTTTTCATCGATTGGAGTGAGTTGAACCGTCTTTTGGAGAGTTGAATCCATTGACACCTTTTCTTCTTCAATTGTCGTTCTCGTTCCAACGCTTTCATCGAATCCCCCCATGCTTGAACTCTTGTCACCTTCAATCTCCACAATCTCCTCGTTTGAATATTCTAACTCGAGACAAATCACTCTTTGATCTAGATCATTTACGATGGATTGAATATTTCCGAGTCGTCGAGAGGTGGTTTTAATCTCATGCGAGATGTCACTTATCTCTTGTTTGATTTCTTGTTTGATTTCTTCAAAATCTTGTTTCATTTCTTCATAAACTTGTTCTTGCTTTTGTTTAAGAGATACCATCATCGCCATCATTTCCTCCATCATTCTTTTTAATTCTTGGTCTTGATCTTCGTTTTGGGATTGAAATTGTGGATCTTGGTAATCAAATTCATGTTGAGATTCGAGTTCGTTTTGAGAAGGTTCGTATATGGGGTTTGAGTAATTATTGGTGGTTTCGGTATAGGATTGTGTCTCATAACCCCATGGGGATTCGTTTTCGTATTCGCGAGCTTCGTAGATGGGATTTTGATAAAGGGTCTCGGTGTGTGATTCTTCGTATTGATTTGAGGTGGAACATGAGAGCAAACCGAGCCTTCGTTCTTCTTTTCTTTCTTCCCATTCGTCGATGTCTTGATTGATCATTTCTTTAAGCGTCATGTGTTTTGGATATCTTCTTGGAATTCTTTCTTGAGTTAGCAATTCTCCAAACGTTCTTGGTCCTTCTTGATGATCCATCTTGCTCTACTCCGTGTACCTCGCAAGAATAGAAAAATTTCGAAATTAGTGAAATATCAAGTTCAAACTTATCAATTCTATTAAAAATATCACTCAAGATTGCAAGTTCAATTCATAATTTGACTTAAACATTAGTCCCCGGCAGCGGCGCCATTTGATGAGCGGGTTTTCAATCACTTTTAAATTGATATATCGTTGTATGTGAAAACCAATTCAATCAACAAGTTTGGAATTTAATGTGTATAGTAGTAATATGCAAGTTCGTTCCACGAGGAGTATATGCGTCAAATAATGAATCAAAACGAGCCAAAAGGCAGAAACTTTTCCAAAAAGAGAATTAAGGGCAGAAACTTTTTCTAACTTCAGATCTTTAAAATAATTATTTCGAAGTTTCCAAAATTAATGAAATTTTGTGTAGAGATAGGTCTGCATATTATCAAATTTATCCTAAAATTTCAAACAATTTGGACAACGGAATAAAAAGTTATTAACGAATTACAATCAGGTCTCTGAAAAACAGTCCCCTGGAAACAGCAGGTTTTCAGTTTAACTCACAGTTTTCAAAAATTCATATCAATTAGAATATTTCATGAAATTCTACGATTCAAAAAGTTTACGAAACTAGAAATTAAAATCTACGCAGAACAAAAATATCACGCAAAGAGAGCACAAGATCGAATGCAAGAAATAAGATTTAGAACAAAGATTTTTAGATTAAAACAAGTTTTCTTTACACGACATCAAACAGTCATTCAACATACAAGAAATTCAAGGTTTATAAAGAATACACCTAATTCGAAGAAAGTAGAGCTTCAACGCGCCAAGAGGAGCTCCTTTCCTCGCCTAGTGTCGTCGCTCGATGCTCGAACCGCTAGAAAGCTAGGACGGTACGAGCGCTTCTCGCTCGAAGTTGTCGACTCTCCCGGATGAAGAAAGCTTCGAGTCCGGTTGTGACGTGTATCTTCTGCGACTAGCTTCGATTAGATCGATTCACCGGATGAAGTAAGCTTCGAGTCCGGCAAACAATCACTCGAGAATTCGAGTAATTCTTGAATGGTTCTTGACGTTCTTGAAAGTTCTTGGAAGTGCTTAGAGAGAGAGAGGGCAGAAAAATGGTGAAGAGAATGTGGGGGGAAGAAGTGCTCCAAGGAGCGTAACTCTGCCCATAGGCCTTGGGGTCTTATTTATAATGTCATTGGGGCTTTCCCATTGGCCGAGAGATGGGTGAGAGGATTGAGGGTAGTTGGGGGTGGTAGGTGAGGTAGGTGGGGCTGTAGAGTGGCAATTGTGTGAGTGGTTTTCGAGTAGAGTTTGGTGCAATCTCTTATGTTGATGATTATTTGCCTTCTCCTTCACACGTGTACCGAATTGGTCGGTATGATATATCGATTTTAACGGCGCGAGGAGACGAAGGTAACTACACTCTTGGATTGCCGAGAATTTCCACCTAAAACCTGTAATTAAGCAATAAATCACACTTAGTGAAGAAATATTCTTGTTATCTCAAATATGAACAATTGTATATATAAAGTTGTGATTCAAAAGGGCTAAAATCCCCAAATTAGATATCAAAAAGGTGCTTTATTTTCCTCTTATCACCGAGCCCGACTCCCTCCCGCCGCGATTCTAAGTTTCGAGCCGCCGCGATTCCCTCCCGCCCGCCCTAAGTCCCTAGCAGCAGTGCCGAGTCCCTCTTGCTCGAGCCGCGCCCTATCTCCCTCCCGATCGCTCCGCCTCCGCCAGCCGCCAACGCCTCCTGCTCGAGCCTCCGCCAGTTGTCAGCAACCTCAGCAGCGACAGCACTCCGCCAGCAACCTCGAGCCGGATCGAGCCGAGCCGAGCTGGCTCGACATTTTACCGAGTCGATCTCGAGCTGGACTTCGGAGCTCGAACCCCTCCTACGAGTAGAGCCGAGCGGGCTCGAACCAGACTCGAGCTGGGTTGTGTTCGGCTCGGCTCGGTAAATTGCCACCCCTAATCTCTTCTTTTCTTCTCAAAAGAAACAAAGTTCTTCTTTTTCTTCTTCAAAAGAGCAAAGCTCTATTTACTAAAAGGAGTTAAGCTCCATTCTTCCATCAAGAAAGCTAAGTTCTATTTTACTAAAGGAAACTAAGCTCCATTCTTACTCCATTTTTCTCTCAATCTGTTTTGTCGTTTCTGCTTAATCTTAACAAATTGGCATCAGAGCGAGGCTCTATTATCGCCACCACTATTATCAAGATTAATCGATTTGTTTTTCATCGCTGATTTGTGATCGCTCAATTTTTGTTCGGTTTTGACCATTAAAGCTTCAAGCTTTTTGTGGATGATTTTCGATTAATCTTATTGTTGTGTGGGTATTGTAAAAGGAGATCTAATCTCTCTTTTATTTGGTAATTTTGTGTTTCTTGCAAAAATTACGTTGTGATTTGTGGATTATTGTCGAGAGATTGTATTTTGAAAAATTTTATGGAAATGTCTAAATATGACATTGAGAAGTATGATGGGAAAACAAGTTTTGCACTTTGGCAAGTGCATATGGCTGCCATTTTATCGAGTCTCGGACTTAAGGGCGCCATTTATGATAGGACAAAATTAATTGAAGCGGTTACTGATAAAAAATAGACTGATATGGATGAAAAAGCCATGTCGGCTATCCAATTGTGTTTGAGTAACTCAACACTTCAAGAAGTCCTTTCGAAAAGAACCGCTAAGTCTTTGTGGGAGAAATTAGAGGACATTTATATGAAAAATTCCCTCACTAACCGGTTACGGTTAAAGTTACGCCTCTACACCTTACATATGGTTGAAGGTACACCAATTTCCGACCATATTTCGGAGTTTGCATCTATTTTGATTGATTTAGATAAACTTGGTGTTAAGGTAGAGGATGATGACCAAGCTCTTTTGTTGCTATGTTCGTTACCCGCATCTTATAAATCTTTCAGAGATATGATGATTTATAGTAGAGATAAAATATCGCTTGAGGATGTGAAAAGTAACTTACAAGCAAAGAGTCATCTTGATCATGTTGATAAGGAAAATCATGGTGTTGGTTTGGTTGTGGATCAGAGTAAGTCAAAAGATCGTATTCCGAAAGATGCAAAAACCCATTCAAAATCTAAATACAAAGACGTGACGTGTAATTATTGTAAGAAGAAGGGACACACTAAGGCCTATTGTTGGAAACTCAAAGATAAACAAAAGGCGGATAAAAAGTGTACTTCTTCCGAAGAAGCCAATGTGGCTGAATGTAACACGTGTGATATTCTTTGTGTCGTAGACACCAACGTTGATGATAAATTAAATTTTGTTGGGTTATGTGTCGTAGACACCAACGTGTGATATTCTTTGTGTCGTAGACACCAATGTTGGCATCATCACATACATTATTAATCATCAGATTTTATGAATATTTTTAAGTATTAATTGAACCATTAGATGTAGTGATGTGATTTAATCTCAATCATCAAATTTTTTGTGAGATTTTTTGATGATCATATTTTGTGTAGTCATTTATATGTAATTATTTTACACCATGTTTTAAGCATTCTTAGAAATCCACATTATCATATATTAATGATGTGGCATTTTATTATTGGCTAGAATCAAATTAGACTAAGTCTAATCAATTGTTTAACATTTCATATAAGATTACATGATCAAATGAGAATGTAATGGAATATGAATAGTTTATATATGAAATACTAATAATTTAATATGTAATATTATAAACATACGACATATATTAGTATTATTTTTAGAAATTTAATTTTATAAACCCATCAAATATATTCATTTTAATTTTTTCTTTATTTTTACATCCATATTAGTATAGTTCATACATATCGTTTTTCATAATTTCAATTCGTAAAGATATTATGTAAGAAAATATAATGCAAAAAAATACATATTTAAATAATATATTTTTAAGAATTTTACTTGCATAATAGACTTTTTAAGTATTATTATTTATTTTTTAAAAAATATAACTATAAGAATTGTTGGGAATTCACCCATCCCCGGGCCCGCGCAGCGGATATGAAGGCCCGGTCCGGTTCCCTAAATTCAAAATCACGCCATGACTTCGAGGGTACGATGCAAAGTAGGATAGACGATTACCAGCGTGAAATTGATCACGCACGACGGGTTGATCGCTCGCATCCTTCTTTTCCTTCGGTGTCACGTTGGTGACTAGCCCGTACGTCCCATACCGCACGTCTCCCACCGTCTTGACATGCCTCGGGTTGTCTTCGTACGTTCCATGCCCGCATGCTTCCACAGCCCGTTACTCGATTCGCTCGTTTCCGTCTCCGACAGATTTCGTTCCTCCAAATCGATCACAACCGAAAGAGCCCCAGATGTTGCTCCTCTACTTGTATCCACCTTGACTCGTAAGACGTCGGTCGCGGGTGCAACTGCCTAGACGATGCACCGGCGAACTTGCTCGATTGATTGATTCTCTATACCGGAAAACACCTTTTCACGGTTTCTCTCTCTTTACACCCTTTCTCTCTCTAGAAAGTTGTCTCACAATTCTCTGGAATATTCTGAATTAATTAACTGAATGAACCACACCATATGAGAGAGAAAAATCCTATTTATATCATATAGGATTAGGATTGGACAAAAGACATGTATATCCAATATACACTCTTTCACACAGAAAGTTGCATGTATCTGTCCAGTATTCTGTCCATACGAAATTGGTAAATTCCTCTGACTGAACATCACCCAACACGAACATTTTAGATAATCTTATTATCTACACGACCCAATTTGGTCTGGCCCAATTGGAGTTCGTATGCAAAAGTTATGACTATTTTACTAACTGTATGTCATACTGTTGCAGCCTTTCGGTATTTCATAGAAACGACACTGATACTTCGTTCATATGAAATATATTTCTATATGAAGGTTGTAGATAATCTTATTATCTATCTAACCCAATTTGAACCATTCAAATTGGATTTTCCTACTGAAAGATATGACCACGAATGTACGCTTACATTCGTTTATCCTTGTGTACACTTTTACGGTTGATCCTGAAACTGTATTTCCTTCAGTCTCCCACTCAATTTCAGATCTACCTAAAAGGTACTCATGCATATCCAATATGCACGATTTTAGAGAATATAGCTCGCGTATCAAATACCAAGCCACGCACATCTTATGTGCCAATTTTATAATCAAGCCCGATTTAGTACGACTCGTTGTGTGACCAGGTAGGTTCGGTTAACGATGGCAGTAGGCTGTTTCCATAGCACTACAAGCCCGTGAGCGGGATCTAGTCACTCCATCATGGCTACCCATGTTAACACGAAGAATGATTGTGATCATTGTGCCTATCTCGAATAGCGGTCATTAGTTCTCTTGTTAGCGATATCCGTTAATCAAAAGACATGGTTATAGTCATCCTTATATTTTGATTAACTATACTTATTCCTCGAGTCCGAATTGAGTTAACAAATTTCAATCGATATTAACCATTAATATCATTGACTGTGGCCACAGTTTTCGTTAATCAATTCATCGAGTGGCCAAAGAGATATCTCTTCCTTTCGGAATAAACAATTCCTATCTTGGAGACTCACATTGAATTCCGTGTTTCGGACAATACCCAATGATGACTGTTTTAACTCCCTGTTACGGTGAGCGTAAGATCATATCAAAGCATTGTGTTACGCACGTAACGCAATCAATGATCCCCTCAAGTATGAAGAACCTAATACCCTACTCGTCGCGAGTCCATCTATAATGACTAAACCATGTCATGGTCTCGCGGCTTCGGTCATATCCAATATATGTCACCTAGCATATATCTACGTTCCCGATTCGACAAACACCTTTGTCCTATGATTAGCAAAACATAATCATCTCCTCGGCTAACGTACTAGTGTACGCGTTCAGTCTATTCCCTTGTAATAGAAATGCTTCTCTCTTAAGCAAACTGACCCGCGACTAGGAATGTTTAGAAATGAAACTTTAAGTGTGACGGTTTCGCTGCACATGGTCCTCAACCATGTCGACGTCCACACAAGTTCAAATCAAGGTTCATGCAATCATATTACACAACCCCGCACACAGTTTTCATATAAGGTGAATGCATGAAAATTTAAGTAAATAAAATTTTTAAAAGGGATGCATTCATGCGGATTAAGTATTTGGGTGATACAACGTTTACCTATGAGTATCTCCATACCCACAACCTGCGAGGACTATCGTATTAGATAACTACACTCTACTCTCTTCTTCCTCCTCTAGGTATATCCATACCCATAGTCATCGCATGACAGTCACGCGCGACTTGAGAGAGCGGTTTTGTAAACGGGTCCGCACGTTGCCGTTAGTGTTAATCAATATCAGGTTTGGAACATTTCCAATACCTACGATCACATCATTTCATAAAATTTCATGGATCAATGAAATTTTCTGAGTATTGGCTAGAAGTGGTTGTGACCTCGGCATTTTTGGCTTGTACTATTGCGTGTCATGCAATATACAACCATAAATCCGATAACTCGTGACTACTCGAGTTTGGTCATGTATCCTTGATCCATACCGCTTCCTTTTGTGATTCATAACCACAATATACTCGCCCCCGTAAATAGAATCATTATTGGTCATGTGGAACCTTTCCACATAACCATGTTTTCGGGTAAGCAAATCATGTACACACTTTGTGATCGAAAGTCGTGAATCTTTGGAAACTGTCGTTGTTATAACTCTTTATAACCAACACGTCCTCCACACCATTATAGATAAAATAAAATCCTGAATTCTTTTGTGAAGTATTCAAGGATAACATTCACCGCTATCAATATAAATCCCGATGATTTAAATATACATAACCATTATGTGTATATATATATATATATATATATATATATATATATATATATATATATATATATATATATATATATATATATATATATATATATATAACCATTATACATTCACGAGAGTTAGTCTCATGTAATCGCATTACATTCAAACTCTTGTGATTCCTTGGATTTTATTGACGGTGAATTAGACGCTTCATCTATACGACATATAGCCACATACATATCATTACAAATATAATATATCCTCACATCGAATGTAAAACATCATATTTTTATTTTCGCCCTGCTTGATGTCTCACATCGAGCCGTAGAAAATTTCTGTCATTTGACATCTCTATTTAACTCCGCCAAGGAGTTATATGTTGAAAACCTTTTTCTAAAATATGTCGATATACGTGCTATAATATAGAACGAGGAACTTCTTAGATCTATCCTATAGATCTTCACGCTTAATTCATAAGCGGTCTCGCCTAAATTTTGTGTCGTTACAAGAAATATAACGCGGCTCCCACTAACCTTCATGTGTACACAAAGTTTCCATTCGTTCCGACAATGTTATAGCAATTTATAACTTCATCAAAACGAATATTCCAATTCCGAGAAGCTTTCTCTAATCCATCATATGGATCGTTAAAGTGTGCATATCTTATCCCCGATTCTTATGAATCGACAAAACCGTTAGGTTGTGTCAAGTACACATCCTTTCATAAAATTTCTGTCAAGAAATTCGGTTTTGACATCCATTTTGCCACATCACATAGTCATAGTACGCGACCATGTCAAGCAGAATTTCGAGAATGTGAAAGCATGGCAACATGTGAAAACGTTTCTTCATAGTCCGACTATGAAATTCTTGAAACTCTTCGCTACGAGCCTCGCTTTGCATATATGTGTATTCCTATCCGTGTCGGTTCTCATCTTGAAAACCCATTGTCTTTTCACGGGTCTAACCCGGAAAGTAATGAAATCAAGTTCTAAACTTGATAATTTTACACGGATCGAATCTCAGAATTCATGACATCATGTCATGTGGAATCAACCTTTCGTAGCATCCATGTAGGATATCGAATCATCATATGATTTCGATCTATCATCATTAGCCAAGGTAAATCCGTATTTACCGGCTTATGATATAGCCTACCTGATCTACAAATAATTCCTTTGTGTGTTCGACTCGTATTCATCAACTCTTGATGAAGTCGTGTCAACATTCATCGGTACAATGTTCATTTTCAGATCTCGCACTCTTTCGAGATTTATTCTACTCCCACTAGCCCGCATAGAGATTGGCAACATCAAGTTTCAAACTTGTGCGCGTCGAGGGTATGAAGGCCCGGTCCGGTTCCCTAAATCCAAGATCACGCCATGACTTCGAGGGTACGATGCAAAGTAGGATAGACGATTACCAGCGTTAAATTGATCACGCACGACGGGTTGATCGCTCGCATCCTTCTTTTCCTTCGGTGTCACGCTGGTGACTAGCCCGTACGTCCCATACCGCACGTCTCCCACCGTCTTGACATGCCTCGGGTTGTCTTCGTGCGTTCCATGCCCGCATGCTTCCACAACCCGTTACTCGATTCGCTCGTTTCCGTCTCCGGCAGATTTCGTTCCTCCAAATCGATCACAACCGAAAGAGCCCCAGATGTTGCTCCTCTACTTGTATCCACCTTGACTCATAAGACGTCGGTCGCGGGTGCAACTGCCTAGACGATGTACCGGCGAACTTGCTCGATTGATTGATTCTCTATACCGGAAAACACCTTTTCACGGTTTCTCTCTCTTTACACCCTTTCTCTCTCTAGAAAGTTGTCTCACAATTCTCTGGAATATTCTGAATTAATTAACTGAATGAACCACACCATATGAGATAGAAAAATCCTATTTATATCATATAGGATTAGGATTGGACAAAAGACATGTATATCCAATATACACTCTTTCACACAGAAAGTTGCATGTATCTGTCCAGTATTCTGTCCATACGAAATTGGTAAATTCCTCTAACAGAAAATCACCCAACACGAAAGTTGTAGATAATCTTATTATCTACACTACCCAATTTGGCCTGGCCCAATTGTAGTTCGTATGCAAAAGTTATGACTATTTTACTAACTGTATGTCATATTGTTGCAGCCTTTCGGTATTTCATAGAAACGACACTGATACTTCGTTCATATGAAATATATTTCTATATGAAGGTTGTAGATAATCTTATTATCTATCTAACCCAATTTGAACCATTCAAATTGGATTTTCCTACTGAAAGATATGACCACGAATGTACGCTTACATTCGTTTATCCTTGTGTACACTTTTACGGTTGATCCTGAAACTGTATTTCCTTCATACAATACCTAAGTAGATTATATTTGTGTTTGTAAGCAAACAATTTTTTTTCCGAGAATAATAGAATTGACAAATATTGTATCAATCTAAATAAATTTTTAAACTTACAAATACCTGTCAAATTGTATTGTTATTTTACGAAATGTACAATAAATAAAAAATAATTTGTATTTATGTTTATTATAAATTAAATTTTGATATTAATAATTAAATTACTTGAACTATTAAGTTTTATAATATTGTATATCTTTCAAAAGACCCTCTTTCTTCCTCTCTTAAAGAAAAAGAAGCGGTTAGATCTACCATCCAACCTCCGATCACCCTCACCTGGGCCCGCCGCCGGGCGGCCCTCTTCCACCAAGACAGTGACAGTGACAGTGACAGTGACAGTGCACAATAGTGCGTTTCCTCCCTTTCTTCAGATCGCGATTTCCCGTAACCCATCCCTCTTCGATATCGGTAATCTCAGGCAGGTTTTTGTACTCAAACGCTTTATCGAGCACCACCATCTTCCACCTCAACACTAATTTACGCGCGGTAATCTCCAGATCAGCCAATCCACAATCAATTTCAGTCTCTATTCGATCAATCTCGCCTTTTCTTGCCTGCCGAGGTCTGAACTCGTCAATTGCGGGTTCTGTTACAGATCGACAACCTTTTTTCCCTGTTGCGAGGTTGCAATGGATGAATTTGCCCCTTTTCCTCCATCACCCTACTTGGCGCGGGCACGTTTCCTTCCAGTGGAGCCCACCAGCACTCTCCAGGCCGAACTCGAGTCTTCGATTGTACTAACAACCTCAGCGGGGTCGCAATTACCGCACATACACACGATCCGAAATGCTTTTTGCCGGCGGTATGGAGGTTACATTACCAAGATGCAGATTTCGCGAATTGGCAATGCCCAATTGGTGCTCCATTCGTCCTCTCGGGTATCTCTAGCGGTTATTTTACAAGACACACTTTATTGGAAGAATCATCTCAACTTAACAGTTTCTGTTTGGCATGATATTCACCTGCAAAGAACATTTCCTACGATGTGGTGTGTATCTATCGAGATTCGACACTTCCCTCTTCGGTTTTGGCATCCCGTGTACTTTCGGCAAGCCGTATCCATCTTCAGTTCCCTACAAAGTGTTGACCCTGAGAACCTCAATGGCGAAGACAAATCGGTTATTCGTTGTACGGTACGGGTTCCATCAATCTCGGCAATTCCATCGCGTATTCATCTAGCTCGTGATTGGGATTGGTCGGAAATTCAAATAATTTTAACCGGCATAATCGACTCTCTTTCCCCGAATGGAATCTCTCTCCCAACACCCGATATAGACTTGGTGAACCCCCAAGCTCGTCTTCTCACTCCCCCTCCACCCCCACTCTCTCCTATTGACGAAGAGACAAATCATGATCACGTCTTCTCGGAGAAGGCATCCGGGGCTCAAGATGGCAAAGACAACCTCATGACGTTCAAGGACCATCGCAAATTACTGCCACATGCTGGGATTAGAGGAGGGCGATTTCGAGGACATGCTAAGAGTCGGAAAGGACGAGATAGAGGAAGGGCAAATGGGCATGGAAAGAGAAGTATAGTTCGAGCTTGGTGGGATTTTTCAAGACGCGAAGTGCTCAAGATTAACAATGGAGATTCAAGAGTGGCCGAGAATGAGAGAAATATTTGCTCTCACCGATTCGCTCGTTTTAACCGATGCACTTTCATTTCCTACACAAAACTTAATCAACAAATTTTCTCTCGATTCACAATTATTGTCCAATTGGAGTCTTCAAGAAACCGAGGTTTAAGCATTTTCTATCGATGCCATATCTATGAAGAAAATTGTGAAAAAAAATTATTTCGAGGAATTTTTGTTGTATTAGAGTTTATATAATAGGTTATAGAAGTAAGTGATATAGGCTTAAATTGTTTAAAGCCGTTTATTTTTTCGACATGTGATTTTGTACGAAAACTCTATGTAACGTGTCAATGTATATATGCCTAAGGATTTTTTTGCAAAAAAAAAAATATATATATTGTATATCTTTCATTACATTTTGTATCAATAAAAATTATTACTACTATCAACCCCTCCCATTAAATTTCCAAAAAATTGGCTCAACTCCTGATGGCACGTTTCCTTTACTGTTCATCAATCCCCAAAATATCTCCTTTACTTTCGTTACTGTTCATCAATCCAAAAAAATCTCTGCCGTTTATTTCTTATTTATTTTTCTGTATTACTCAACAAACACCATACCTCCATCCATACCTCCATTCTTTTTTTCTTTGCCGTCCATACTTCGTTCTTGACCGTACTTAGGGAACCATGCTCCGCACGTCGCTCCACCCCAATCGACGAGAAAGAGAGCTAAGAGACGGAACGAGAAGAGAAAAAGAGCGCGCGCGAGAGAGGAGGACAACAAAATCGGGATCGAGCAAGAAGGAGAAGCAGAAGAGAAGAGAAAGAAGATCGGGATCGGGATCGGGATCGAGCAAGGAGGACAACCAGAAGAGAAGAGAAAGACAAGGACAAACAGATCGGGATCGAGCGAGAGACGGGCCGAGAAACACCATTGATGAGAGCGCGCACGAGAGAGAGACGGAGATCATCGGAGAAGCAAGTCGAAGCCATCAGATTGGTTGGCTGAAGAAGCAACTAGAAGCCAGCAGAGCGCTAGAGAAACAACTCGAAGCTACCAGGTTGCAGGACAAATAGCTCGATGATGCCGTCAGATTTCGTCGTCAAATGGTACCTTCCGTCGAAAATCGACGAGAAATTTGTATTTGTTTCTTTTTGGGGTACCATTTCGATGATGCCACCAGATTACCTCTTTACTTCGGTCAGCCCCTTTCTCATTTTCTCTTCAACTTCATATCTTTCATGGTAGCATTGCTTCGGGGTTATGGTTTGCAAGGTATGGAAAATAATAATTTTGATTTAACGTGCTTCAGAATTGTATCATTACAATTTCATTGAATCATTATCATCACATCTGTCTTTTTTTCAGCCTGGGGCGTCGGTCCACTCTTCAACGCAATGACACGCTTATCGAAAGAAACTCTTCGGGGTAATGACACACTTATCGGCACGGCGACACTCTTCAGGGTAGTGGCACGCTTATCGGCGCGTCGACACTCTTCAGTGTGGTAGCACGCTTATTGACGCAGCGACACTCTTCATGGCAGTGCCATGTTTCTCGATGCAGCGGCACTCTTCGCCGTGGTGGCACACTTATTGGTGCAGCGACACTCTTCAGCGCAGTGGGCGCACCAAAGGTTGATTTTTTTAATGCTATTTCTTTTTATAATCGATGAGTTTGATTCGTTACCAACTATTTTTTTTTCACTTCAAGGAGGTATATGAACCTAAAAGTTAGTTGTGAGCCAGAACGCTTCAACAATGAGGTATTTCATGTATACCCTTTCCTAAATTCCTTTTTTTTTTTTACCTTGGATTAAAACAAAATTGGTGTCATTTCTTGATATTCTCTTTAATTTCTGTTTTTAGGCGGGTGTGGTGGAGTTTATGGGACTATTAGAGGCCAATGACCAGAGCGAGAAGCGAAGGCGATGGCTATCCACTCGCCACTGGCGAATGCCGAGCTTTGTTATGTTCGGATTTGTTGAGCTGTCAGTCGAGGTGAAGAAACCCCTA
Organism: Luzula sylvatica; assembly: GCA_946800325.1. Lineage (NCBI taxonomy): Eukaryota > Viridiplantae > Streptophyta > Magnoliopsida > Poales > Juncaceae > Luzula > Luzula sylvatica. The sequence goes on along the minus strand of OX326959.1, from coordinate 66,738,633 downwards.
CATTATTTTAATTTATTGAGCCCTAATTAATATCATTTATTGAGAAAATAAATTTCACCATTTTCTAAGTTTCTCTTCTTTTACCTGGATTAAAATAAAATCGGTGTCCTTCTTTGATAATTTTATTTAATTCCTGTTTTTAGGTGGGTATGGTGGAAGAGTTGAATGTGGTAAAAGTAACTAATTTAGCAGGTTTATTTCAAGTTTTTTTGATATTTTATTTAGTTTTCAGATTTATTCAAATTTTGAACATTTAATTTTAATTTAATTTAATGTTGGGTTTAATACTTTGTACTTTGTAGGTTAAACTTGTTTGAAACTATAACAATATATTGGGGAGAGCCAGCAAGCAGAAATTCATAGCTCGGTCAGTATTGTAAATTTCTCAATTAATTTACTCTAATTTAAAATTTAAAATTTTCTTAGTTTAAAATTCTCTTTATTATTGTGATTTTTTTTTTCAGGTATCATGGTTCAACATTAAGTCAGTCTGAAATTTAATCTCATTCAAAAAATTCATATATTTCGGTTAAATCGAGACTTCGAAATATGGCCTATAATGGAGATGATTGTAACAGGTCGAGAAAAGTCAACACATGACATGAGCTTTGCGACATGGTAATAATACCTTCCATTTTATTATATAATTTATTTTATTAACAATTTTATTTTTAAAATTTTGTAGGTGCAGAAATCTAATTTTTTAAAATTTGAGATGATTTTTTGAGTTAGTCTTTTGCTTTTATTAGCAACGTTGAATCTTGGAATAAAACGAATACTCACTGGTTCTTCTTAAGGTAATAAAGAACATTGGTAAATAGAATCGTGTATTTTTTATAATTGCAAAAAAGCCCTTGAAAAGTCAGCACATGACACGAGCTTAGCGACCTGGTAATAATACCTTCCATTTTATTATTTAATTTATTTTATTAACAATTATATTTTTTAATTTTTGAAGGTGCAGAAATCTAATTTTTAAATGATTTTTTGAGTTCGTCTTTTGCTTTTAGGATGAAGTATAAGCATAGAGATTAGCAGCGTTGAATCTTGGAATAAAACGAATACTCACTGGTTCTTCTTAAGGTAATAAAGAACATTTGTAAATAGAATCCTGTATTTTTTATAATTGCAAAAAAGCCCTTGAAATGTTGATGATTAAAAATTCAGATTTTTCCAAGTTACTTGATTATTTTTTTAATGAAAGTGCCATAAAGATTCTTGTTGATAAAAGAAACGAAGAAATCCTTCCTCGATTTGTATAGTTTGGTTCTTATTTAGTATGGCGTCTTCAAGAATTCAGATTCGGTTAATTGTATATTTTTTGTTACTTAACTTGATTTGTACTCGTGGCAATACACTTGAATATTGGGGTTTATAATTAAATTTTGATTTATGTGATTTTATATATGTTAATTTTGAGTTGATATTGTTTTAATTTTCATATAGCGTTTTTTTTCTAAGTTTTTTTTATGTACTTGTAATATTATTCCGTCATGTTCGTTTTTATTTGAATACTGAGAAAATAAATTACAAATGAGATAAGTGAATATAAATAATTAACATATTTGAATTACTAAATAATGTATCCCGCAGCGAAGCGCGTGTAATTTCCCTAGTATAATTAATAATGTGTTACTACATATGTTGTATAATTTATTATTTTAAATATTTGATATTATATGAAATATTATGAACAACGATATAATATTTGATGTTATCTTTTTTCATAAAATTGTATTATATCTTTTTCTTATATTATTAATATTATCATACACGTGTGTAATTTGTATTCAATAAAAAAAATCTAATTTATATTATCATACATATGTTATTATTATTTTTAAACATATTACTCAAAAAAATTGCACATCCTAATTATTATTATTATTTCTAAAACAATTATGTTATATTTGTATTTTTACCTAAAACAGTTTCATGTTAATATTTAAAAATAATAATAAAAGATATTTATTTACTAAACACAAATAAATTTTTTAACTTATATAATATTTTCAATAATAAACACGAAACATAAAATGTCTCAAACACAAATAATTTTTTTAAACTTTTACAATGTTATTATTCTTAATTTTAGATATGAAAATTTAAAATATCATATGGTTTTGATTTTTGTTTATGTCCACGCATGTTTTTATTATTTTATAGTGACATTTTTTTTGTATGTGTTGCATTAAAATACTAAATAAATATTTCGCAATGTGTCATATTCAAAAATAGTATAATAATTTTGTCATCATCAAATTTCCTCAATCAATATGATATTTATTTTCATAAAATCTTATATTTGATCCCGAAAAATCATAACTATATATTATGTGTGTAAAACAAATGAAACAAAACCGCCGTAAAACGCGGGTAATCTCCTAATAGTCATTAAAATTCACCTCAAAAGAAGAGGAAATTACTGTTTGTGCATAGAACCCCACCGGCACAATTGTGGGCCCCTTCTCTCTCCATTTGGATTCCTTCGTAAATGAAAGCGACTTCTCAATGTTCTCATGACAGGTGTAATCACAATTCAAGATTTGAAAAAAACTGGCGCAAGCAATAAACCATGAACCGGTACTATGTAAATAAAAGAAGAGAAGGGACTCCTCCTGAATCGGCTTTGGTTTACGTGTCAAAGCGGCTTCCTTTCTTTCTCGTAATTTCAACCGCCGTAAAAGAGATCGTAATTTGAACTACAGTAAAACACAGGAAATAAATGTGTAGCGAACATCATGGGTGAATTTCAGGACTGATTATTAATTTGAATTTGAATTTGAATTCTCTGGCGAGAAAAAAGAAATATGTTGAAACCGAAATAATACATAATATATATTTAATGAAAAGCTCCACAAGAAATCAAAGAAGAATAAAAAGGCAAAACACGTGGGACTACACCTAACTTTGTCTTTTCACTATTTGAGACCAAACATAATTTAACACAAGCACACCAGAGAGAAAAAGATACATGCATTTACTTCCCCCCCACATTCAGAACCAACTGGGCCCTCCAGCATCGTTCCAACTGGAGAGGATACATTCATAATTAATTACAACAAATTAAATTAAAATGCATTCTAGTTGTTGCCACCACGAGTGGGGCGACACACGTGGTTCCTTTTACGAGCATGCTCGGTATTATGGTGTTGCGTTCGGCACGAGTACCCGTACCAGCAATCAGGCCTCTCTTCCGCATCGCGCGGTACCGACTGGTACACAATTTTGTAAGAAAATATATATTTTCGTTAGTAATTTAAGAAAAATAATTAAATGATGAATGAGGGAGGGGTTTATGTTATGTACCGATCTTGGAAGCGAGACTCGGTACCAGTACAAAAGGAAGCTTATAAAGTTGGTATAGCACCCACTACACGAAAAATAAAATATTTAGAATTATGTGAAAATTTTGGAATTTTGATGATTCGTGATGTGAATTCATACTTGCATAGGTGTGAACTGGAAGTGATCGTGTCAGGATTAATCAGCTGTAACCTTGATTTATCTGCAATATTTATAATAAAATAATATAAAATTAATGAATTTATAATGAAATTAAGAGTGTAGAGTTAGAATTCAATACCAATTTCGTTATTATCGAATTTCACGACCCAATCAGAAATAACGGCTTGTAATGTCTTTCCAGATTCTTGTATACATCTGTCTGTGATCTATAAAATCAATTAAGAGACAATTTTATTAATAAAATATATAAAATTGTAATTATTTTGTGTAGATATTAATTTAATAAAATAAATATTTACCTCTCGTTCGAAAGGATTTTTTTCGTGAGCCGAATCTGGAATCCTCGAGATTGTTCTCTCAGCTATCTGTAGAAAACAGCATAAAAACAAAAAAAGGGTAAATTCGATAATTGAAGGGTAAATTTGATATTTTGGTTTTTGGAGGGTAAATAGGTACCGGTTTGAGCGTACCAGGTTGGCAAACCAGATTATACTGACTTGAATCGAGTCCTTGAGAATTCCAATAAGCACCGCAAAATACTTGATTGCATCCTCGACCTACAAAATTTATATAATTTATGCTTATATGACCCTTGTAAAAATAAAATCACAAAATTAGCAGTAAAAAAGAAAAATAGTTACAATGCTGGATTATATTAGGATTAGGTCTAGAAGGCATAAATCCTCCACATTCATGGCATTGCAAGTGGGCCATTCTAGGGTTACATCTAAATCCCCCAATTTCAATTCCTGCTCAATTTTCAAATTTCAAAATTCAAATGTCACAACACGAAGTAGGTATAAATGAAAAGTTCTGATATTGCAAATAAATGCTTGAGATTCTAAACATTAATGCCACAAATTAAAAGAGTATCAATTATCCATAACAAAATTTAATATTATATTTAATTTGAGAATTGTAATTAATTAATTAATTAGTTATTACCGCATTGAGGGCAAGGGGGATTTGAATTATTAATTGCATCACTAGAAGACGAATAAGACACAGAGAAGGGTCGCTTTCTAGGGTTTTCCTTCATCCCCAAAACCTACAAATTATATTTCATTAATTACTATAAATTACAATATAGTAGACACTTTAAAAACTCGAATTATCAAAAATAAAAAAAAATACATACAATAGTTGATTTAACAGACGCATAATTATCCAACAATGCAATTTCTTCTTCAGTTCGTTTCAACGACGAAAAACTCTCCAAAATAGCCTAAAAATGTAAAAAAAAAAAACGAATATAAATCAAAATTAAATAAAAAAATATAAAATAATCATTTAATTTTCACCGCTTCGATATTTTGCAAAAAGTGGTTTCGACCAACAGAGTGAACACGCGCTCTGCATTGTGGACAACTAATATTACTCGGTTTATCAAACGAGCCTTTCGAGTTTCTTCTTAGCCATTCTGAGAAGCATCCATTACTTCGAAACAATATAACCATTAGTAAAATGGTATATAGGCATCAATATAAAAAATTAATAAAGATTACCAGAAATTATGGAGGCAAGGAGAAATGGTGACAACATCATGCCATATATTTAAACATATGCTACATTTTGCATGCTCTATATCTAGTGATATCTAAAAATATAATATGGTTATAATTTTTAAGGTTTATATATAATAATTTAAATAATCAAAATTATTGGAGCACTGTGGTTAAATTTAAATTAATTAACTAGTACCTTGATATTTTTCATGTCTTGGTTTGAAGTAGGGTATATTTGGAAGGTATATTTCAGATATCCTGAAATTAATAGAAATTCATTTTATTATATTAAGTTTTAAGATATTATCAAATATAAAGGGTTAATATAGATTTAATTTAACCTTCGGGATTAGGGCCAGCAATTATTTGGCTGCCAGATTTTATTTCGATTGCTTCTTCACCAATTAATTCTCCATCAACAATAATTCCTTTCGAGCTTTATTTAATAAAATTAAGAAAAAAAATTGATCTTTAATTTTCAAATTTTAGCGTTCGATAGTTCGAATTATTGAAATTCTAACCTTAAATCTCGAATAATTGCTGTTGAATCTTTTTCAGAGCTCAGTTTTATTTCGCACCATGTATCGCTTGTAGATTTCGTGATTAGCGAGGAAATTAATGAATTTTCTGTACTTATTTCCACTTCTGGGTAATTTAAATCGCAGGAAACTAATACAAAGAGATAAATAAAAAAATTACTTTCACGTGATTGAGATTGCTCATTGTAAGTTCTTCGATTTTGGATGAATTGTTTGTTTTTATTTCTCTAAACCCTTGAAATCTTTACAAATAATTCTGAAATGAAGTGAGGAATCTTCGATCGAACAAACATTGTAAAACCCTAATGTCAGTTAGAAGAATCGAAGACATAACTCTAAAAATCAAAGAACCAATCGACGCATAAATGGCTAAATTGTAGAAATCAGAGGAGAGAAAGGGAGGCTTAATACCGAGTCTGGCCCAGATAGTACCGCGAGAGCATTGGCCTGAATCCTCCATTATCTTCTGGCTTCCGACTTCGTAAAGAGAAATGAAAAAGACGCGAGCTTTAAACAACGTAAAGTCAGATTTTCTTTCAAGGGAAGAATTGAATGGGTCAATTCTCCATGAGAAGATGACAAGGCAGAAGAGACGTGAATGCCTTGACCCTTGTACGCTAGAAGAACAACGAAGGTATAGATTCTCTCCAGTTATTATATAACAGGAGACGAGGTTAGGCATCGTCTAAACTAGGGAGTTGAGATCCCGGATTAAGGAAGACTTTTCAATAATCTGGGCGTTGAGTTCCTGGATTAAGGAAATAAAATGAGTAGTGCTTTCAACGTCATTTTTTTTTTTCTAAATTGCAATGTAACTTTTTAGAGCACAAAGTATTTTTGATTGAGAACATATATTTACACTTGTTCAATATAACTTTTTGAATAATAATATACTTTTTGTTAACAATTTGTTTTTATTACTAGTATATCTAATTTGGATTTCAGTCCTGTATATTTTTCTTGAATACTCATCTATCATTTTCAATATTATTAAACACTTTTTGATGTTTTTTTTTTTTAATAAAACCACACCATATTAAAACATATTTTTAATACTTTCAATAGACGAGTTAACAAATGCATAATTTAAAATTCCGAGTAACTGAAGTTCAAATCTCGGATACATGTGGAACGAAACCTTTTCATCATTGGAAATGGAGTTCAAATATCGGGTTAATGACGATCACGGTCGAAGTATAGGAGTTCAAATATCAAGATTTACAAGATTATATGATGTTTTGCCAGCTTTTATATAAGAAATGAGGTATCGATGATCTAAAACTCACAAAACAAACTAAAATAGCCTAACAATTTGGATTTTGCAAGTGAGTTTTGAAGAGAGAAATTCTCACGAACTTGCCAATTAAATGTATTTTATTTTTTATGTAGTTTTATGCATCAAGTTATTAGTTTCTGTTTGTTATTGATTAGCTTATTTCGAAAAGAAATATCATTATGCGTACAAATTGATCATAACACAAGAAAATAAAAACTTATATTCAATCAAAAGGTTTAAATCTCACAAAAGGTTCATTAGTTTCTATTAGTATTTCGACTTTCCAACTATCTATTCTACCACAAACCAAACATGTCCTTGTTGTAAAAACAATTGCATACAATTATAGACAAGCTCGGTATCATTTAAATTTTTGTTTTTTGAAGATTTAGATCTCACAAAAGTTCAAATTTCTTATATATTATTCAATCAAAATGAGACTTCAAGAGAGGATAGTCTTGATTAATCTTCTCAGAAGATATCACTTCATTTTCTTCTTGAGGAGTCCATAGTACTTGCACAGCCTGCACAACCAAATTTCTCATTTTATGCATAATTTCTTTCCAATATATCAAACATAACAAAATTATTTCTTGGTCTTTTTTTACTTCAAATGAAATGATAATATTTACCAGGATATCTTTCTCAGATATACTCATGAATTCTTCAAGTACAGTCTTCAAATCTGCATGGTTCTCAATTGAAGGTAGATTCAGAACTCCCAAAGCTGCAACTAAAATCGTTACCTGCAAAAACATGTATAAAATATATATATACTAATTGCGAAACAAAAAAATATACATAATATTTTTTGTAATGGAAAACCTACCACGATAAACTTGTGCCTTGAATCTTCTAGATCTTGATTTGTGTTCTCTTGTTTATTGATAACATCGATATTTACAATGCTATCATCGAGATTTACAAGTGTTTCTCTATCAAATTTACTGCGCTCCTTAAATGAGAGCTCATTGAAATATTTCTCGGCGTTTTCTTCAGACTTTTCTTTACTAACCTGTCAAATTTTATGATTCATATCATTAAATTAAGGGGAATTCTTGAAAAACCCCCCAACTTTTTTGGAAATTCTGAAAAAACCCCTGTACTTTTAGAAACCCCCTATCTTTTTTAGATTCCCTCAAAAACCCCCTATATTTTTTGCTTCTTCAAAAACCCCCTAACTTTTTTAGATTCTCTCAAAAACCCCCTATCTTTTTATTATGTTTTTTTTTAAATAACCATTATACCCTTTAGTTTTATTTTTTAAATTTCTATAATTTAATAAATAATGAATATATATTAAACTATTATAAAAAAATTAAAAATAAATAATATATGATATTATAATATTATAATATATAATATATAGTATTAAAATATTATAATAAATAATATATTGATATTAAAATATCATTTTCAACAATTATTATAATATTTTAATATCAATATATTATTTATTATAATATTTTATATCATGCATTATTTATTTTTTATAATTTTATTGATATTAAAATATCAATAAAAATGTTATAATAATATAATATCATGCATTATTTATTTTTTATAATTTTATTGATATTAAAATATTAATAAAAATGTTATAATAATTTAATATCATATATTATTTATTGATATTAAAATATTATAATAAATAATACATAGATATTAAATTATTATAATAAATAATATATTAATATTAAAATATTATAATAATTGTTGAAAATGATATTTTAATATCAATATATTATTTACTATAATATTTTAATACTATATATTATAATATCATATATTATTTATTTTTAATTTTTTTATAATAGTTTAATATATATATTCATTATTTATTAAATTATAGAAATTTAAAAAATAAAATTAAAGGGTATAATGGTTATTTTAAAAAAAACATAATAAAAAGATAGGGGGTTTTTGAGAGAATCTAAAAAAGTTAAGGGGTTTTTGAAGAAGCAAAAAATATAGGGGGTTTTTGAGGGAATCTAAAAAAGATAGGGGGGTTTCTAAAAGTACAGGGGGTTTTTCAGAATTTTCAAAAAAGTTGGGGGGTTTTTCAAGAATTCCCCTTAAATTAAACATAGTAAATATATATTAAAGTTATTAACTACATTATATTTATAATATATCTGTAATTACTCGAGAAAAAATAAATAAAAGGCTTACTGATAAGTGCGAAGACGCCCAACTGTCTGATCGGCGTATCAGAAACACTGACGATTCTACAAGCAGGGGAAAAAAAAGTCAATTTAATAAGTTTTTAAATAATTCAACGATTTTAAAGCCAATTAATTACCTGTCAAGATATTTCTAAAACCCTTTCGTGTCGACGTATCTGCTCGCGCAGAAATTTCATTAAGATCCCTTTGAAATCTTTGCGTCCCGATCAAAGCAACCTGAAATTACTCAAATTAATAATAAAAATGTTATGAAACATCCGAGAATTAGTAATTAATTAATCATTTATACATACGTGAAGCTTAATGATAGTAGATGAAGACGAAGATAATAATGATGGTTTCGCCGAGTGTGCGCAGAATGTGCAGGCAAAGAAAATTACGAACGGAGCCAGTAAGACGAAAAGAATACCGCAAATGAAAATAGTTCCGTCGAGTGTATCATTGGCTTTCCCAGTTGAGGGGGAGTCATAATGACTGTTTGCGAGCCCGGTTTGGAATCCGAGGGGACGAGGGTAATGCGAGTAATGATGATGATGATGATGATAATGATGATGAAAAGAAGAGGATGAAGAAGACGAGAAACTGCTTCCACCCATCACTCCACCGGAGGCTGCGAAGACGCCATCGAAACAACAACTCCCTATAATTGCACACCCCAAAACAATTGAAATTGCAGGATGCTTCAATAATCGATTCATTTTCAAAAGGGGGGAAATCTTTTGAGAGGAGAAAGTGGGTTCTGCTATATGTATATTGTATATACCTAGGGTGCAATGGAGGTGGTGGATGGATGAAACGGTCGAGGCGATTTCAAGGAAACAAGGTCGCAGTTTCTTTGTTTTTTTTTTTTTTTTCTGTTTATTGCTTGGAAATTTCCTGTGTTTTTGGGTAGAAATTGCCTGTGTGTTTTGCGAAGTTGATTCGGATTAGAATCGGCCCTTGGGCCTGTAGAATCGAGAAACAAGCAACCCTAATGGGTCTCCAAATGCATATAGATCGTGGGTACCTATGTTGTGGTTTCATGATTTCAACCCATAGTTTATTAGACAAACATATAGAGAAGAATAGTAAAAAATATAATGATTTTGGTTTATATAAAAGGCTAATTTTCATATGTATCATACGAAATCTCAAAATTTCAAGTATATTCTTACAAAATGTGAAATATCATGAATATTTTTACAAAATTGTTATAATTTCATGGATGCTCGTTTTGATAGATTTCTGTTAATCATCCGTTAAAATTACTATTAATATTTGTTTTTTCCGATTTTATTGCATATATAAATAAGAGAACAAAATTGTAGGACAATCGAAAAACACAAATTAGCAGTAATTTTAAGAGATAGTTAATAAAAATCTAACAAAAAATACATTATATAAGGGGCAATTTTTTTTATATCCCTCTAAAAATCAAAAACTACAAATTTATCCCTCAAAAATCAACAATTACACATTTATCCTTCATAAACTTAACTTATTTCAAATTTGCCTAAACTTAACAGATAATTAAATTTAGCAGAAAATTAATTAAGTGACTTATTTACCCTTCATGTGAACCCGAAACCCGCCAAGAATACAACCCTAAACCCTTTAAGACTTCTAGACCTAAGCAAAGAAGTTGTAACCTTGATTTATTTGCAATATTTAATTAAGTGACTTATTTACCCTTCAGGATTAATCAGCTGTAACCTTGATTTATCTGCAATATTTATAATAAAATAATATCAAATTAATGAATTTATAATGAAATTAAGAGTATAGAGTTAGAATTCAATACCAATTTCGTTATTATCGAATTTCACGACCCAATCAGAAATAACGGCTTGTAATGTCTTTCCAGATTCTTGTATACATTTGTATGTGATCTATAAAACAGTTAAGAGATAATTTTATTAATAAAATATATAAAATTGTAATTATTTTGTGTACATATTAATTTAATAAAATAAATATTTACCTCTCTTTCAAAAGGATTTTTTTCGTGAGCCGAATCTGGAATCCTCGAGATTGTTCTCTCACCTATCTGTAAAAAACAGCATAAAAACAAAGAAGGGTGAATTCGATAAATGAAGGGTAAATTTGATATTTTGGGTTTGTCAAGGGTAAATACGTACCGGTTTGAGCGTACCAGGTTGGCAAACCAGATTATACTTGATTGCATCCTCGACCTACAAAATTTATATAATTTATGCTTATATGACCCTTGCAAAAATAAAATCACAAAATTAGCAGTAAAAAAAAAATGCTTACAATGTTGGATTAGATTAGGATTAGGTCTAGACGGCATAAATCCTCCACATTCATGGCATTGCAAGTGGGCCATTCTAGGGTTACATTTAAATCCCCCAATTTCAATTCCTGTTCAATTTTCAAATTTCAAAATTCAAATGTCACAACACGAAGTAGGTATAAATGAAAAGTTTTAATATTGCAAATAAATGCTTGAGATTCTAAACATTAATGCCACAAATTAAAAGAGTATCAAGTATCCATATTGAAATTTAATATTTAATATTATATTTAATTTGAGAAGTGTAATTAATTAATTAATTCGTTAGTACCGCATTGAGGGCAAGGGGATTTGAATTATCAATTGCATCACTAGAAGACGAATTAGACACAGAGAAGGGTGGCTTTCTAGGGTTTTCCTTCATCCCAAAACCTACAAATTATATTTCATTAATTACTATAAATTACAATATAGTATACACTTTAAAAACTCGAATTATCAAAAAAAATAAAAAATAAACATACAATAGTTGATTTAACGGACGCATAATTATCCAACAATGCAATTTCTTCTTCAGTTCGTTTCAACGACGAAAAACTCTCCAAAATAGCCTAAAAAATGTAAAAAAACGAATATAAATCAAACATTAAATAAAATAATCATTTAATTTTCACCGCTTCGATATTTTGCAAAAAGTGGTTTCGACCAACAGAGTGAACACGCGCTCTGCATTGTGGACAACTAATATTACTCGGTTTATCAAACGAGCCTTTCGAGTTTCTTCTTAGCCATTCTGAGAAGCATTCATTACTTCAAAACAATATAACCGTTAGTAAAATGGTATATTGGCATCAATATAAAAAATTAATAAGGATTACCAAAAATTATGGAGGCAAGGAGAAATGGTGACAACATCATACCATATATTTAAACATATGCTACATTTTGCATGCTCTATATCTAGTGATATCTGAAAATATAATATGGTTATAATTTTTAAGGTTTATATATAATAATTTAAATAATCAAAATTATTGGAGCACTGTGGTTAAATTAAAATTAATTAATTAGTACCTTGATATTTTTCATGTCTTGGTTTGAAGTAGGGTATATTTGGAAGGTATATTTCAGATATCCTGAAATTAATAGAAATTCATTTTATTATATTAAGTTTTAAGATATTATCAAATATAAAGGGTTAATATAGAATTTATTTAATTTAACCTTCATGAGGGCCAGCAATTATTTGGCTGCCAGATTTTATTTCGATTTCTCCTTTACACATTAATTCTCCATCCACAATAATTCCTTTCGGGCTTTATTTAATAAAATTAAGAAAAAAAATTGATCTTTAATTTTCAAATTTTAGCGTTCGATGGTTTGAATTATTGAAATTCTAACCTTAAATCTCCAATAATTGCTGTTGAATCTTTTTCAGAGCTCAGTTTTATTTCGCACCATGTATCGCTTGTAGATTTTGTGATTAGCGAGTAAATTAATATATTTTTTGTACTTATTTCCACTTCTGGGTAATTTAAATCGCAGGAAACTAATACAAAGAGATAAATAAAAAAATATTACTTTCACATGATTGAGATTGCTCATTGTAAGTTATATGATTGATGCAATAAAAATAACTCGATTTTGGATGAATTTTTGATTTTTATTTCTCTAAACCCTTGAAATCTTCGATTGAACGAACATTGTAAAACCCTAATGTCAGTTGGAAAAATCGAAGACATAACTCTAAAAATCAAAGAACCAATCGACGCATAAATGGCTAAATTGTAGAAATCATAGGACAGAAAGGGAGGCTTAATACCGAGTCTGGCCCAGATAGTACCGCGAGAGCATTGGCCTGAATCCTTCATTATCTTCTGGCTTCCGAATTCCTAAGGAGAAATGAAAAAGACGCGAGCTTTATCAACGTAAAGTCTGGTTTCTTTCAAGGGAAGAATTGAGTGGATTACACTCACTTCTCCAGGCAGAAGTAATGTTACAGATATCGCATATCGCTTACAGATCGGTCAGTGATCGATAAGAAGATATGACCGACATAACGGATTCAAAGCGAAAAATATCAGTGATATAGCGATACTATACTTTTTAATATTAATATATTAAATTGATTATTATAACATTAATTTATATTGATTTTCTTAAACTAATTTAAATTTTACATTATTACTATTCAAAATTCAACAATACACATAAATTTCAAGTTAAACAAAAGATACGATTAAAATTATAACATACAATTTACAAATAATACAATAAGCTAAACCACGAAATCGTGTTCATTAACCATCGGTGTAGATGCGGGTGCCCAATGAAAATCTAACCTCGTCCGGGTCAAAATCGATTTTAAGAACAAAAAAGATAGAAATAATTGGGCCAAAAATATTGTTAAAAGATGGGTCAGCCCAAAATAATATTCAAAATAAATTATGTTTTAAATCAAAATCGGTTCAAATCGGTTCAAATATCGGCTCGTATCAGTCCATATCGGTCCGTGTATCGGTCGACCGATTTACTCAACCGATACGGGACATATCATAACGGAGGGGCACTTATTAGAAATATGAAACCGACATACCGTTACATATCAGTGATATTTAGAACAGTGGGCAGAAGAGACGTGAATGCCTTCTTGACTCTTGGACGCGAGAAGAACAAGGAAGGTATAGATTCTCTCCAGTTATTATTCAACAGGACACGAGGTTAGGCATAGTCTAAATTAGGGAATTCAGATCCCGGATTAAGGAAGACTTCTCAATAATCTGGGCGTTGAGTTCCTGGATTAAGGAAATCAAACGAGTAGTGCTTTCAACGTTATTTTTTGAATATTTTCAATAGACGAATTAACAAATGCATAATCTAAAATTCCGAGTAACCGAAGTTCAAATCACTCATATATCATTATATCGGGTTAATGACGATCACGGTCGAAGTATAGGAGTTCAAACCTCGGGTTAAGAAAGTTGGAATGTTTTGAAAGGATCAAGATTTACATTATATGATGTTTTGCTAGGTTTTACAGAAGAAATGAGGTATCCAAGATCGAGAACTTACAAAACAAACTAAAATAGCCTAATAATTTGAATTTTGCAAGTGAGTTATTTTTTTTGAAATGAAATCTAATCCATGAAACATGGATATTATTGATTTCATTTTTTTTTATTTGTGATACCAATGAAACATGAATCCTTGATATTTGATATTTTGTGTTAAGCAATTTATCACTAGACCAAAAGATCATTGGTAGATTTTGCGAGTTATGAAAGAGAAATTCTCATGAACTTGCCAATTACATGTATTTTATTTTTTATCTAGTTATATGCATCGAGTTATTAGTTTCTGTTTGTTATTGATTAGCTTATTTCGAAAAGAAATATCATTATGTGTACAATTGTGATCACAACACAAGAAAATACAACTTATATTCAATCAAAAGGTTTAAATCTCACAAAAGGTTCATTAGTTTCTATTAGTATTTCGACTTTCCAACTATCTATTCTATCACAAACCAAACATGCCCTTATTGTAAAAACAATTGGATTCAGTTGGTATCATTTAAACTTTTTTTTGAAGATTTAAATCTCACAAAAGGTTCATATTTCCTTTTATATATTCAATCAAAATGAGACTTCAAGAGAGGATAGTCTTGATTAATCTTTTCAGAAGATATCACTTCATTTTCTTCTTGAGGAGTCCATAGTACTTGCACAGCCTGCACAACCAAATTTCGTATTTTATGCATAATTTCTTTCTAATATATCAAACATAACAAAAATATTTCTTGGTCTTTTTTTTACTTCAAATGAAATGATAATATTTACCAGGATATCCTTGTCAGATATACTCATGAATTCTTCAAGTACAGTCTTCAAATCTGCATGGTTCTCAATTGAAGGTAGATTCAGAACTCCCAAAGCTGCAACTAGAATCGTTACCTGCAAAAACATGCATAAAATATATATATACTAATTGCGAAACAAAAAAATATACATAATATTTTTTGTAATGGAAAACCTACCACGATAAACTTGTGCCTTGAATCTTCTAGATCTTGATTTGTGTTCTCTTGTTTATTGATAACATCGATATTTACAATGCTATCATCGAGATTTACAAGTGTTTCTCTATCAAATTTACTGCGCTCCTTAAATGATAGCTCATTGAAATATTTCTCGGCGTTTTCTTCAGACTTTTCTTTACTAACCTGTCAAATTTTATAATTCATATCATTAAATTAAACATAGTAAATATATATTAAAGTTATTAACTACATTATATTTATAATATCTCTGTAATTACTCGAGAAAAAATAAATAAAAGGCTTACTGATAAGTGTGAAGACGCCCAACTGTCTGATCGGCGTATCAGAAACAATGACGACTCTACAAGCAGGGCAAAAAAAATCAATTTAATAAGTTTTTAAATAATTCAACTTTTTAAAGCCAATTAATTACCTGTCAAGATATTTCTAAAACCCTTTCGTGTCGACGTATCTGCTCGCGCAGCAATTTCATTAAGATCCCTTTGAAATCTTTGCGTCCCGATCAAAGCAACCTGAAATTACTCAAATTAATAATAAAAATGTTATGAAACATCCGAGAATTAGTAATTAATTAATCATTTATACATACGTGAAGCTTAATGATAGTAGATGAAGATGAAGATGATAATAATGGTTTCGCCGAGCGTGCAGACATAGTTTCGTCGAGTGCGCAGTCGCACTCGCAGACATAGTAAATTACGAACCGAGCCAGGTAGACAAGAACAATAATGAAAACGCAAATGACAATAATATCGCCGAGTGTATAGGACGAGACATCGTTGGCATTCCCAGTTGAGGGGGAATCAATATATGAAGAACGATCATAATGACTGTTTGCGAGCCCGGTTTTGAATCCGAGGGGACGAGGATAATGCGAGTAATCATGATGATGAAAAGAAGACAAAGAAGAGGATGAAGAAGACGAGAAACTGCTTCCACCCATCACTCCACCGGAGGCTGCGAAGACGCCATTGAAACAACAACTCCCTATAATTGCACACCCCAAAACAATTGAAATTGCAGGATGCTTTAATAATCGATTCATTTTCAAAAGGGGGAAAATCTTTTGAGAGGAGAAAATGGGTTCTGCTATATATATACCTACGATGGAGGCGATTTCAAGGAACAAGGTCGCAGTTTCTTTGTTTCTTTTTCTGTTTATTGCTTGGAAATTTCCTTTTTTTTGGGTAGAAATAAGATGCGCGTTTGGAGACGTTTTGCAAAGTTGATTTGTCTTGCAGATTAAGGATTCGCATTAGAATCGGCCCTTGGGCCCGGAGAATCGAGAAACAAGCAACCCTAATGGGTCGCCAAATACATATGTTGTGGTTTCAGGATTTCAACTCATAGTTTATTAGACAAAACATAGAGAAGAATAATAAAAAATATAATGATTTTGGGTTATATAAAATATGATATTCGAAAAATAAATTTTATAAAATATAATAATTAAAAAATATAATACGGTAAATGATAGAAAGTTTGAGTTAATCCATAAGGCAAACTTTATTCCAGATCCGTGATTCAATCAGCATAGCATGGCATCACTGTCATGTTGTTAATTCACGGACCCAGTTTGTTTCTCAAATTTTCAGCGAATTAACGAACATTCAATTAACAAGTAATTATAATATATATATATTTAACAGTTCAATCAACATATTCCAATTAACGTTAACAATTAACACTAATTTTATATGTATAGCTTAACAACTTAATATTAATATTAATAATTAAAAAAATTTAACAACTTAATTAATGTATCAAAATTAACAATTAATTAAACATGCATGAATATGAATATGTCAATTAATATACATTCCATATTTTTTAGTAAATAACTAATGATAAATTAAATAATTTGTCAATTAATATTATTAACTTTTTCTATTTATTCTCAAGTTAATGGTCAATTCAATTAATTAACAAACAAAAACTTATCTATTAATATTTTTATAGACGTAATTAATTAACATGAGAATTAATAGAAATTATAAATTAATGGAAATTATAATAGTTAATTAACAAATATAATTCACAAGTACCTTTAACAAACATATCAATTAATATTCTCTCTAATAGTTAATCGATTCTTTTATTAATTTATTAATGATTATATCAACTAATATTCATTCTATATATATTTTAATTTTACATAATTATATAATTCACACTCTTAACAAATATATTACTTACAATGTATAAAATTATAAACTTATTTGTTAAATAATATTGCAAATCTGTTTTGTTAATCCATTATTAACAACTATGATAACTAAAATTAACTAATAATATTACTTGTTTGGATGTGCAAGGATTTTATAGTTTAGGATAGTGAATTTGTAGGAATCGGGATAGTGAAATAAGCATTCCTGTAAAGTAAGGAAGTTTTAGGTTAATATGTATAATACAATTTTGGATGTTTGAAGGAAAATACATGGGAGAGTAGTTTTTTTAACAATCATTAGTAAAATGAATTAATATGTAATATTTTGGTAACAAACATTTATAAAATTATTAATAATGAATTAACGTACATAAATTTACAGCTTTATATTTTATTTATTTATTTCAGAAATATTCAAATTTGAATCGAAATTATAAATTAATAACCACAATAAAGCAACAAAGTAGTCGAGAGATAAAAAAAAACGTCCCAATATCAAATAAAATGGAAAATACTGTAAAAACACACATCTTGAAAGGAAATGAAATGAAATCACAAATCTTAATTAATTGTTAGTCAATTTCTATGAGAGCTTGTATGCAGGGGCGGATCTTAGTGAGGGCCGCGGGGGGCGGTCGTCTCCCAAGATTTTCGCCGAACAATGTATATATCTAGTGATTCGATGTATTTTATCAGTATAACAGCGTAAAATTTACTGTTTGCCCCTCCCAAAAAAATCGCACAATGTAATTTCAGAATCATTTTTTCATTTTGCCCCCCCAATAAATCTTGTCAAGATCCGCCACTGCTTGTATGGAGACTGGAGAGAATGCATCCAAACAAAAATAAAACATTTATCACCTAATTCTTTTTCTAAGAAAATCTTGACTGTATTAATTTTACTTACAAAAAATTATGAAACACCTTCTCGTTTATATTAAACCCGGTTACTATAGAAATCAATGAAATTGAAGGAAAATAAAGTATCGAATTCATGAAATATATATATCTATCGAATTGAAGAAAAAAAAAATGCAATTATTCTCAGCTTTAAGCCCCAACCAACTAAGCATACTAAAAGTAAAATCTATTAAACATGAATGGATATTGAAAAAAATTAAAACTGATAAAATAAAAATTAAGAAAAAATGATAATCTTATACTTCTAAACTCTTTCCAATTAGAGATGTTCCATTAAAGAGACTAGTGTTTATAATAACCACACATGAGAGAGAGAGAGAGAGAGAGAGAGAGGGAGAGAGAGAGAGAGAATAAGAAGATGAAAAATGGAGAGGCCAGGACTAGGGGGGAAGAGTGAGTTGTCTTGCTAAATAGTGAGATTGGGCTCCATTAGAGGAGAAATGGAAGCAAGAGGAGGAATGGCAAAAACGGAAGAGGAAGAGAGAGACACCACCGCGTGACTTTCCTGAAAGTTGGTCAGTTTTCATTTCCGCAAATTTTGTATACAAATTTCCTGAAAAACCCTAACCTATAAACTAAACATGAATATCCTAAAATACATCCAAATATACATTAGTAATATTTTAGGATATTTTGCCTAACCTAGAAAATACTCGAGATTCCTTGAGCATCCAAACAAGCCCTAAATTAAAATCCGCCAAATAATATTCCTAAATTAACAACACAAAATTGATAAATAAACCATCACTATTAATTAATAAAGATTAACAAGTAAACCATATCACTCATAATTAACAATTAAAATAACATTACAATTACAAAGTTAATTAATGATACAATTAACAGTTTATTATCTTTAACTATGAAATTTACATCCAATTGAATTAAACCAACTTATTATCTTTTAATTAACAATTTAATTCTGGAAATAAAAAATACAATTAACAGTTAATTAACATCCATTAATACATAAAATATGAGAAATAAAAAAATTATAAAAAAATAAAAAAAATCAGAAAAAAAAATCAATTAACATCAATTAAGTACAAATTAAGAATTAACTAAAAACTGAAATTAATATTTAATTCAAAATTATAAAATTAACAGTCCTTTTGCATCAAAGCCTCTAAAAAGCATAGATTAACCGTCTATTTTTTGCAAAAAAACCCCCTAAAAATCACAGTCAATTAGCCGTCAATACAAAACATGAATTTCAGGGAATTAACAGGAATTTACAGTCAATTAACAAGCAATTACAAGAAATTAACATTAAATTACAGTCCACTAATAGTCAATAAACATGAATTAACAGGAAATTACAGTCAATTAACAGGAAATCACATGCAAGAAAATTGAAGGGATTAATAGAAATTTACGGTCAATTAACAGTTAATAAACAAGAAATTACAGGATTTAATGGGTAAAAACATGGAATTACGAAATTAACAGATCTGAAAAAGCTGATGATTTGAAGATATTAAAACGCACCCTACAGATCTTCTCAAATCTTACCGGACTAGAAATTAACAAGGACAAAAACTGTTTTATCCCAATTTCAATCTCATTAAATCTTCACAACCCGATACAAACGATTATTCTTTACCCTAAAAGATCATTCCCAATCACTTATCTAGAATTACCGTTAACCTTGCAAACCAAAAAAGATTTAACTTTTTACCTCTAATTGAAAAATTACAAGTTCGTCTAGCCTCGTGGAACGGTCGCCTATTATCGTTAGGAGGATGACTTACTCTAATACATTCAATACTTAACGCAATACCCACATACTACATTCAAGGACTACTACTTCCGAAATGGCTTATTAACCATATTATAAAAATTACACGAAGTTTCCTATGGAGAGGACAAGAGAAGTGTTTAGGAGGACATTGTCCCGTTAAATGGGATAATATTGTCAAACCAAAAAAAGAGACGCCTTGGTATTTTAGACCTAGAAAAACAACACAAATCACTCTCAATAAAATGGTTGTGAAAAATTGATTTCGATAAGGAGCGCACTTGGGCAACCGCCTTAAAAGATTTATATGGTAATTTTTCTTCACATGACATTGTGTCGACTAGCGGGCAATCATTTTTTCTTAAAGACCTAAAAAATGGAGGAGTTCTACTCATATTCAATCTTCAATAATCAATTAAATTTCAATTGGAGATGGACGCAAAGTGATCTTTTCTCAACAACTTCCGCTTACAAACATTTAATAGAGCCGGACACCACATATGTATAACTGGAGTAGTATGGTATGGAAGGCAAAAGTCCCATTGAAAGTGAAGATATTCATGTGACTACTCTTTCAAAAACAAGCTACTCACGACGGAGAATTTACGCAAACGAAGTTGGCCTCACAACAATAACTGTGTAATATGTGATCAATTAACCCTTGAAAATACACACCATATGTTTGTCGTTTGTCCTTACGCAAATAGATTATGGAATGCCCTATTTAGATCGTTAAAGCTACAAGGAAATTTAGGAAGAAATCACTTATTACGAGAATGGAGACGATGGCGAAAATTATTGGGGAATGAGTCGAAGAAAGGGGATAGCACGGTGATGGCAGGCTGTTGGTGAAGGAAATACAGTTTCAGGATCAACCGTAAAAGTGTACACAAGGATAAACGAATGTAAGCGTACATTCGTGGTCATATCTTTCAGTAGGAAAATCCAATTTGAATGATTCAAATTGGGTTAGATAGATAATAACATTATCTACAACCTTCATATAGAAATATATTTCATATGAACGAAGTATCAGTGTCGTTTCTATGAAATACCGAAAGGCTGCAACAGTATGACATACAGTTAGTAAAACAGTCATAACTTTTGCATACGAACTCCAATTGGGCCAGGCCAAATTGGGTCGAGTACATAATAAGATTATCTACAACTTTCGTGTTGGGTGATTTTCTGTCAGAGAAATTTACCAATTTCGTATGGACAAAATACTGGACAGATACATGCAACTTTCTGTGTGAAAGAGTGTATATTGGATATACATGTCTTTTGGCCAATCATAATCCTATATGATATAAATAGGATTTTTCTCTCTCATCTGGTGTGGTTCATTCAGTTAATTAATTCAGAATATTCCAGAGAATTGTGAGACAACTTTCTAGAGAGAGAAAGGGTGTAAAGAGAGAGAAACCGTGAAAAGGTGTTTTCCGGTATAGAGAATCAATCAATCGAGCAAGTTCGCCGGTGCTTCGTCTAGGCAGTTGCATCCGCGACCGACGTCTTACGAGTCAAGGTGGATACAAGTAGAGGAGCAACATCTGGGGCTCTTTCGGTTGTGATCGATTCGGAGGAACGAAATCTGCCGGAGACGGAAACGAGCGAATCGAGTAACGGGCTGTGGAAGCATGCGGGCATGGAACGCACGAAGACAACCCGAGGCGTGTCAAGACGGTGGGAGACGTGTGGTATGGGACGTACGGGCTAGTCACCAACGTGACACCGAAGGAAAGAAGGATGCGAGCGATCAACCCATCGTGCGTGATCAATTTCACGTTGGTAATCGTCTATCCTACTTTGCATCGTACCCTCGAAGTCATGGCGTGATCTTGGATTTAGGGAACCGGACCGGGCCTTCATATCCGCTGCGCGGGCCCGGGGTCGGGTGAATTCCCAACAGTGGTATCAGAGCGATCGTCATCGATTCGAGGGTCGAATCATAGTCGTATATTCGATATACGCACGGGTTATCAAAGTTCGTACCCGTTTGCATGATGATAGATTTAGAGATTCCAATTTCGTTAAAAATCACAAGTAGAATTCATTAGAGATCAATCAAAAGTTGATTGAGAGTATCTAGGAATTATCGTGAAAAGGTTTCATGATTTATCGTTTCAGAAACGAGCGAAAACGGAAGAAACGGCAAAATCTGCAGAAAATTAGAATACGAAACAGTGAGTAAAACTAAGATAATGTTCAGTGGGAAACTCCAAATTGATTGGATCAAATTGGCGTAGTTAGATAATGAGATTATCTATGACTTTGATACAGAACGTTTTTTCATTTGAACGAATTATCAGTGTCGTTTTTATGGAATACTGAAAAGGTGCGATTGTTTGACATACAGAGACTAAAACGTCCGTAGATGTCGCATCGAAACTCCAATTGAGTCCAATCCAATTGGGTTAGTTAGATAATAAGATTAGCTAGAACTTTCATTCACGTTCAAAGTCGGTTGGAACAATTTAATATTTTCGGTTCAACAGAATACTGAAAAGGTGTCTGTAGTTTTCTGGTTGAAAAGGTGTCTATTGGATATACTTACCTTTTCGTTTGTCCGTATTTTACCAAAACTGGTATAACTTTCAGTACGAACCTCCGATTTGAATTGTTCAAGTTGGGTTAGTTAGATAATGTGATTATCTAGAACTTTCATGTTGTAATATATTTTATTTGAGCGAAGTATCAGTGTTGTTCTAATGAAATACCGAAATGGTGCGACAGTTTGACATATAGTCAGTAAAACGGCCGTAACTTTCGGGTCCGAACTCCAATTGGGCTGGCCCAAATTGGGTTGGAAAGATAATAAGATTATCTACAATTGTCGTGTTAGTTGAATTTCTGTCAGAGGAATTTACCATTTTCGTTCTGACAGATTACTGAAAGGGTGTATGCAGTTTTCTGTTTGAAAAGGTGTATATGAGATATACATACATTTAGGCCTATCTTTATCTCTAATCAATTAATTCAATCATACTAGCATATTAGATAATTAATTATTTAGAATAATTAGTCTCCCTAAATAATTCATATGCATTTAGAAATCTTGTGATAGTGATATAATATGATTATATCACGAATTATTTAAACATTAATGTCATGATCCCTCATAATATTTAAGTCGTGGAAATGCCTTCCATATCATCAACCATCGAAATTGGTATCACAATATGTGTGTTTCTAGGCCTTCGTCATGCACACATGTTGATGGTATTAATGGGTGGCAAGCGTTAAATGGGGACTTACGTGTTTCTAGGCCTTCGTCATGCACGTGAGTAGTTCATTTAAACGATACGTTTGATATGGTTATGACTTAACCGTCCAAGCCAATCCGATTGGAGTTCGGGGCATAGTTAGAATGCACACACGGAACTGGAATTGTATGTGATACGATCCATCACCGAAATTCTAAAAGGTTCGAGAGTCGCATATGGTGCGATTGGATTATATCCTACCTAAATAAGCGAGATCCCACCCGATAGGCCTTCGTCACTTGTGGGAGGATTGCGAAATATGAATCTCGGGTGTTATGGACTTGGAGTCCCGTATCGGTATGAGGGTTATCGATTCGATAAAATAACACTATCATATAATCATCATATAAGCATATAGATTAAGTACGCACGGTTAGGAGCTTAATCTTCATCATCCGTTTAGAATTATGTTTTCAAGCAAACACCAAATATATATCGATGAGATCGATATGATAGATGGATTTTGGGTCGGAATTACCGTAATTAACCTTGATAGTCAAAGAATAGTTCTTAGACTTAAAGGAACGTGTTGGACACGGAAATGGTAGATTCGGGGCTCGAGGCTTTGGCTTTAGATAAAGCCGGGTTCAATACACTTTAAGAAGGAATCGAACAATATTACGTGCCTTGTGGTGGCATGTATAGACGCAGATTTCTCAAAATTGTTTTGAGAATTCGGGTGTATATGAAAGTAAAACGCAACGCTCAAGAAATAGTTTCAAGAGCTAGAGCGCATTGAATGGTTCAATGTAGCTCAAAGCGTAGATTAATTCTGAGACGCCTTATGGGTATTTGATTAACACTCGTGTGTTGATGGTACGAGATTTGATCTTCGTGACTGAATATCATATGCATTCGATAGATAAGTCGATCCCGAATTTGCATGTGATGCGATGTAAATTTGAATATGAGATGCTTAGAGTGTCCGGGGAATCCAAAGCATAGAGATGCGTGGATGTCCTTGTAATTCAAGGATGGGATCGAAAGAAATAAATGTCTAAGGGTATTCTGGAAAATTATTTTCCAAACAGAAAGTTCGGACAAGGAGTTGTCCAAAATAATGACTCAAAGAACGGTGAAATCCGAGGAGGATTAAACCTAGAAGTTGATTGCTTCTTTTGGCGTTGCCGTCATGGCCATATAAACGAGATACGCGTATCTAGGTTCCATATGATGGATTGCTAGAATCAATCGAATTAGATTCAATTGATTAAACGCGATACTTATTTATTAGGCAAGACGACAAAGGGCATCATTCTCCAAAGGTTGGAGAAAGATCCAACGAATTATTGGAAATTACATTTAGATGTAAATGTTCCGATAAGTTCCAAGGCAAGATGAGGCTATCGGTATTTTGTTACGTTTACGGACGGTTAAAGTAGATACGGTAATATCTGTTTAATGCATGCCGAAGCTGATACTTTTGAAAGGTTCAATGAGTTTCAAAACGAAATACAAAATCGACTTAGCAAGAAAATCAAAGCCCTTTGATAGGATCGAGGAGGCAAGTATTTGAGCTACGCATTTCGATAGGATCGAACATGCGATATTTGAGTTATAAATATTGATTATCATTCATGATTGTGAAATCGTTTCACGATTATTTTCATTTCGGAACATTGAGATGTGTCCGAAAATAGGAATTGAACGCATGTTGCACATGCTTCGATAAATGATATGTCAAACGGATCTCCCAAAAATGTTTTGGGGATACGCCCTTGAGACAGCGGCACTAATGAATGGTTGCATAAAAGATATGGACCATAAACCTTCTAATCGGTATAAAAGACGCCATATTAGATATGGATCGGAATGGTTCCGAAGTTGTCATTTGTACAGATTTGTGGATGTGAGTATATTTCGAAATTTGTTTCGGTTAAACTCAATCCCAAATCTGAAAATTGTTCGTTTATGACATATATCCTTACGGAAACTAAAGGGTATTAGTTCTAACGTCCCGACGAAAATAAGATTTTCGTGGCTCGAAGAGATGCCTTCTTGGAGGAGGACTCGATGCGCACAAGTTTGAAACTTGATGTTGCTAATCTCTATGCGGGCTAGTGGGAGTAGAATAAATCTCGAAAGAGTTCGAGATCTGAAAATGAACATTGTACCGATGAATGTTGACACGACTTCATCATGAGTTGATGAATACGAGTCGAACACACAAAGGAATTATTTGTAGATCAAGTAGGCTATATCATAAGCCGGTAAATACGGATTTACCGTGGCTAATGATGATAGATCGAAATCATATGATGATTCGATATCCTACAGGGATGCTATGAAAGGTTGATTCCACATGACATGATGTCATGAATTCTGAGATTCGATCCGTGTAAAATTATCAAGTTTAAAACTTGATTTTATTACTTTCCGGGTTAGACCCGTGAAAAGACAATGGGTTTTCAAGATGAGAACTGACACGGATAGGAATACGCATATATGCAAATCGAGGCTCGTAGCGAAGAGTTTCAAGAATTTCATAGTCGGACTATGAAGAAACGTTTTCGCATGTTGCCATGCTTTCACATTCTCAAAATTCTGCTCGACATGGTCGCGTATTATGACTATGTGATGTAGCAAAATGGATGTCAAAACCGAATTTCTTGACAGAAATTTTATGAAAGGATGTGTACTTGACACAACCTTACGGTTTTGTCGATTCATAAGAATCGGGGATAAGATATGCACGCTTTAATGATCCATATGATGGATTAGAGAAAGCTTCTCGGAATTGGAATATTCGTTTTGATGAAGTTATAAACTGCTATAACATTGTCGGAACGAATGGAAACTTTGTGTACACATGAAGGTTAGTGGGAGCCGCGTTATATTTCTTGTAACGACACAAAATTTAGGCGAGACCGCTTATGAATTAAGCGTGAAGATCTATATGATAGATCTAAGAAGTTCCTCGTTTTATATTATAGCACGTATATCGACATATTGTTGAAAAATGTTTTCAACATATAACTCCTTGGCGGAGTTAAATAGAGATGTCGAATGGCAGAAATTTTCTACGGCTCGATGTGAGACATCAAGCAGGGCGAAAAAAAAAAA
Organism: Luzula sylvatica; assembly: GCA_946800325.1. Taxonomy (NCBI): domain Eukaryota; kingdom Viridiplantae; phylum Streptophyta; class Magnoliopsida; order Poales; family Juncaceae; genus Luzula; species Luzula sylvatica. The sequence goes on along the minus strand of OX326959.1, from coordinate 66,712,211 downwards.
AATATGATGCTTTACATTCGATGTGAAGATCTATTATATCTGTCATGATATGTATGTGACTATATGTCGTATAGATGAAGCGTCTAATTCACCGTCAATAAAATCCAAGGAATCACACGAGTTTGAATGTAATGCGATTACATGAGACTAACTATTGTGAATGTATAATGGTTATACATATATATATATATACTTAATGGTTATGTATATTTAAATTCATCGGGATTTGTATTGATAGCGGTGAATGTTATCCTTGAATACTTTACAAAAGAATTCAGGATTTTATTTTATCTATAATGGTATGGACGACGTGTTGGTTATAAAGAGTTATAACAACGACAGTTTCCAAAGATTTAGCACGTCCAAATATGTAGCACGACTTTCGATCACAAAGTGTGCACATGATTTGCTTAAACGAAAACATGGTTATGTGGAAAGGTTCCACATGACCAATAATGATTCTATTTACGAGGGCGAGTATATTGTGGTTATGAATCACAAAAGGAAGCGGTATGGATCAAGGATACATGACCAAACTCGAGTAGTCACGAGTTATCGGATTTATGGTTGTATATTGCATGACACGCAATAGTACAAGCCAAAAATGCCGAGGTCACAACCACTTCTAGCCAATACTCAGAAAATTTCATTGATCCATGAAATTTTATGAAATGATGTGATCGTAGGTATTGGAAATGTTCCAAACCTGATGTTGATTAACACTAACGGCAACGTGCGGACCCGTTTACAAAACCGCTCTCTCTAGTCGCGCGTGACTGTCATGCGATGACTATGGGTATGGAGATACCTAGAGGAGGAAGAAGAGAGTAGAGTGTAGTTATCTAATACGATAGTCCTCGCAGGTTGTGGGCATGGAGATACCCATAGGTAAATGTTGCATCACCCAAATACTTAATCCGTATGAATGCATCCCTTTTAAAAATTTTGTTTACTTAAATTTTCATGCATTCACCTTATATGAAAACTGTGTGCGGGGTTGTGTAATATGATTACATGAACCTTGATTTGAACTTGTGTGGACGTCGACATGGTTGAGGACCATGTGCAGCGAAACCGTCACACTTAAAGTTTCATTTCTAAACATCCCTAGTCGCGGGTCAGTTTGCTTAAGAGAGAAGCATTTCTATTACAAGGGAATAGACTGAACGCGTACACTAGTACGTTAGCCGAGGAGATGATTATGTTTTGCTAATCATAGGACAAAGGTGTTTGTCGAATCGGGAACGTAGATATATGTTAGGTGACATATATTGGATATGACCGAAGCCGCGAGATCATGACATGGTTTAGTCATTATAGATGGACTCGCGACGAGTAGGGTATGAGGTTCTTCATACTTGAGGGGACCATTGATTGCGTTACGTGCGTAACATAATGCTTTGATATGATCTTACGCTCACCGTAACAGGGAGTTAAAACGGTCATCATTGGGTATTGTCCGAAACACGGAATTCAATGTGAGTCTCCAAGATAGGAATTGTTTATTCCGAAAGGAAGAGATATCTCTTTGGCCACTCGATGAATTGATTAACGAAAACTGTGGCCACAGTCAATGATATTAACGGTTAATATCGATTGAAATTTGTTAACTCAATTCGGACTCGAGGAATAAGTATAGTTAATCAAAATATAAGGATGACTATAACCATGTCTTTTGATTAACGGATATCGCTAACAAGAGAACTAATAACCGCTATTCGAGATAGGCACAATGATCACAATCATTCTTCGTGTTAACATGGGTAGCCATGATGGAGTGACTAGATCCCGCTCATGGGCTTGTTGTGCTATGGAAACAGCCTACTGCCATCGTTAACCGAACCTACCTGGTCACACAACGAGTCGTACTAAGTCGGGCTTGATTATAAAATTGGCACATAAGATGTGCGTAGCTTGGTATTTGATACGCGAGCTATATTCTCTAAAATCATGCATATTGGATATGCATGAGTACCTTTTAGTTAGATCTGAAATTGAGTGGGAGACTGAAGGAAATACAGTTTCAGGATTAACCGTAAAAGTGTACACAAGGATAAACGAATGTAAGCGTACATTCGTGGTCATATCTTTCAGTAGAAAAATCCAATTTGAATGGTTCAAATTGGGTTAGATAGATAATAACATTATCTACAACCTTCATATAGAAATATATTTCATATGAACGAAGTATCAGTGTCGTTTCTATGAAATACCGAAAGGCTGCAACAGTATGACATACAGTTAGTAAAACAGTCATAACGTTTGCATACGAACTCCAATTGGGCCAGGCCAACTTGGGTCGAGTACATAATAAGATTATCTACAACTTTCGTGTTGGGTGATTTTCTGTCAGAGGAATTTACCAATTTCGTATGGACAAAATACTGGACAGATACATGCAACTTTCTGTGTGAAAGAGTGTATATTGGATATACATGTCTTTTGGCCAATCATAATCCTATATGATATAAATAGGATTTTTCTCTCTCATCTGGTGTGGTTCATTCAGTTAATTAATTCAGAATATTCCAGAGAATTGTGAGACAACTTTCTAGAGAGAGAAAGGGTGTAAAGAGAGAGAAACCGTGAAAAGGTGTTTTCCGGTATAGAGAATCAATCAATCGAGCAAGTTCGCCGGTGCTTCGTCTAGGCAGTTGCATCCGCGACCGACGTCTTACGAGTCAAGGTGGATACAAGTAGAGGAGCAACATCTGGGGCTCTTTCGGTTGTGATCGATTCGGAGGAACGAAATCTGCCGGAGACGGAAACGAGCGAATCGAGTAACGGGCTGTGGAAGCATGCGGGCATGGAACGCACGAAGACAACCCGAGGCGTGTCAAGACGGTGGGAGACGTGCGGTATGGGACGTACGGGCTAGTCACCAACGTGACACCGAAGGAAAGAAGGATGCGAGCGATCAACCCATCGTGCGTGATCAATTTCACGTTGGTAATCGTCTATCCTACTTTGCATCGTACCCTCGAAGTCATGGCGTGATCTTGGATTTAGGGAACCGGACCGGGCCTTCATATCCGCTGCGCGGGCCCGGGGTCGGGTGAATTCCCAACAGTTGGGTTGTGTGGAAAGAAAGAAACAATAAAATTTTGGACCGTCGACCAAGATCATTTGCCATAGTGGCTCAAGCCACAATTCGAAAAGTCAATAAATGAATCTTGCATTGCTAGCATAGAATTCAATTTTCCTTATTTTAATTTATTTTTGTACGTGCAAGTCGATGATTTGTTGTACAAACTTTTCTTTTCTTTTAATGAATTTCAATAGGCACTTCGCCTATCGTACCTCAAAAAAAGAAAAAAAAAACTAGGGCTCAAACTCCCTCAAACTTCAACAAAAAATCTGAACATACATCTAATTCAATAGAAAAAATCAGCAACACAAATGTGGGAAAAAACATTTTTTTCTTCAAAATCATAGTCAAAACACGCAAAAAACAAACTAGTTCATAAAAAACGAAAAATACGGGTACCTCGCCGGTCATGGTGTTTCCACGAGTGTGTGTGCTTTGTTGTGTTGGTGTTGTTGGAATCGACCTAATCGCCAGCGACGCAAGCTTGAAAATCGATTCAAATCGCTCTTGAAATCGCTCCACGTGATGTGCGGGTGTGTTATTGTGTGTGTGTGTGTGCAGTGTGAAAAATGAGAGGAGAGAGAAGGTGTTAGGGTTTGTGGACTTTTAGATGAAATCAAAAATTCAAATTTTTTTGGCGGGATTACCTCGGATTAACTCTTAATATAAGGCTGGGTTGATTGGTAGCAAATATAAGTTGGTTATATAAGGTGAAATTTTTGGGGTTGCATAACGACGCCCCTAATTAACTGATGATGTATACATGATTCAATCATCATTTGTGGAGGAGATTTTGAGGGCTGTGATAGGAGGCCTCATTTATAAATGAAAATTTTTACCTTATTCCCACAACCCACCACCACATCTTTTATATTCCTAATTAGCACACTTAATTGATTGATAATTAACATAAAAAAAAACTCGATTAACAATTAACAATTAATTATTATTAATTATTAAATGTTAATTCATATGCAAGTTAAATTTATGTGACTAACTTCAAATGATTGCATACTAAACATAAAAATTTAAGATGTTCCCTCGAAATGCGTTTATACAAAGTTTATACAAAGGACCTTTGGCAAACAAAGGACGTTTGGCAAATTATACATAACGTACCCGCAACTTAAGGACTCCAAACCACAATAAAATCCTAATACAATTTTGGGGGAGTATGGGATAAATCTCGATAAAATCAACAACGAAATGTAGGACATCATCCTCATTCCAATCACATGAACGATATACCTTGAACGGAATGGACGAATCTTTCAAGAAAAAAACAAAACGACGGCGCAAAGCGCAACAAAAACAATGAAAATAACGTCTCGTCCGCGCCCAACACCAAGTGCCGAGCCCTGTACCAAAAAAAAAAGATTTCGAATTCAATAAACAAAACTTGGTTTAGTCAAGTTTGAAATATTTTATTAACACAATTACTGAGAACCCTGCTACTGGACGCCTCCATTTATTTCTAACCTTCATCAGCACCGCGTCTCGAACACTCACCGCATCGGCACCGCGTCTCGAACCCCTGCTACTGGTACGCGCCTCCGATTTCCCCTGTTATTGGACGTCATCAAAACAAGCTGCAAAATAACACCATAAAATTACGTATTAATTAAAAATATTATTTTCTGAAAATAAAAAAATTAAACATAATAGAAAAATATAATAATATTAAACCCTAATTATACCCTAAATTATACCCTAATTATACCCTAAATTAAATCCTAAATTATACCCTAATTAAACCTTAATTAAACCCTAAATTAAACCCTAAATTATACCCTAATTAAACCCTAATTAAGCCTCCACCATGACAGCTTCCCCCACGACGACATCAGCATTCACCACACCGCCGACGCCGATCTTGTTCGCCGAGCCCTCTATGCCCTTAATAGTCTGGACACCATGGCTGTGCGAATAGTCTGGACACTGCATTTAAATTAAATGAAAAGTTAATAACCCTTAATTATTAATTAATCTCATTTCGAAATATATATCGACTTGATTTGATATTTACCTCCCAACAGCTTAGAAAACCTTCATTAGATTCTGGTAGCAATGATCTTCTGGCAAGTTTTCAGCCACCACAGGTGAATTCAATAAACCAAAAATTCAATGGCGATACTAAATTATCCTAATTAAACCCTAATTAAACCCAAATTATACTAAATTAACAAACAGAAATCAACTTTCAAAACAGAATTTAAACTAAAAATGAACAGGATGTAAAAAACCTAAGAGTACTTAAAACTATAAAAAATTTAGAAACCCTAACCTTAACTCTAAAAAATTAAGAAATTATACCTTCATCTAGCAAGAGTGGAAAGAGGGGCGGTGCAGGGACGGTGCAGGGGGCTGTGCAGCACACTCAAAGTCGCCGTCGCAAGTCACCAGTCACCAGTCGCGAGAGGAGAAATCGCCGTCACAGTCGCCGTCACCAGTCGCGAGAGGAGAAGTCGCCGTGGCCGTCGCCGTCACCAGTCGTGGGAGGCGGGGCTGTAGTTAGGGGCGGGGCAGGGGGCTGTGGAGAAGAGGGGAAAGAGCGGGGGTGCTGTGTGGAGAGGAGGGGAAGAGGGGTGAATGAATGTAAAGAGAGAGAAAGGGGCCAGCGGGGTTAAGTAATTGTGCACAAACTTCACCGACGGGATAACATTAGCGACGGGCCGTCGCTTATACTTATCTGCGACGGTCAAACCTTAGCGACGGTCCGTCGGAGATATTTTGAAAATATATGGCGGTTATTTCAACATTTGCGAGAGCCTTTAGCGACGGTTTATGAATCTGCGATGGGCCGACGCAACCTATTAGCGACGGTTTATGAATCTGCGACGGGCCAACGCAGAGTATTAGCGACGGTGTATAGCATCAGTGATAAGAGGAAAATGAAGCACCTTTTTGATATCTAATTTGGGGATTTTAGCCCTTTTGAATCACAACTTTATATATACAATTGTTCATATTTGAGATAACAAGAATATTTCTTCACTAAGTGTGTTTTATTGCTTAATTACAGGTTTTAGAAGGAAATTCTGGGAATTTGGAAAGTGTAGTTGTCTCCAACATGTCAAGAGGAATAAAAAGGATATATTATACCGATATATTCGGTACATGAATGAGACGGGAGGCAAACAATCATCATGATAGAAACTTACACAAGAGTCCACACGAAAACCACTCAATCCTTAGCCCTTATCCTTCCCACCTACCTTTGGTGGAAATTACTTCATTACCCCCAATCCTCTCCACCAACTCGTGACCAATAAGAAGACTCCGTGAGTGCTATAAATAAGACCAAAAGGGCCACGAGTTGGGGGGCTCTCCTTCCCGCTCTTCGGAGCACTTTCTCTCTCTCTCTCTCTTCTCTCTCCCTCTCAAGAACTTCCAAGAACCGTCAAGAACATCAAGAACCATTCAAGATCCTACTCAATTGCTCGGGAGATTCGACCGTGACTCGGATATCCTTCCTTTTCGGTGAATCGGCCTTTCTCAAGACTAAACCGTGACTAGGGAAATTTCTCCTTTCGGTGTTGTGAAGTTGCGTTGAGACCGAGACTTGGTAGATCCCTCTTTTGGAGCTTGAAGAAGGCGTCAACCATGACTAGGAGTCCCTCCTTTTGGTGATCCTTCTCGAGTTATCCACGACTCGAGGATTCTTTCCTTTCGGTGACCAACGAAGCAAGTGACCGAGACTCGGAGAGTTGCCCCTTCGGTGGTCAAGCAAGCGACAACACTAGCGAGGAAAACGAGGCTCTTCTTGATGCGTTCTTTACTCAATCTAGGTGTATTCTTTTCTATCTTGAAATTCTTGTATGTTGAATGATAGTTTAAGGTTGTGATTGAATCTCTTTCTTGGTTCTAAATCTTTGTTCTTGCATTCGATCTTTTGCTCTCTTTTGTGTTCTTTTGTTGCTCTCTTTTTACTTGCTTTTCAGCCCCTAATTAACTCATCAAACATTCACAAACCAAATCCCTAATAAAAATAACAAATTCCCAATCCAGGAGATAGTCCGTTATAACGGAAGTTCACCATCCGTTACAACGGACCTATCGTTAGTCCTTATTCATTTCAGTTTGTTGAACTCCGTTATAACGCAACTTGTTCCGTTGTAACGGACTAGTGTGGATTCCTTCAGTCAAAACCTTAACACACAGTCCGTTGTAACGCAACTTGTTCCGCAACTTGTTCCGCTATAACGGATTCACCAATCCGTTGTGACGGACCAGCAGCTCCGTTGTAACGGACACCAACTTTCGTTGCAACGGACTTATCTCCGTCATAACGGATTAGTGTCCAAAACTCAGAAATTAAATCAATGCACAAGTCCGTTGTAACGGACATTCTTCCGTTATAACGGACAATTTTCTGGAAAGGTTTCTGTCCATTTTTGCTTGTTTTTGATTCATTATTCGACGCATATACTCCTCGTGGAACGAACTTGCATATTTTCCACTATACACATATATTTTCACACTTGTTGATTGAATCGGGTTTTCGAATACAACGATAATTTTACGCACCAAAAACCCGCTCATCAATCAGCGACGGGTCGACGGAAAAATTTGAACATCATCGACGGCCCATCGCTAATAAAACCATCGGTAATACTCTTCTGCGACGGGCCGTCGCAGAAAGGTTGTTTTATCAGCGACGGGCTGTCGCTGATGGCATACGCCCGTCGCTGATACTCCCATCTGTTGTAGTGGATCGCATACTAAAATAAAAATATTTAGATGTTTCCTATGTAAAAATAATCAGGAATGTGCTGAATAAATTTTCACGAAATGTGTTTATACAAAGAACGTTTGGCAAACAAAGGAAGTTTTGCAAATTATACATTATTGTTTTTTAAGGACTCCGAACCACAACCAAATCCTAATACAATTTTGGAGGAGTAACGGGATAAATCTCGATAAAAATCAACAACGAAATGTGGGACGACATCATCCTCATTCCAATCACATGGACGATATACTTCGAACGGAATGGACGAATCTTCCAAGAAAAAAACAAAACGACGGCGCAAAACGCAGCAAAAACAATGAAAATGGCGCTGATATATGGTCAAGACATTGTTACCACTACACTTGGACAATTCTCAATCTCTTTTCAATCTAAATAATGGAATTTAATATGAAATATTAATTAGGGACCGTTTGGATGATCGTATTAGAAATTACATGAAGAAATCAACTTTTCGCAAGTCAAGTTTCCGGAATTTCAGTTCAAGTTTGAATATTTGGATTCACGAGACTAAAACTACTGCAGTTATAGTTTTTATGATTGTGTTGACATGATTGAATTATGGAATTTCAAGATTTGCATGTATCAAAATTTTCAAATAAATTTCGTCTTGGACTTACTTTGACATCAGTTTTTAATTTAATCATCAAACTAAACTAGTAATCATCCAAAAAAATATATCATATATATATTTTTCATCGTGACAATTATGACATAATAATTATGTCGATAAAATATCATAAATATACACAAAAAAAACAAAACAAATAATACGAAGTTTTATATAATAATCAAATATAATAACGAAGAAAACAAATGAGATGAACCTCGTATACACTAATTACTAGTTGATCAGAAAAAAATTAGAACTAACAAAGTATACAGACGAGCAATGAAGGAGGAAAACAACTTTTTTGTTCCCGCACAAAAATTGAGATACTTTTTGTAAAATTGAGAGGAGGTAAAAATACCGTTGTTTTTCGTCTAGAGTATCTCAACCCGTAGGAATTTCATCCAAATACAAGAAAATAACAACTTGTGGACTGTGGTATTTCGACTTTTCAATTAATCTATTTTACCACAAACCAAACATGAGACTTCAAGATTTAAATTTTTATTTTAAGAAGATTTAAATCTCACAAAAGGTTCATATTTCTTTTATATTATTCAATCAAAATGAGACTTCAAGATAGGATAGTCTTGATTAATCTTCTGAGAAGATATCACTTCATTTTCTTCTTGAGGATAGAACCTTGGAGATGAAAAAACGAAAATATTCTGCACAGAAGACGTTAATCTGTCTATAAGGCAACAGTGACATTATCGCGCGGCTACATCCAGGCTTGTCTTGAATTTTATTCATATTATTGTATTTAAATAATTATTTAATTATTTATTTATATTATTTATTTGGTTATTTTATTAAAATATAACCAACAATTTTCTATTCCATTATAGAGTACATGATGAGTGCTAGGCCAAGAAATCTGTTGTCTTATAAAACGATACAATAAAGAAAATAATACAACATGAAATACTCTAAATATCCTATAAATATTATCACAATTTTCACAAGATTTATTGCTTAACATGCATATTATTATTATATTTATATCTATAATAATTTTCATATTATTCTATTGTTGAAGTAGAAATCCAATCAATAATGGAAATTCCCAGTTCTCCAGAATATTATGGAAAACTAAAGTCTCCTGATGTAATATGTTATTGAAAACTAAAGTCTGATAAAAACAAAAATATATTTGTGGCTAATTTTAAGTGATCGCATCCTGGCAAGAGATATATTATCCCGTAAGGGATAGATGGAACCATTTAGATGTCCCCTATGTAATATAATCAGGAATGTAATGAACACATTTTCAGGAAATGCATATATATGCAAATGATGTATTGGCGAATTGTACATTATCGTACCCTCAACTTAATGACTCCAAATCATAACCAAATCCTAATACACATTTGGAGGACTAACTAGATAAATCTCGATAAAAATCACCAACGAATGTGGGATACCATCCTCATTGCAGCTACATGGACGATATACCTGGAACAGAATGGACGATCTCACAAAAGTTCATATTTCTTTTATATTATTCAATCAAAATGGTTTTTCAAGAGAGGATAGTCTTGATTAATCTTCTCAGAAGATATCACTTCATTTTCTTCTTGAGGAGTCCATAGTACTTGCACAGCCTGCACAACCAAATTTCTCATTTTATGCATAATTTCTTTCCAATATATCAAACATAACAGAATTATTTCTGGGTCTTTTTTCTTTTACTTCAAATGAAATGATAATATTTACCAGGATATCTTTCTCAGATATACTCGTGAATTCTTCAAGTACAGTCTTCAAATCTGCAGGGTTCTCAGTGGAAGGTAGACTCAGAACTCCCAAAGTTGCAACTAAAATCGTTACCTGCAAAACATGTATAAAAATATATATACTAATTGCGAAACAAAAAAATATACATGATATGTTTGTAATTTATTTTTTGTAATGGAAAACTTACCACGATAAACTTGTGTCCTTCTAGACCTTGATTTGTGTTCTCTTGTTTCTTGATATCATCGATATTTACAATAATATCATCGAGATTTACAAGTGTTTCTCTATCAAATTTACTGCGCTCCTTAAATGAGAGCTCATTGAAATATGTCTCCGCGTTTTCTACAGACTTTTCTTCACTCACCTGTCAAATTTCATAATTCATATCATTAAATTAAACATAGTAAATATATATTAACTACATTATATTTATAATATCTTTGTAATTACTCGAGATAAAAATAAATAAAAGGCTTACAGATAAGTGCGAAGACTTCCAACTGTCTGATCGGTTTATCAGAAATAATGACGACTCTACAAGCAGGGCAAAAAAAAGTGAATTTAATGAGTTTGTAATTAATTCAACGATTTTAAAGCCAATTAATTACCTGTCAAGATATTTCTAAAACCCTTTCGTGTCGACGTATCTGCTCGCGCAGCAATTTCATTAAGATCCTTTTGAAATTTTTGCGTTCCAACCAAAGCAACCTGAAGTTACTCAAATTAATAATAAAAATATTATGAAACATCTGAGAATTAGTAATTAATTAATCATTTATAATACGTGAAGCTTAATGATAGTAGATGAAGATGAAGATGATAATGACGGTTTCGCCGAGTGAGCAGACATAGTTTCGTCGTGTGCGCAGAATATGCAGGCAAATAAAATTACGAATGGAGCCACCACGACGAAAAGAAGAATAACGCAAATGAAAATAGTTTCGTTGTGTGTATCATTGGCTTTCCCAGTTGAGGGGGAATCATAATTACTGTTTGCGAGCCCGGTTTGGTATCCGAGGGGACGAGGGTAATTTGAGTAATCATTATAAGAAGAAGAGAATGAAGAAGAAGAGGATGAAGAAGACGAGAAACTGCTTCCACCCATCACTCCACCGGAGGCTGCGAAGACGCCATTGAAACAACAACTCCCTATAATTGCACACCCCAAAACAATTGAAATTGCAGGATGCTTTAATAATCGATTCATTTTCGAAAGGGGGGAAATATTTTGAGAGGAGAAAGTGGGTTCTGCTATATATATATACCTAGGGTGCAATGGAGGTAGTGGGCGGATGAAACGGTCGAGGCGATTTCAAGGAAACAAGGTCGCAGTTTCTTTGTTGTTTTTTTTTTGCGATAGAAGGTTTATTGCTTGGAAAATTTCCTGTTTTTTGGGTTAGAAATAAGATGCGCGTTTGGAGACGTTTTTGAGTCCCTGCAAAATATTTTTTTTTTGTTAGCGTGTCCTGACTCTTTATATACATTAATAATAATGAAAAAACACAAATAATATATAATTAGGATGGTAGGGTATCATGCTTGCAATGCTGCTGACCGGGGTTCGAAACCCTGTCATAACATGTTTTATTTTTGAATGGAGTTTATTGATTGATGACTCCAAAATATACCCAACATATTTTTTTCAAAAATATAATTAATCAAAATCATTTGTGTTATAATTTGAAAAATATTTTTTTATTGTCCATGAAAATAAATATAATATAAAAAGTCAAAATTATTATTAAACCCTAAAAAATATCAAACTATGTTTTTACACAATCTTATTATTCAAAATCATTTTTGCTATAATTTGAGAAATAATTTTTTATTGTCCCAAAAAAATAAATAGAAACTAAAAGAGTCAAAAATATAATTAAACTCTAACAAAGATGGAACTTTATTTTTTCACAATCTTATTAACCAAAATCATTATAGATATAATTTGAAAAAAAAAATTATTGTCCAAGAAAATTAATAGAAAACTAAAAGCGTAAAAATTATAATTAAACCGTCAAAAATACTGAGCTATATTTTTTCCCAATCTTAATACTAAAAATCATTTATGCTATAATTTCAAAAACATTTTCTTTTATTGTGGAAGAAAATAAATAGAAACTTAAATAGTCAAAATTATAATCAAACACTACAAAATATCAAAATGTATTCTTTCACAATCTTATTAATGAAAATAACTTCTGCTATAATTTGCAAAAAAAAAATATTCCTTGCAATCAATTTTATATACGTGACTCTAACTCTCCAAATGTGATGTATATTCCTAAAAAAAATGTAATGTCTAATTTGTAGACATTATTTACTTTTAAAAAATATAATTGTATAATTCAATATAAATAATTTCAGTTTGAAATTAAATTTAAGTCGGTCGAAACGGAGCAAGATCATCCCTAGTATATATAGATCGTGGGTACCTATGTTGTGGTTTCAGGATTTCAACCCATAGTATATTAGACAAACACATACAGAAGAATAGTAAAAAATATAATAATTTTGGTTTTATATAAAAGGCTAAATTTCATATGTATCTTACGAAATCTCACAATTTCAAGTATATTCTTACGAAACGTGAAATATCATTAATATTCTTACAAAATTGTTATAATTGCATGGATATTCTTTTTGATAGATTTATGTTAACTATCCGTTAAAATTATCGTTAATTTTTGTTTTTCCGATTTTATTCCATATATAAATAAGAGAAAAAAATTGTAGGACAATCTAAAAAACACAAATTAGCGGTAATTTTAAGAGATAGTTAATGGAAATCTAACAAAAAAGGTATTTATGTAATTTTAATAGTTTTGTAGGAATATTCATGATATTTTACGTTTTGCAAGAGTATACGTGAAATTGTAGGATTTTGTAGGGAACGTGTGAAATTTGGCTTATATAGAATATGAGATTACGAAATAAATTACATATTGATGAAATAAAACCAAATCGTAAAATATAATACCTAAATGATAAAAAGTTTGAGTTAATTTATAAATATGAACTATGCTTTGGGGATGGAAATGATATGGGGCTATATATTTTGGGTTTCTGAATGTAGTAAGCCCCAAATGAGACCCCATTATACTTTTTATGCTCCTAATATACAAATCCGAGGGAGACACTATTGCTTGCCTCATGCAACGAAGCTCCGAGACAGACAACCCACATGCACTCCATTTTCGATTTTTCTCTGTACCATCGTGTAAACGGGTCACTGGTATATGACATTTTGAGAATTTTAAAATCAAACAAAATCAATGCCATCGAATTTTAAACAAAAACACCACTGTTAAGTTAACAATTGATCCGAATCCTGAACTATTCAACGTATTATTATTATTCACTAGGAAATTACCCGCGCTTCGCGGCGATTTTGTTTCATTTGTTTGGTCATACACATAATATATACACATAATATATATTTACGATTTTTCAGGAGCAAATATAAGACTTTATGAAAATAAATATCATATTGATTAAGAAAGATTTATGATGACAAAATTATTATATTATTTTTTACTATGACAAATTGCGAAATATTTATTTAGTACTTTAATGCAACACATACAAAAAAAATGTAACTATAAAATAATAAAATAACATGCGTGAACATAAAAAAAAAAATCAAGACCATATGATATTTTAAATTTTCATATCTAAAATTAAGAATAATAACATTATAAAAATTATTTGTGTCTGATAAATTTTATGTTTCATGTTTATTGTTGAAAAATATTATATAAGTTAAAGAAATTATTTGTGTTTAGTAAATTAATATATTTCATTACTTTTTATTTTTTAAAGATTAACATGAAATTATTTTAAGTAAAAATACAAATATAACATAATTGTTTTAAAAACTAATAATAATAATTATGATGTGCAATTTTTTTCAATTATATTTTTAAAAATAATAATAATTACGATTACAAGTCATTAATGTAATTATATTTATTTTTTTATCTTTTTTTACATAATTATTTTCATAATTTTAAGTTAGAGAAAAATATTGAATATATGATAATAACATACTTAGTAGTATGTGCAATTTTTTTCAATTATAGTTTTAAAAATAATAATAATTAGGATTACAAGTCATTAATGTAATTATATTTATTTTTATATCTTGTTTTACATAATTGTTTTCATAATTTTAAGTTAGAGAAAAATATTAAATATATGACAATATGGATCTCAAAATAAAGGTAAAATTCAAGCCAATATATTTCTTAAGTTTTTTAAATTATATTATGAAAATACTAACAATATTGATATGTATGTTTTATGATATTATATATTAATTTATTAATGTTAGATATTTAAACTCTTCACATTCTATTTGTATTCACAATTGATCATGTAACATATTGTGAAAAAATTCGAAATAAAATACAACTTGTCCAACACGAACCTAACAAATAATATTTTGACATGTCATCAATGTAAGGTGATGTGACCTTCTAAAATTGCTTAAAACTATGTGTAAAATAAGGGACACATAAATATCTACAAATAAAACATAATCACACAAAATCAAAAGTTAATATATGGTCCATATGTTGCCACATATCATAATCTAATGGTTGAAATAATTGTGATATGTGGCATGAGTTGTGATAAGGTGGCATAAGGAGATTGCATAAAGATAGGTCAAAAATAAGGGGTTGGTTAATTTCATTTCTTATGTTAATCTCACTCGTGCACATGACTCCACATGCAATTACTGCAGCTCAATGCCAATATTCCACGTAATTAAGCCTAAAATAGTGTTATTTTTGTCGTAAAATAAAGAGCAAACAAAAGAGAGAATTTGATGAGACAAAGTTTTTTATTGAATGATTGGAGAAATACAATGACCACTATCCCATTATAGAGTAGATGAGTGCTAGGTCAAGAAATAGATTGTCTTATAAAACGATACAATACAAGAAAATAATACAACATGAAATACACTAAATATCTTATAAATATTGTCTTCATTTTCACAAGATTTATTGTTTAACATCCATATTATTATTATGGCAGAATTTCGTATGTGCCCTACAAAACTATATAATTTCACGTATACCCCTACAAAATGTGAAATATCGTGAATACCCCTACAAAACTACTAAAATTTCGTGAATACCTTTTTTGTTAGATTTCAGTTAACTATCCCGTCATGTTACCACTAATTTGTGCCTTTTCGATTCTTCCAACATAAATTTTATTCCTTACTTAAATAGGGATAAAATCGGAAAAACAAAAATTTAGCACTAATTTGAACGGATAGTTAACAAAATCTAACAAAAAGGCATTCATGAAATTATAATAATTTTGTAGTGGTATTCATGATATTTCACGTTTTGCAGGGGTATACATGAAATTGTGGGACTTGGTAGGGGCACATATGAAATTTGGCCTATTATTATTATATTTAAAACAATTTTCATATTATTCTATTGTTGAAGTAGAAATCCAATCAATAATGGAAATTCCCAGTTCTCCAGAATTTTATGGAAAACTAAAGTCTCCTGATGTAATATGTTATGGAAAACTAATGTCTGATAAAAACAAAAATATGTTTGTGGCTAATTTTAAATTATCGCAACCTGGCAGGAAATATATTATCCCGTAAGGGATGGATGGAACCATTTAGATGTCCTCTATGTAAAATAATCAGGAATGTGATGAACACATTTTCAGGAAATGCATATATACAAATGATGTATTGGCGAATTATACATTATCGTATCCACAACTTAATGACTCCAAACCATAACCAAATTCTAATACAATTTTGGAGGAATAACGGGATAAATCTCGATAAAAATCACCAACGAATGTGGGACGCCATCCTCATTGCAACTGCATAGACGATATACCTGGAACAGAATGGACGATTCTTTCCAAAAAAAAAAACTACGGCGCAAATTGCAACAAAAACATTAGTTACAGACAAGCCGGGTATCTTAAATAAGTTTTCAAGATCAAATCCTCACAAAAGGTAAAAATCATATTTCCTTTTAGATTCAATCAAAATGATTTTTCAACAGAGGATAGTCTTGATTAATCTTCTCAGAAGATATCACTTCATTTTCTTCTTGAGGAGTCCATAGTACTTGCACAGCCTGCACAACCAAATTTCTCATTTTATGCATAATTTCTTTCTAATATATGAAACATAACAAAATTATTTCTTGGTCTTTTTTTACTTCAAATGAAATGATAATATTTACCAGGATATCTTTCTCAGATATACTCATGAATTCTTCAAGTAGAGTCTTCAAATCTGCAGGGTTCTCAATTGAAGGTAGATTCACAACTCCCAAAGCTGCAACTAAAATAGTTACCTGCAAAAACATATATAAAAATATATATTAATTGTGAAACAAAAACAATATATACATAAGATGTATGTAATTTATTTATTTTAATGAAAAAACCTACAACGATGAACTTGTATCTTGGATCTTCTGGGTTGAGACCTTGATTTGGGTTCTCTTGTGTCTTGATATCATCCAGATTTACAAGTGTTTCTTTATCAAATTTACTACGCTCCTTAAATGAGAGCTTATTGAAATATTTCTCCCCTTTTTTTACAGACTTTTCTTTACTCTGTCAAATTTCATAATTTATATCATTAAATTAAAAAAAAATTACCTTATCAAATTTTATTTACTCGAGATAAAAATAAATAAAAGGCTTACTGATAAGTGGGAAGACGCCCAATTGTCTGATCGGCGTATCAGAAACAATGACGACTCTACAAGCAGGGCAAAAAAAGTGAATTTAATAAGTTTGTAATTAATTGAATGATTTTAAAGCCAATTAATTACCTGTCAAGATATTTCTAAAACCCTTTCGTGTCGACGTATCTGCTCGCTCGGCAATTTCATTAAGATCCCTTTGAAATCTTTGCGTTCCGACCAAAGCAACCTGAAATTTCTCAAATTAATAATAAAAATGTTATGAAACATCTGAGAATTAGTAATTAATTAATCATTTATACATACGTGAAGCTTAATGATAGTAGATGAAGATGAAGATGATAATAATGGTTTCGCCGAGTGTGCAGACATAGTTTCGTCAAGTGTGCGGTCGCACTCGCACACATAGTAAAGTACGAACGGAACCAGGAAGACGAGAACAATGACGAAAACGCAAATGACAATAGTTTGGCCGAATGTATAGGACGAGACATTGTTGGCTTTCCCAACTGAGGGGGAATCGTTATACGAAGAAGGATCATAATGACTGTTTGCAACCCCGGTTTTGAATCTGAGGGTACGAGGGTAATTTGAGTAACCATTATAAGAAGAAGAGAATGAAGAAGAAGAGGATGAAAAAGAAGAGGATGAAGAAGACGAGAAACTGCTTCCACCCATCACTCCACCGGAGGCTGCGAAGACGCCATCGAAACAACAACTCCCTATAATTGCACACACCAAAACAATTGAAATTGCAGGATGTATTTGGGAGGGAGAGAATAATCGATTCATTTTCAAGGGGAAAATCTTTTAGAGTGGAGAAAGTGGGTTCTGCTATATATATATACCTAGGGTGCAATGGAGGTCGTGGACGGATGAAACGGTCGAGGCGATTCAAGGAAACAAGGTCGCAGTTTCTTTGTTTCTTCTCTGCGAGAAAAAGTGTATTGCTTGGAAATTCCCTGTTTTTGGGTAGAAATAAGATACGGAGAGAATATGATTAAAATATGGTTTGAATAGATATCATGAGAGAGGGACGCGTTTGCAGACGTTTTGCAAAGTTGATTTGTCTTGCAGATTAAGGATTCGAATTAGAATCGGCCCTTGGGTCTCCAAATTTATATAGATCGTGGTTACCTGTGTTGTGGTTTCACTTTTCAGGCTTTCAGCCCATAAGCCCATAAGCCCATAGTGCTTTAGACAAAACATAGAGAAGAATGGTCAAACATATATAATCATTTTGGTTATATAAAACTAGCGCTACCACGCGTTATTCCAGGGCCAGCCCAACCACATAGGTCATCTAGGTCATGATTGAGAGCCCAATAACATACAAGGCCCTTCAATATGTATACTAGTTATAGTCAGTGTTCCATAAATCGATTTTGGCGGCCGATTAATCGGTGATATTAATCGATCCTCGATGGTCCGCCGTCGAAATAACTCCTTGGCGTTTTGTGCTTGGCGTAATCCGCCAAGCCACCGCCGAGCCGATTTTTACAAGTTTTTTTTTTTTTTTTTTTCGGGTCCATAGGCTAGTTGGTTGAATGTGAAGCACAAAAAATTATATATTGTGAGAGGTTGTGGGATACTATTCAAAATAACGATCGTTTTCGTTATGGATTGCCAATGGATCCCGATTGACATCAAAAAAATTAGGCATCAATAACGAAAACGATCGCTTGTCGGATACTATTCAAAAAACAAATTTGGACTAAAATTTTTCATATTTTTAAAATTATTTTTATATATATAAATTATTATTATTATTTGAGTTTATGTTAGTTTAGTGGCGTAGTGTATTTTGTTACTTAAATTATTCAAAACTTATTAAAAAAACTGTGATTTATAATTTTGTTTAATTAATTTAAATATTAAATATAAAAAATAAAAATCCGCCGAGATCCGTCGAGATTCCCGATTAATCATCCTTGACGCTTGATGATCGTCTGCCGACTAGCGAGCGCCGAGCGATTTCTGGAACATTGGTTATAGTATAGCAAGTAGGTTAAAAGGGTAAATGGGTTAGTTTGTTAAATCCGCATAATCTCCTCTATTCACTGTACTTCTTTCTATTCCCGTATGTTCCTTCTATTGCTGCTGCTTTCTATTCACGCAATTCAAGGACGGAACTAGGGGGGCTAGTGGGGGCTTAAGCCCCCCCATGAAATTACACACGTATGTATATATAGAGAAATTATATATGTTATTATGATTTATAGGTTAAAAATTGTATTAAATTATCCGTTCTCGGCCCCCCTATCATTCCGGCCCCCTTATTATTCCGTCCTGGTTCCGTCCCTGACGCCATTCCTTCCATACATGAGATCGATTTGATATGGAAGTTCGATTTAGGGTTTCGAGAGATTCTCTATTCTAATTGGAGGAATACTATTGAAGATGACGACGCGTCTTTTATTGAAGGTTAGCACTATTTTCTATTGCAATTTATTTTCGTCGTAACGATTTGTTACTGTGATTTATAGGATTCGATTGTTATTGAAGAAAACCAAGGAGACAATTTACCACCGTGGAGATTTCCATTGAAATCTATTTCCTAATACAATATTCACCAGAAGGTACAAGATAATAGTTGATATTTATAATTTTCAAAAATAAAATAGTGAATTATTAATCTGTTTGATACTCTTTCCATGTTTTTCTTTCTTTTAATTGGAAATTTTGTAATGAAAACATTATCAAGATCCCTTTAAAATGTTCATAAATTCTTCTTCTCGGCAACAGTGAAGATCTCTTGAGATCAGTGTGTGCTATTGCTATTTAGGGTTTATTTAATTGTGGAAGAAAATTGCAGGGGTTTTTCCATTCTCTTTCTGATATTCATGCATGAGAAGGTACCAAGCTTTTTTTGCTTGATTTATTCTTTCAATAATTAATTTGACTTAATTAGTACGTCTCTTACTTATACTATAATTTCATTTCTGATTATTTAGGTTAACATTAATTTTTAGGGAGATTTACATATTTACCCTCTCTTAAACTTAAAATTACATATTTACCCTTCTTAAAATTAAAATATCATATTTATCCTTTCATAATTCTAAAATATCATATTTACCCAAAAATTGAAAACCATCCAATTTTTCCGTTAAAATTAACGATCAACTATTTTACCCTTTACATATTTACGCTTCTAAAATCCAAATTATCATATTTACCTTTCTAAAAATAAAATTATTATATTTACCCAAAAAATATAACAATGTAAACTCATAGATAATCATTCTACCAATCTCAAATGACAAAAATAAAATGTTAAAAATAAAGTTTCATTGCAAAAATATAATCATAGCTAAAAATATTATTAAATTGTAGGATGTGATTTCTTCTTATCGAGTGAGTAAAGATATGTATGTTACTTTTATTATTGAGAAAGTAAATATGATATATTTATTTTTAAAGGAGTAAATATAATATTTTGGATTTTTAGAAGGGTAAAATAGTAATATTAAATGTTGACCGTTAAATTTAACGGAGAAATTGGATGATTTTTAATATTTGGGCAAATATGATATTTTAGATTTATGAAAGGATAAATATGATATTTTAATTTTAAGAAGGGTAAATATGTAATTTTAAATTTAAGAAAGGGTAAATATGTAAATTCCCCTAATTTTTATAAGTAGAAGTTGAATTTTGATTGTACAATTTCATTCATGTTGTTGGAAGTTAAATCTCATATCGTTTGGAAAAATTGTGTTTCTCGTTATTTGAATGGTGTTGTTTTGTTATCTATAATTATTTTGTTTGGAAGGTAATGTAAATATCGAATGAAATTTTGTTTCTAAGAGTGTTGTTTTGAATTTTCTTTTTTTTATAATTTATAAGAGTTATTTTAGTGTATATATTGGTATAAATTTTTAATTTTTTTTGTAGGATTGGAAGTAACAAAAAGGCCCAATAATTATTTTGCCGAGAGCCTTTCAAATGGTTGAGCCGGCCCTGCGTTATTGTGCGGGTTCGTTTGCGTTGACAATAATGTAATTATTTTTGTTGTTGTCGTACAAATATTTTGAGTTGTTTCGATAGAATTATTTATTATTTTTCGATTAGTATTTCATTCGGAAACATGTTTAGTTATTCGACTATGTGATTTGAAATTTATATTCTGTGGCATGTGGCAGACATGGCAGCCGCAAAATTAAATCTTTTATAAAAAAAAAAATGACGCCAGAATGATACATATAAACATAAATAGTTTACAACATGTAAAAACACAATATACAAATTACATATTATCATATTATACGATGATAATGCGAGATTGATATTAAAAAAATATTTTTCTACGTTGTATATTACATGTATATCTAAATGATTGTATATTATGAGATTACAAAATAAATTACATATTGATGAAATAAAATCAAATCGTAAAATATAATAATTAAAAAATATAATACCTAAATGATAAAAAGTTTGAGTTAATTTATAAATATGAACTATGCTTTGGGGATGGAAATGATATGGGGCTATATATTTTGGGTTTCTGAATGTAGTAAGCCCCAAATGAGACCACATTATACTTTTTATGCTCCTAATATACAAATCCGAGGGAGACACTATTGCTTGCCTCATGCAACGAAGCTCCGAGACAGACAACCCACATGCACTCCATTTTCGATTTTTCTCTGTACCATCGTGTAAACGGGTCACTGGTATATGACATTTTGAGAATTTTAAAATCAAACAAAATCAATGCCATCGAATTTTAAACAAAAACACCACTGTTAAGTTAACAATTGATCCGAATCCTGAACTATTCAACGTATTATTATACATTTGATTTCTTATGTTCATCTCACTCGTGCACATGACTCCACATGCAATAACTGCAGCTCAATGCCAATATTCCACATAATCAAGCCTAAAATATTGTTATTTTCATATTATTCTATGTTGAAGTAGAAATCCAATCAATAAATGGAAATTTCCAGTTCTCGAAAATGGAGACATCATGAACAAAACAAGTAGCCGTTGGGGCCAATTAAGTACATTAATTAACACATGTACAAGAATCTTTCATTGTTGACCGAATTATTTATGCTAAACATATCTTCATATAATATAATCAAGAACACAAATGAACATAATGTTTTTCCGAAAATTAAAAAATACAAACAATTAACCACACAAAAAAAAAAAGATAAAACATACTAACAAACCCCTATTCGAGTTAAAAAAATTATCGTAAAATTGCTCGAGTCGATTTTCCTCATCCGCAGAGAGAGGGAAGTTTGAAGGAGAAAAAAGACGAAGGGA
The DNA here is from genome assembly GCA_946800325.1 of Luzula sylvatica. NCBI lineage: Eukaryota > Viridiplantae > Streptophyta > Magnoliopsida > Poales > Juncaceae > Luzula > Luzula sylvatica. Next base: position 66,690,039 of record OX326959.1, on the reverse strand, counting down.
GGTGTCCAGTCCTTCTGATATATTCCGCTCGCTCTGACGTTATCGCAGCTCGCTCGTTTAATTTCGTTTCTGCATTCGAACGCTTTTCTTCGGCGAGTCTTCGAGCCACGGCTAGCTTGTTCGTCATCTTCTCTTGTGCTCTCGCTTTCAATCTTTCCGCCCTTACCTAATAATTTTTTTTTAAAAAAAGATAATTACCACCAAGTCAAGTTTCGCTTACCACCGTACTGTTAAATTTCACTTACCTCGATCCTCTTCATTTCGGACTCGGCTTTTCTTTTCTCATGGTTCTCCCATGCTTGTATCGTCACCTCTTCTCGCTTGTATCTGAAAAAAATTAAATTAAACATAATTTTTTTTTGCAAATTTGACATGAAAAATCAAATTAAATTACCTTGCCATGTATTTCGCTCGCTCAGCTTCATCCCAAGCCGTAGCACGAGACTCCAGCGAATTCGCAGTATTACTCTCCAGTACATTATTCTCCCCGGCCTCTACATTTACCTTAGCAGAATCCTCTCCATTTCTCACTGCGACTGGATGGTCCAGTTGAATATCTTGCCTCCTCCCAGGACTAGAGGATCGAGAGGAAATGGGACTTCTTATAACTGGTGTAGAAGCCCTTAATGGAGTCCCTGTTCTAGAAGGTTCTTTACTGGCTATAGGAGTCATTTCGGTACCCATATCTCTCAAACAGATTGATCGTACCGCACTCTCAGAATCCATCTTTTTGGTCTCTCCTTCATCCAGAACTACCGTACCGTTAATGGCACTAACTGGTAGCACGAAATTATAATCAAATGCACCTTCGATACTGCTACAAGAATTCCTCCCGTTTTGAGAGAGAGAAGCGAGTAATCTTCGATCATCGGCATTGGAGTTTCGAGGTTTGGTTTTGTTGTGGTTGTGAGTGGAGGACAAACCCACGAGCCATTTTTGCGCATCGTCCCATTTCGACGGAGTTGGTTTTGCTCGAGAGTTCAATACTTTGTTTTGGGGATTATTGTTTCGAGATTTATGATTGGGAGTGCCATTTGTGACATTCCCATTTGGCAAATCTAGTTTGTAGGAGGAATTCGTCGTGCTGCTCGAGCTATCTTGTGACGAGGCAGAGTTGTAGCATGCCTTGTCGTCTATAGATTTCATCGTTTCAAATTGTGAGATTAATTTGGTTGTGTATTGAGAGGAGGGTTTTATCTCTGAGCAATACTGAAGAAAATGCAGATCTTAATTAATGGATTAATGGCGCCATTTAATTAGCCAGTTTGACCGCTTTATAATATTCGATTTGGGGAACAAACAGCACAGCCTGCAGAGAACAATTAATACATCTGCTTAATTCACTCGACACCCATAAAAAAGACTGAAACTTTATCCCAAATTGAACTGTCAGAAGTCTACCAGTTTGAATTCAAACACTGCAATGAAAAGATCAAGAGAAATCTCATGAACAAAGTAGAAAGCTAATCAAATAAAAGAAAGAAAAAAGATAAACTAACCTTAGAAATCAAGCTAATGCCAACATTGGGTCTCTTTTTCTCCTTGACGTGTTAATGGTGAGAGAGTTGAGAGACATGGAGAATTTCTAATCAGAGCACATGGGGTTATCTGTATAAAACAAAAGGAAGAAGAAACCTAACAAATGGGTTGGTTGGATCTTCTTATAACAAGGACAACGAGCCCAGAGAGAGAGAGAGAGAGAGAAAGAGAACGAGTGCACTGTGCAGTATGCAGAGATCCGTTGAAAAGAAAGAGAAAAGGACTAATACTATGTAAAAGTGAGAAGATCCAATTCAGTATAGCACCAGTTCACCATTATTGGTGGCTTTCTTCACTCCTCGAGAATATTTTCTACAATACTAATGGTAGCTTATATACTTGTATGTATTGTACTTCACATTCTAGAGTTGAGAAACTAGTAAACTAATAAGATAATGGATGGTGAAAAAGATGGAATAATCTCCTTACCTCGGAAATGGTAAACTTTCTCAACTCTACGAAAAGTGAAAACAAGAAAAAAAAAAATCCAGTTTTATTAAGAAGATCCACATGGGGATGGCCAGAAAGGATCCGAGTAGAGGGTGAAGACAGGAGGAACAGAGGTTCACGTGGGGGAGTAATGGGGGTGGTAGGAATTTAGGGGTGTAAACGGTTCGCATTCGGTTCGGATAGTGGTCATACCAGATCCGTATTCATATTTTTTCGGATATGGATATTCGGATACGGAACAATCCGGATCCGGATACGGTTCGGATATTAAACGGATACGGATACGGTTCGGATATTGTCGGAAACGAATACGGATACGGATTTTTTTCGGATATTAAAACGGATACTATTATATCATAATATAATATATTTTTTAATTATATATATACATAATTTACGACATCAACAATCAAAGTTACTTTATTTAAACTTAATTTTATGATTGCGATTATAAATCATTCAGAAATCATTAATTATCTATATTTTTTCCAACTAATATGAAATAAGAAACATAAAAAAATATATAATATACAGATTCGGATCTGGATCCGGATATTCGTATCCGAATCCGAGTATCGGATTCGGAAAAATACCCGGATCCGGATAATATCCGAATTCGGATTCAGATTCGGATTCAAATCCGGATATTTTTTCGGATCCGAATATTTTTCAAATACGGTTCGGGTCGGTTTGAACAATATCCGTACCATTTACATCCCTAGGTAGGATGCACTATCGGAGGCAAATCCGATGATGCCGTATTTGCATTGATTGATTATTATTTATTACATTTTATAATTACTATCCCTTTCACTAGTTAAAAAGTAGGCAATCATGAGTCTTGATATTATGTATCCCCACAGATCAGATAGATATGCTATCAATACGGGAAAGTGGTTATATAATTGGTCCCCAAAACTCACTCAAACATTCTTGATACATCAATCGAAGATGTTTTAATGAATTCATTAAATTTCTAAATTGATTGATTGGACTTCTTAATGGAATCAATCAATTGAACCATTGATTAGGAATCTAATCAATTCGTCTAAACACCCTCGATTGACGCATCAAGAATGTTTGAGTAAGTTTTGGGGACCAAATATATTTTCCCTACGAAAAAAAGTTATATAATTGGCCTCCAAAACTCACTCGAACACTCTTGATGCGTCAATCGATGGTGTTTTAATGGATTTATTAGATTTCTAAATTGATTGCTTGGACCTCTTAATTGAATCAATCTATTTAACCATTGATTGGGGAAATGAGTGTTGATAGACATTTTCTTAGAATCTCCTAGCTCAAATGATGTGTTGTCTTTTATAGGATGGAAAAGAAAAATATTAACAGTTTCACACTTCATTTGATGAATTGAACGTTTTTATTGGAATTATATTTAAATTTTACAAATATGGAAAAAAAAAATTGGATGGATCGATTCACCATTTATCACCCGTGAAACGTGTGAAATTTAATGAAAATATAATAAAATAAATAAGTTAGGTTTACCAGATGGTAAACCTAAGATATAAAATTTACTATTATTAAATGTATTTAATGTTTCTTTGCCAACACATCAGGCTTTGTGGGGGATTTTAGAGAGTACAACTATATTTTTTCTACCAGAAACATAGTTGGCTCCTCAAACTCATTTAAAAATGGTTAAATGAATTGATTAATTTTTTTTATTGACTCAATTAAATATGTTAATATTGATACATGTTAATTAACCTATCAATTTAATTAAACGATCAATTAAATTATTAATTAAATTTATTAATAATACTAATTAATTAATGGGAAATTTTGAACAGTAGACACGAAAAGTTTCGTAATACCAAAAATAGACAACATAGTTTGATAATTTGCAAAATAACACTCTCGACTTTTCAAAGGTCGAGAGGTTTAAAAATGCTCGACATTTGAAACGTCGAGCGATTGTTCTGACATCTTTCTGCCATGTGTGTTAGATTTAATCAATCTCTCGACTTTTGAAAAGTCGAGAGATTGATTTTAATTCAAAATATGATATATTTCCCCAAAGTGTACACGCCGAATTCTCCATTATTTAGTTATTACGTTCAATTATATTGATAATTAAGATATATAACTAAATATTCAGTAAAATTTATTCAAATTTATGAATTTGAACAATTGTTAATTATATATTAAGTTAACAGCTAACATGTACTGGTTATCATTTTAATTAAATAGACGAATCGAAATTATCCAAATTTTACCATAACATCTCTATTTCCTAATTAGTATATTTAATTAAAATAATAACTAGTACATGTTGGCTGTTAACTTAATACATAATTAATAATTGTTCGAATTCATAAATTTGACTAAATTTTACTGAATATTTAATTATATATCTTAATTATCAATATAATTGAACGTAATAACTAAATAATGGAGAATTCGGCGGGTACATTTTGGAGTGGAATAATTTTTTTTATCTTTTTTCAAACCGTGTGTCAGGATATTAAAAAAAAGAAAAAATAAAACCCCTCCAAAGTGTACATGCCGAATTCTCCATTATTTGGTTATTACGTTCAATTATATTGATAATTAAGATATATAATTAAATATTCAGTAAAATTTATTCAAATTTATGAATTCGAACAATTATTAATTATGTATTAAGTTTACAGCCAACATGTACTCGTTATTATTTTAATTAAATATACTAATTAGGAAATAGAGATGTTATGGTAAAATTTGGATAATTTCGATTCGTCTATTTAATTAAAATGATAACCAGTGCATTTTGCTGTTAACTTAATATATAATTAATAATTGTTCGAATTCATAAATTTGAATAAATTTTACTGAATATTTAATTATATATCTTAATTATCAATATAATTGAACGTAATAACTAAATAATGGAGAATTCGGCGTGTACACTGTTGGGAATTATCCCGTCTCCGGGCCCGCGCAGCGGATATGAAGGCCCGGTCCGGTTCCCAAAATCCAAGATCACGCTTCGATATCGAGGGTACGATGCAACGTAGGATAGACGATTACCAGCGTGAAATTGATCACGCACGACGGGTTGATCGCTCGCATCCTTCTCTTCCTTCGGTGTCACGTTGGTGACTAGCCCGTACGTCACATACCGCACGTCTCCCACCATATTGACACGTTTCCGGTTGTCTTCGCGCGTTCCATGCCCGCACGTTTCCACGGCCCGTTACTCGATTACTTCTCCGGTTTGATCACAACGAAGAGCCACATATGTCGCTCCTCTACCCGTATCCATCGTGAGTCGTAGCACCTCGGTCGCGGATGCATCTGCCTAGACGATGCACCGGCGAACTTGCATGATTGCGTCTCGATTCTCTAAGACGGAGAAAACTCTTTTCTCCTCTTTTCTCTTTCTCTCAATCTCTTCGCACTCTTTCATCATCTGATTAGAGTCTCATAATTTCTGGATAAAATCCATTAGTTATCTGTACTGAACTTATTTAATTTTTTTGATGAGAGAGAGAGAGAAACATCCTATATATACTCCATAAGATAAGGATGGGCCAAAATGTATGTATATCTTCTATACACCTTTTCAAACAGAAAACTGCATACACCCTTTCAGTATTCTGTCAGAACGAAAATATTAAATCGTTCTAACCGACTTTGAACATTTACGAAAGTTGTAGATAATCTTATTATCTTTCCAACCCATTTTTGGCTCAGCCCAATTGGAGTTCGGACCCGAAAGTTACGGCCGTTTTACTGACTGTATGTCAAACTGTCGCACCCTTTCGGTATTCCATTAGAACGACACTGATACTTCGCTCAAATGAAATATATTACAACATGAAAGTTCTAGATAATCTCATTATCTAACTAACCCAATTTGAACCATTCAAATCGGAGTTTCCTACTGACAGTTATACCAGTTTTACTAATCTGTTTCGTATGCCCACGAACGAACGCGTACGTTCGTTTGTCCTACGTACCATTTTAGCGTTGATCCAAAACTGTATTTCCTTCATACACTTTGGGGAAATATATCATATTTTGAATTAAAATCAACCTCTCGACTTTAAAGTCGAGATTTATTAAATCTTACACAAATGTCAGAAACAATCGGAGCATTTTTAAACCTCTCGACCTTTGAAAAGTCGAAAGTGTTATTGTCTATTTTTTGTATTACGAAATTTTTCGTGTCTACTGTTCAAAATTTCCCTTAATTAATTCACTTACATTCTCATCAAGGTGTTATTTCGAATTTGGGGAGTGAATATATAACCCCATATCAATATGATGATGGGTGAATATGGGCCTGCGCCGATGAGTGATGATGGGTGAATATGGGCATGCGCGCTGATAGTGTTCACTTGAATACAGAAGGACGGATATTTATCAGGATATGTTATGTATGTACTATGAAAGGGGTCACGTTATTGGGCTAATAAGTACCCACGTTTTATTTACCAGTACTTTTTTTTTTGTTTACTTTTTTTACCCCATACAAAATGGTCAAATATGAAATATTGCAAGTGCTGAAGTTTTAATCGCAAATAAATAAATTCATCTTTTAATATTGATCTGTTTTTTGCAAAATATTTCTTAAGAATACTAAATGGGACATGCAAAAATACATATTTGATCAATAGTTCGGATATGGATATTACCTGATTGATACGGGTAAGAATATGAGTGTGCGTATACCCGACCCATACGTGTCCCGGTGACATCCCTACTCATATCTAATGGGTGGCGAGTTCGAACACGGGGACCACGATTTTGCTCATATTTTTTTGCAGTTTAAGAAGACATGTATCTAAAAAATATCTAAAATTATGAATATATCATATACATATATTTGAGAATCCACGTAATTTGTTTGATTAGTTGTATTTTATAAACATGTATATAAAAAAAATTGTTTGATTCTTGATGCAAAATCCATAATTTTAATATTATTATATTGATTTATATTATATTATATTATTTTAAATCAAACATGCCCATTGTCCCAATCAACGAATCCAGAGTCGAAACCCTGGATTTGGTATATTTCTCATTTTATTAACTATGATTTTACTTCATTTTTTTAACTACTATATTTCCTTTTGTTTTACTTTTTTGCAAAAGCGGATAGGAAACTATTATTCTTTTAACTATTAATATATTTGAATATCCTAATTATTAGTTGTTAGAATACTTAAAAGCGGAAAACATATTGCAACATATTTTGAAAATCACACATGTTCATATAAAGCAGAAAAAAATTGAAAAAATGCCAATACAAATTATAAACTTTCAGAAAAGAAACAATTTAAAAAATGCACGTATTTTTTTCTTCCAAACATTAATGTTTCATGTCTATAAAATTATATCTTTGTGGAAATTCCAAAATAACGCATATATTTCTAGATAATAAAATAATCATGTATAACAATGCAAAATGTGAATTCGTAAAAAAAAAGAATATATACTACGTGCGCACTTTTCTGTCAAATACTATTATGTCATATCTACAAAATTAGATTTTTTTTCAAACGAATGAATCTTTGCAAATTTTTATAACAACAAGAATATCGGTATTTTTTTTTGTTGAGAATTACAAAGAAATGAACGACACAAATTATAAATCTTAAAAAAAAAACTTAAAATACTTGTATATTTTTGTCTTCCAAATATTAATATTTCGTGCCTATCTTTGAGAAATTCCAAACTAACACGTATATTTCTATAAAAATATAAAAATAGCATGTGTAACAATGCAAAAATAAGAATTCGTAAAACAAAAAATATGAATACATTATATACATAGTATGCGTAATTTTCTGTCAAATATTAATATGACATGCCTACAAAATTAGATAATTTCAAACTAATCTTTACAAATTTTTAAAATGACATGAATCTCTCTAGAAAAAATTGAGAATTAACAAAAAAATATCTCTATCACATCCGACAAAAGAAAACAATCTCACAAAATCACATTTACTAATGCAAAATGTAAACAACAAGGAAATGTAATACACACGAAAATGCAATGTGCAATATGCGTTACAAATTTCAATACATTCGTAATTTCATGTTTACTATTTAATATCACGATATATAATGTATAGCCAAATTTCATTTTGAAGGATCATACATATTTTTACAAAAATTTGACTGATATTGACATTTCTTGCATATTCATTTATAATATAAGTTTATATGTAGCCTTATAAATTTTCAAAATAGTGTGTATAATCAATAAAAATATTAACATATCATGTATAACTTTTTTTTTTTAAGGAGGTTTGACAATGTATCGAGACCTCGAATATATTAGATTAAAGAAGTGAAACGAAAGAGAGAATTTGGGGAGAATATATAAGACAATATTCTTATTTTTTTGAAGAGAATCATAAGCCAAGAATCGTGGCCATTATATGTTTCTTTTTTTTATATTGATGCCGTCGGGATTCGAACCCACAACCTCTATAACATGAGGGTTTATTGTGCTGAGCACTCAACCATCTATGCTATGGGACCATTGGCCATGTATAACTTTTCAAAATGACATTATCAAGAAACATTCATGTTATTCATGTTATATCCTATAAAACAGAAAATCACATAATATCACCACCTATAATACACGGAATATAAATATTGACAATTGATAATTGATAATACATTTTAAAATATACATCATGTGTTGTAAAAGCATGCTCAATTTCATACCATCGCATCAAAATATCAATATACAATATAATTCAAAAGCGGAGCGAGGTACGCCTAGTTCAATATACAATATACATTATCGTTTATGAAACATTTTTCTATTTAAAGCTCGTGCAAAATTATAGTTTCTATTTTTTCATTTATATCTCAGTAAAGTATGACAATTATAATTCAAAAGCGGAGCGAGGTACGCCTAGTTCATATTAATCACAATTAAAGCTCTTAATATTATATAATTTTATGATATGGATGCATATTATATGTTAGTTTCATAATTAAGTTTTTTTAAATAATTTGAAGCAATTTTTTTTTATGATTGTCAAAGGCCTCCCATAATTAAGGACCGACCATGTTATCGATCCAACAAAAACTTCATTAAAAAAATATACAAATATGAAATATGCAGAAAAATGGACTAATTTATCAAACAAAAAAGTTAATGACTCTATAATCATACCTTAAGATGCGGTACATATATGCATAGCGAATTCGATTCTCTCGGTACGAAGGCTATGAACTTGACAAACTAGACCCAAGTAAACCTAAGCCCTTATTACCACTAAGATTCGAGTTCAAAACTCAAAACTCAAAACTCAAAACTCAAACTCAAGCTCAGTTCTTACTCGGACCCAGAGCTGCTCGACACCGGTTCAATAACCAAAATAGTTAAAAAAAAACCTGTCAACAAAATAGAATAAATTTAACTTTTGAGTTTGGCCAAATGGAAGATTCGATCTATCATACTTCAAAAGGATTACTAACGTATTATAAATCAATCGGGTCAAAACTAGCTAAGGTAAGAGCTGAATTCAAAATTGTTTTTAGTATAATAGAAGATATTTTTTCAAGTTAATTTCGAGGGAACCGCAATAGAGTTGAATAAGAGAATTCTCAAATAAATGGCAATTCAAGTCAATTGTTGCAAAAGTGACAATATGTATTCGATTTGACGTTATTCTTGCGCTAAAAAGAACATATTCATGCAGTAGAGGCACTCTTCATGGGTTTCTTTTTGGAGTTATTCTTGCGCCGAGTTTTCACAAGAGCTTTTCCCCAATCCTGAATCGAAGAAAAATAATAATTAGACGTGTTTTATACAAAATTGCAGTATAAATAGTACACTTGAATTACCTGATTGGGTACTTTAGGACTCTTGTCTTTCCTCCAAAGGCTTTCCAAATTGTAGTATTCTCTTGCCTTCTCCTCTAATGCGTGAATTATAATAGAACCTGAAGATTCAAACAAAGAATTTAAGTGATATAAACATGCAAAGAAGATTTGATTTTGAGCAAGGTACTGACCAGAATCGATGACGATCCATTTACCAGCCAAACTGCCTTCTACACTCGGAAGAATAATTTTTTCAGACCCTTCTTGCTTCAGTTTCACCTATCAATTTCGCAATTGCGTCGAATTTAATAACAACGAGGCATAATTAAGAGAATCGAGATTAAAGAATGGAGCTTGCCTTGTGAATGAGGGCTTGCGCAATATTACGAACATGCCACGAAGACCGGCCAGTGGCGACCACCATGTGATCGGTCCATCCGCACTGGTCTCTGACAGGTATGACTTGCACGTCGTCCGCCTGAACATCGTTCAATACCTTCTCTACTTCAGCTAATTCAAGCAGCTCATACTTCGACTGAAGAGAAGATGAGGTGGATAAACTGGAGAGTAACCGGGCAAACGGTGATGGAGGGGGATGGAGCCCCGCCGCCGCCACTACACCACGCGATCGCAACGACGATAGCATCACGCACGGATTCAACAGAACTGAGAAATTTGCAGTAATGGGGGTGTGTCCTTATCAATGACATGGCTGTGAATATCACTGCACTTGGGCTGTAATGTATGGGCTTAATTAGGCCTATATGGGCTTAATTGAAATAAAATAATAAATAAAGGAATTTATATTTATATTTAATTTAATTATGATTATGTAATGGATAATGAAATTGATAATTGGAAGCACTAGAATAATAAATTATAGAAAAAAATTTTATTTTCTAAATTATATTTCTAAAATATTAATAATAGTTGATGAAGTTTTAAAAATTAAAAAATATATTTATAAAGTACTTATATTTAATTTAATTATGGCTATGTTAACACGGATGTTAAATTAAAAAGAAAAACGAAGGGAACTTATTTGATGAATTTTTAAAACTATATTTCAAAAGTACTAATAATAGTTGTAGTATGTTTAATACGATTATATATTATTTTATTAATGTTGAACATATGTATTTTTTACTAGGAGAATACTCGCGCTACGCGACAAGCATTTTAATTATATTTTTCATTGTAATATAGAGTACATATTTGTATGATAATATGGATAATCTCATATCATAATAAAATTATTTAAAATCTCATTTATTTAATCAAATAATAATACTTATATTAGTGTCATTGTTTAATAATATATGAGTTATAACACAATTTTACGAAAAAACTTGACAGCAAATATTATATTATTGATGTTCACATTATTCCGCACAATATCAACCATACACATTATGAATCCTACAATGTATGTAGTAACACATCATTAATTATAGTACTAATATTTTTTATTGATTGAAAATACATTGAAAATTAAACTTAATACTGAAAGTAATTTAATAAATAATATAAAAATTAATTTAGCATAAACATAAATATAAATTAGTTTATATCAACTTATAAAGTCGTGTTTATAAGTTTAAGAAGTTATTTAGATAGATAAACTATTTCATTTTTAATTTTTAATTTTTAAGGATTTTAATATTAAATTTGTTTCATTAAAAACACGAGTATAATCAACTTAGTATTATATGAGTTACTTATATTTATAATTTTTTAAAAATAAATAATAATAGTTAAAATTCTATTATGTAAATAAAATACTCAAAATTGTATTATGTCATGCATTTTTTTACATTGTATTTTCTTACATAATATTTTTACAAATTTAAATTATGAAAAACGGTACGTATGAATTGCCCTAATGTGGATGTCAAAAGAAAAAGGAAATTTAAACGAATATATTTGGTGGATTTTTAAAATTAGATTTCTAAAAATAATACTAATATATGTTGTATATTTTATCATATTTCATATTAAGTTATTAATATTTCATATATAAAGTTTCATCTTCCATTGTATTCACATTTGATCATGTAATCTTATGTGAAATGATAAACAATTAAATAGACTTGGTTTAACATGAATCTAACCAATAATAATAGTCCACGTCATTAACATGGGATAATTGGTTTTCTAAAAATGTTTAAAACATAGTACGTAAAATTTTCATATGTATTCAGTTACTCGGTATTCACATTCGATCATGAAATTTAATATGAAATAATTAATAATTGAATAGAACCGATTTAACGTAAACTTAGTGAATGACAACATTTCATATCATTATAGTACGATGATCAGGGCAGTCCCATGTGTAAGGCCCACAAAATACAATGAAAATATGAGAAGAAATTCGTCTGACGAGATTTGAACGTTATATAGGAAAAATTAAGAACCTTAAAGTCATACAATCACATTCGATATGTTAGTCTCCCTTAATAATTAGTTTAAAATATATTTTTAGAAAATTGATTTCGGATACTTACAATATTAGGACCGATGACGTGACTTTCTAAAAATATTTATACTTGGGAGTTGAATGTGAAATAATAACACATAAATGTATAAAAATATTATATCCATTAAAAAATAATGATTAACTAATGACTTCAATTTTTTCACATATCAAAGACGACGTCAAAATTGTTCAAAGGTATAAAATTAGAATGTGAATAAATTATGTGATGGATAATATATTTCCTAATTGGACCCACTGCAATAATAAATTACGTGTAGTCAAGTTATAGGTTTAAATGTCTAATAATTACCTGCCAATCAATCTTCTATTGTATTTTATTTTAGTATTTTTCATTCATTGATTATTTACATGATTATGGCAACAACCAATTTCGTTTTCGGCATAGTCTATTGACAAATTAAATTCCCTTAATGCTGATTAATTATTTCAAATGGATAACATTTAAAGAATGTATGACTTTTAAAAACTAAAAATTAATGCATGCCTATATTTTTGTTGGCCCTGGAAAGGAGTACGTGGCACCCATAATATACATAAATAATGGATTAATTCATTTTCCAGTTCAATGTCCATGGTTCAGATTGTGACATTGCAATATCTTTATCTGTACTGTTCACATTTTTATAAAGTTTTTGTTTGGTTCTTTGAAGATGGAGAAAAAGAAGTGAAGATTTTAAGGGCAAACAAAGATATGAGGGACAGGGTTGTTAACTGGGCATATTCGTTGGTCCGATTCATAGGGGTTAAGATTGCGAGGTTTTTGTATCAAATGAGATATGTCTATGTCGTTACAAGAAAATAAAATATCTCCAAATTCTATTTACCCACCCCAATAATAATTTGGCATGCGGCGAATAAAAAATTTGATTTCGCGACAATAATATTTTCTCCGTCTGAAATAATTTGTCGAACTCTGAAATAAATAATTCGGAAAAAATTTATATGTCTTTGACATAACAAATACAACTTAGCGCTAAAAATTTCCCGAAAAAATAATATATATTGTGAAATGCACCATCCAGGTCCGGCCCTAGAATTTTTTGTATCCGAAGTCTAGTTTGAAAGTGGACCATGTATCCAATTAATATATTCGAAGGAAGTACATGTGATTGTGTGGTTTATTGATTGAAGTTCTAGATTTTTTTTTCAATAAATCTTCTCACATAGACCAATTGTTTTCATATATTTTCATTGTATTTTGGAAAGAAAAAAAAATTTGTAGTTTGTGGGTATTTGAACCCATGACTTCTCATAAGAGAGATAATTGTTCTACTAATGAACCGCAAGATTTCTTATGATCTTTAATAATTTTATTGTAATTATACTTATTTTTAACTGTATAAATTATTTTTTCGAAAATTTTGGACCCTATAAGTTTTTGTAAATACCAGCATATGTTTATATATCAAGAATTAGTTATTAAAAACATTTATTCGTGTCAAATGTAATTTTTAATAATATGATTTTTGTGAGTGTTGATATAAATCCCTACTATATATATTCTTTAAGTGTCGATATAAATCTTTTCTGGACGTTGAATTACAGATTTCAATAACAACATACATTCTTATCTTCTGATATTTATTTTTAATACACGCCTAATATATCACTATATATTATATATGTCCAATATGTATTTTTTCAAACTTTTTTTTTATCATTACACATTTCTTAATTATCAATTAATACATATTTTGAAGTACTAAAATACATTCATTTTTAAAATGTGAGAATTATATCAGGCTTAGATACTATTTTCATTTTTTGAGACTATGTTTGTTCGGATTTTAACACGTCATGACACCGACAACGTATCACGAGCTTGTCGACCGAACTGTATTTCAAATTGCTTATATATACATGCTATACTCCATTACATAAAAGGTTGATGTTAGGTGTGGAAATGTTGGGTTGAATAGCAGTTCCAATTAAATATAATTTTGAGGTGGAAGGGCTGCTATTAATTAGCCCAGCTTAATCTATTATCATTTAGGTAGCGACGAAATTTGTATTTCCAAGTAACCTATTATCTTAAGTTAGTTCAAGAATTATTGATTTGTTCCACCTAAAACTATACACAAATCTATTTTTTTCTATTTAAATTATTCCTTAACTTGTGACTTTCTGTAGAAATTATACGAATATTCAAAGCATGGAAAATTAAGTTAACTTCATAGGTACTCTTCAATTTCAATATATGAAATATCAAATATACCCATGCAAAACTAGATATATAGAAGCTTTGGCAATGCTTTCATGCCAGTACACATGGAAAGAAACCAGTGAATTTGGACTTGCTCAAGCAATTGAGAGATGGTAACTGGTCAACCTCCTAATTGCTCCTTTTCATCTTTCACATTAATTTTCTTATGTTTCATATGCTAAATGAAAACATTAATTTCTTAAGTTTATTATCCTAGAAGAATGTTTTATTTTAGGTTCAATTAATTAAGTCATAATGACAATATTTGAGCCATTAATTTGACCTTAAAAATGCTAGTTATTGGTCTATTGCCCTCTTTGTTGAGTACCTTTTATCTGACTTGAAAGTTTTTAAATTTGTGACTTATAATTTTATTAGTACTTTTTTTAAATGCAGCAAGCAATTATGAGTACTATAAAAATATTAGAGATGTCAATGTCCTGACTCAAGCAAAGCAAAGTACTGATTTAATGCAACTAACCAACTTCCCTTAATGATATCAATAGTAATTTGATAATGTTTTTTAGAAGAATCTTGGTCTAATTTCTATGATATATTGTGTTATTGACTTTCGTGAGTAGGGTTGTTCGTTTAGCTCGTAGCACGATATTCACTCGAATTCGGCTTGAAGATCGTGTGAACCGTTTGATTGTAGTTTGAAACTGATTCAAGCCGAACCGAGCCAGCTCGAATCCGAACCGAGCATGAGCTAGGCCTAGTTTGTCCAAGAACGACCGTGGTCGTGGCTCGACTTGATTTTTAACATAAACCCAAATCCAAATTTGCAGACAATTCAAACTCGAACTCTAGATATTACATAGTCCAAAATTTTGGAAGTAAAACAATATACGACTAACTGATCTTTTCTTTACTTTCTTTTATCGTAATTTGCAAACTGAGACAAGACAAGCCCCAAATGTGTGTTTGGATTATGAGAAAATTACAATTTTGTTTGAAAAATTGGATCACGTGAATATGGTTATCATGTTTAATACATCATGAGAATCTTTCGGGCGGAAAAGTAACATGACGTGACAATTCTCATGAAACATGAGAAAATGATTCTCACAAAAATAATGGTAATGTGACATTTTCATGTTATTTATGAAAATACCTTCTATTTATTATATTATTTATTCTTTGAAACATTTATTTATTTACTTTTAGATTAAATATAATTAGATAATTGTAGTTATAGTTAAAATAATTATTATATTTTTTTAAGATATATATATATATATATATATATATATATATATATAAATTAAATATAATATAATTATAATTATTTTAAGAAAAATAATATATTTGGGCTTCATATTCTTTTTCTAAAGGTACTTTTTATATATTATTAAATTATAATTGTATTTAATTTAAATATCAATTCATAAAATGAAGTATGTATGATTGTAGATAATAATATATAATAATATTAAGTACACATTAAAAAGATATAAAAAATATTAAATGATATGGATATATAAAATGATCATTTCATAAATGAATAAATCAAAGAATATTGACATTCCTAAGAATGTAAATTTTCAATCCAAACAACAATATTCACATGACATAATAATGTAATTTAAATATCAATTATCATGAACAATTGTTGTTCTCTTTTCCCTCGCCAGCCTTTCTCTTTTCTCATATTTTATCTTTTCTCTTCTTCTTTTTGCGAAATAGGTGATTCTATGATAAGATTTTTTTAAAAGGATATTTCTGGTATATATAATTAATTATATTTTTCTTATTTTGTCAATGAAATTAGCTTCCTATTCGAACATTGCATTAATTATTAATTCAAATAGAAAATTGAAAAATGATTGATTAATAAAAAAACAATAAATATATAACATACTCTTTTAATTTGAATATTTGAATTAATATATTACCTAACTTAAAGAATTAAATTTATATAGAAATACCCATCCCATACAAGTTATTCAATTTTCATTGTAATGCTAATTTTGTATTTAATTATACCATAAGATTATATATAGAAGATCATTTACATGGAGTAATGTTAAGAGTGAAAATGATTGATTGGGACGAGGATCTAGACTTCATTTTAGCTTTTGCCAACACAAATAAAAAAAAAGTAGATTTAGGGCTCTTATCAATCACCACCATTCGGTTACATTACATGCCAAGCCTTCTCTTGTTCTTTTCTTTTCTCATTGCTTTAATTGGTTCAAATCTATGTTTTAACTCGTCACATCAAAGCTTATACTTTTCCTTATTAATTATTAACTCGTAACAAAAAAAACAAATTTATAATTTGTAACTTAATGTATTATAATTGAACAATTATATATTAATTGATTTTTAATTTTACCTGGTAAAGTTGACACACACAGTCTTTCCCTCCTAATCTCGTTATATTCCCCGCTTATCATGGTTAAAAATTAGAAATGACAATGTTGTACATATACCCATACAAACTCCATAATTCCATATACTCTACTTAAAAAACGCACGCTCTCCTAAGCACGTTATAATAAAATAACGGATTTGTTCATAAATTATGAGTATTTACAGGGGTGTGATTGTAAAATAAGCATTAATTAATAAATGAAAAGTGGTGAAAGAAAACAAAAAGAAAAAAGAAAAAAACCGCTTCCACTGAGGCAAGCTGTGAGCTGAGAGAGAGAGAGAGAGAGAGAGAGAGAGAGAACCTTCCTTCCCTTCCCAGCAATCCTTCATTCGTTACCAGAAGAAGACGAGGAAGACCTCAAGCGATCCATTGCTGTACACACTGTGTCAGTACTTGCTTTTCCGTCAAGGAAGTTCGTGATTGGGATTGTGAGTTAGGGTTTCGTGATCTTGTTCCGTCCGATCTGGCGGTGTTACTGCGAGATTTGAGCTGAAGATCGGTGGTTGTTTTGCTCGTGAGACAGGTATTTTGATGATTTTATTTTTTGAAGGGGTTTTGATAAGAGAATTGGTCGTTGTTTGAGAAATTTAGGTCAATTGAGTGAGAAATTTGTTTTTGTTTTTGCTTAATGCGGAGTATTTCTTGTGTTGAAATTGTCTTTTTGTTGATTTTTCCGAGTTATTTACACATTTATCTGAATTTCCTTTTTAGTTTTCATCATAATTTCGATTGTTTGAACTTTGAACTTGCTTGTTCTTCCTTTCCGAATACATACATTTCATCCTCTTTACTCTTAATTGATTCTCATCTTACAATTCAAGCTTTTATTAGCCTTCCTCTCCGTTCATTTATGATTTATTTTGAGTAATTGTTATAAAAGGTAAATTAGTTATACCTTTTTTCCATTAATAGCACTATTTATAGAAATTCAACTTTATAGCATATTCTCGCGGGAAAATTAACTATACACATTTCAATAATTCCAATTTTTATCGCAGTAAATGCCATCGAAACCACTCGAAACTCACTCTAACGAATAAGGAGCACAGTGAGGCCCCTCAAAACGAGGGTTCTTTACTGTCTCCCTCAAAACACAAACAGACGAAAATGCCTCCTTCACCTTCTATGCGAACTTCGCTAAGTAGAGAGCGAACGAAAGAGACTCACAAGCGAGGACGCAGCTTAGAGCATTCTCTCTCTCTTCCCCAATCCCGAGACGATGACCTGGCACTCTTCACGACCATGCAGGACAGAGAGAAGGAGCGAGAAAGCTTCTTGCTCCAATCCTCTGACGATTTCGACGAATCCTTGAGTACGTCCTTCGAATTATTATCTTTTTTTTAATTAGGTAGCTAATGATTATTTTGTAATTTTTTAGATAAGCTAAGATATTTCTCAGAAATGAGGCCAGTGAATATACCTTCTCGTGGCGAAACCAGCAATTTACTCAATAACGAAGGCGACAAAAATGATTATGACTGGTACGTTGTTCTAAAACTTTCCAAACCCTAAATTTAAATTTAAATAAAATAACCGTTTTTATTACTTTTAGGGTTTAGGGTTTTATATAAAATTCATATATTTCTTTTTAGGTTATTAACTCCACCAGACACGCCATTATTTCCTTCATTGGACGACGAACAAGAAGAACCGCCACAACTCAAACTCGTCACAAGAGGACGAACGCAAACTCAATCTCAGTCCAAATCCTTATCCAGATCTTCAACCGTAAGTAATCAATTTAACAAATCCCCCCTCATAAATTCCCATATTTACAATCAAGTCCCTATCCTTCTTCAAAACGCAGATCGAAAGAACGACGCAAAGGTCGAGCAGGAGCAGCGCGAGTCCGAGCCGGCACAGTCCATCGCCACGCTCAAGCATCTCATCCGTCACACCATCAGCCTCGCGGCGAATATCCACCCCGCCGACCCGTCAACCTGCTACGCGTAGATCTGCGAGCCCAACTCCGCGCCGAATCTCCACTCCCCCTCCTTCGACCAAACGAGGAGTCTCCCCTTCGAAAACTTTGTCCTCGCCTAGACCGCAAGTCAACCCGAGAAGGCAATCTATGTCTCCTACGCCTTCTAGAAGCGCCAGCTCATCGCAGAGTCACGACGATGATGTGGACTCGATGAACTCGGTACATTTCAGTGCGAGGAAGAATTTGGGGGGTATTAAAAACCGTACCGTTGCGGTTTCTAAGAAACCCGTTAAGAATAATGTTAGCAGTACAGCTCATGTCGTGGGGTCCACTCCTAAGCGTTCCTTCGACTCTGCTCTTTGGCTAATGGTAAAAATTTGTAAATATCATATTTACCCTTCCAAAAATAAAAATATCATATTTACACTTCAAAGAATTGTGTTTTTTAATAGGATCATAGAAAGGCGCCGCAAAATATGTTCAGACCGTTATTATCGAGCGTGCCAACTCATTCGTTTATAAGTGGAAAATCAAATAATAATCATAATAATGTATTGAATAACAGAGCGGTAGTTTCTAGAAACTCTTCTCTCACTACAAGTAGCAATGCCAGCTCAGATCATGTTGATTATTTCGGGTCTGACAAAATAGAGGGTTCGGAAGAAGTGTTCATGGTCGAGAGCGAGAATCTCGACGAGGAGGAGGAGGAGAGAGAGAAGGAGATTCTTCTAGAAGGTTCTGGTAATAAGATGGTTGAGGTGACTTGTTCGAGGTGTAAGAAGAGATTCCTCGTGCTGGAAATGGATGGTGATGTGGATCTTTGCGAGGATTGCGTCGAGATTTTGAATAATGAGAGGGTTCGATTGGTGATTTTGTCTTCTAGTGCGGAGAAGGAAGTTATTGATGAGGAGAATAAGGACGAATTTATGGTTTTTGAGAATGAGGAGAAGTTGATTGACTCGATTGATCCGAATGAAATAATGGTTAGTGAAATTGATGATGTTAATAAGGGTATTTTTGATAAACCAGAAGAACCAAATAATAAGGGTCTTTTGGAAAAACCAGAGGAACCAAGTATGAGTAATAATAACTATAAGGGTATTTTTGGAAAACGAGAAGAACCAAGTACTTCTAATAAGGGTATTTTTGAAAAAACAGAAGAGCCAAGTACTTATAATAAGGGTATTTTTGAAAAACCAGAGGAACCAAGTACTCCTAATAAGGGTATTTCTGAAAAAGGAGAAGAACCAAGTACTCGTAATCACAAGGGTATTTTTGAAAAACCAGAGGAACTAAGTACTATCAATAAGGGTATTTTTGGAAAACCAGAAGAACCAATTACTTATAATAATACGGGTATTTTTGAAAAAACAGAAAAACCGAGTACTCATAATAACAAGGGTATTTTTGAAAAACCAGAAGAACCAAGAACTCATAATAAGGGGGTTATTTTTGAAAAATCAGAAGAACCAAGTACTCATCACAACAAGGATATTTTCGATAAAACAGAAGAATCAAGTACTCATACCAAGGGTATTTTCGATACAAAACCCGAAATCGAAACTCCAACACAAATTTTACCAGATTCGAACTCTGAAAAATCTCCGGAACCCATGGGCATTTCGGTCCTACTCCAAAATTCCCCGAGCAACAAATACCCAGTAATCGAATCAAAACCCTCATTTCCCCCAACCAACGTCCACGTGTCAGAACCCTACTACACGAGAGACCACACGAGCATTTCGAAGCGAAGTCACGGCCATTCCTCGACTTCGTCCTCTCTGGATCTCGGCCCGTTCAAACGAACCAATAATTCTGACGCGAAACTGATCCGTATTTCGAGTCGTAAAACCAAAACCACTGCGAGTCATAAAAGTAGCGGGTCTTTTTCTGATATGTCCGTGAGTTTCGGACCTCGAAGCGAAAATAATAATCATTCTTTCGATGCTGAGGATTTAACTGAGGATCTTTTAGAAGCTTCTCTTGAGGAGAATCTCGTTTTAGAGAGAGAAAATTTAGAACGTGAAGAACTTACCGATGAAATTGAAATTGAAATTGAAATTGAAATTCAAACTGAAACTTCATCTCCAATGGAATTCCGTACTAATAACAATGATGATGATGATGATGATGATGATGATGATAATAATAATAATAATAATAGTAGCCATGGTAAGTAATTAATTTATTATTTTTTATTTTATGTTATCTATTAATAATTTAATTGAATTATTATTTTTAATTATCAGAAGAATTGAAGGGATTAAAAAAGAGTTTCACATTAGAAGAGGCGACGGATACGATATTATTCTGTAGCTCGATAATACACGATTTGGCATACAAAGCCGCGTCGATTGCGATAGAAAAGGACGAATCTACCCACGAGGAGATGCCAGCTCAGCCTACAGTGACAATTATCGAAAATGCCCCTCCAAGAGCGCCGGTGAAACGGATTGTGAATGCGAGGAAGGTTAAGCGTAAAAGACCTGAAGGAGAGAATAACACAGTGGATAAGAGTGGAGATTTGAAAAAAGACGAGGGCGATTTGGTAATTTTGAGTGGCGAAAATATTGGCAATACTATTGATAATAAGGATAGTCAAAAGCCGCCACCGACGCCGAAGTTGGAAGCGAAATGTAATTGTATAATTATGTAGGGGTTTATATGATAATTTGAGGTTTTAAATTTTTAGGGTTTCATACTTTTGAGGGTTTTCTTTTTGTATAATATCTTTTTTTTGGTTTTTTTTTTCTTTTGGTTGATTGGTTGGTTATTTGTGGGTAATACTTAATTAATTATATTTTTGATGGATTTGCCAGCGAATTTGATTGATGTGTTTAGAGCTGGTGTTCATATTATATTATAGATAGTATAATGCTATTTCCTCCACAAAGTGATGACACGTGGAAGAAGGTAGTTTTACTTTTTAGTCCATTTTTTTTCTCTTTTTTAGTTTTGATCCTTTCTTTTGTATTTTTTCTTTTTACCCTATTTTTTGTCACAGTATAATGCTATTCCCTACACAAAGTGGTGACACGGGGAAAGAGGTAGTTTTACTTTTTAGTCCATTTTTTTTCTCTTTTTTAGTTTTGATCCTTTCTTTTGTATTTTGTATTTTTACCCTATTTTTTTCATAGTATAATGCTATTCCCTCCACAAAGTGGCGACACGCGGAAGGGGGTAGTTTTACTTTTTAGTCCATTTTTTTTCTCTTTTTTAGTTTTGATCCTTTCTTTTGTATTTTTTCTTTTTACCCTATTTTTTTCATAGTATAATGTTATTCCCTCCACAAAGTGGTGACACGCGGAAGGGAGTAGTTTTACTTTTTAGTCCATTTTTTTTCTCTTTTTTAGTTTTGATCCTTTCTTTTGTATTTTTTCTTTTTCCATTTTGATCCTTTATTTTTTGCTTTCCAATTTTTCTTTTAATTTGCTCATTTCGCTGGAGTATGTATGAAATTTTCTAAGTTTAAATTTATGCGAGATTTCTTACAAATTTGTCATGTGTCTGTTGTATCCATCTACACGTTGCGACTCTTTCATGAATTTTTATTAATGCATCTATTGACATCATGAATATGTCATAATTATATTAATTGAGTTTAAAAACACCCGTGCAAATGATATTTAAATAAATTATATCATAAAATAATATCCGCGATAGACATATTTTATGAACCCAAAAAATCTATTGGCATCATGATATTTGCAAATATGTCATGATTATATTAATTTTGTTCAAACGCATGCGTGCTAATTTTATATAAATAAATTATATAAAAAACATGTAAAAAAAGAGGTATGATGTCTCGCGCAATTGCACGGGGTAAAACTAGTTCTTTGTTCATCCTAATTGAAATGGTTTCCTTGTCTTCTTTCTAAAAATTAACAATTCTTATTTTTATCCGGTGCTTGATTTTACTATTTGAGATAATTCTTCGAGGTTTCCAAGGGGCATTTGGTAAATTATAATTCTTTTTGATGAATCATTGGGATTTAAAGGGGCTTTTTGAAGTAATTACCGTCTTGTGCACAAATGTTAGGTATAGCTCGCCAAATGTGACCCGCTCCGAGAAAAAGTATTCATATCCGAATCGAAAAATGTTGAAAAGTCAACGACCCCAATCCGAAATGGAATCGAATGATCCGAATTCGAAACTTAATGACCCGAATCCGAAATCATGTGACCCGAAATTCCGACCCGAACCGGAAAATGTTGAAAGTTAACGACCCGAATCCGAAATGAAACCGAAACCGAATGACCCGAATCCGAAATCACGTGACCCGACACGAATCGAAAATTTTCGAAAAGTCAACGATCCGAATCCGAAATGAAACCGAAATTGAATGATCCGAACCCGAAATGAACCCGAAACCGAAATCATGTGACCCAACCCGAATTGAAGAATGTTGAACAAACAACGATCCGAATCCGAAATGGAACCGAAACCGAATGACCCGAACCCGAAACCGAATGATCCGAACCCGAAACCGAATGACCCGAATTTGAAATCAACCCGAAACCGAATGATACGAAATCCGAACGATTCGAAACCCGAATATCCAAAACTCAGGATCCAAATTACCCGAAGCTGACAACCGGAATGACCCGAAACGCACGACCCGAATGACACAAAACTTACGACCCGAATGATCCGGAATCTCGAAGGACCCAAAAACTAAATTTTCGGAAAACCGAATGATCCGAAATAAAATTTTGCGAAACTCGAATGACCTGAAAACCGAAACGATCCGGAACCGAATGATCCGAAAACCGAAACGACCCGGAACCAAATGATCCGAAAAGCGAAACAACCCGCAAACCGAACGACCCGCGACCCGAACGTCCCGCAACCCGAAACGACCCGAACCCGAAATAATTCGACCCGACCTGTTCGATTGCCACCTCTAAATTGTTAGGCAAAGTCATCTTGTGTTTTACGATTTCAATCAGTAATATAATCTTTTATCATAGACTTTTTAACTACAATATATTCAAGCATAATTTTTTTTATTTTGTTGATATATTTAAATTATTCGTTTTTTAATTAGTGGTATACCTTTTAGATGGATCACGTATTGTTTATTGGTATGCCACCCACATTTTATACGTGCGAGATGCATCAATTTAGATGTGCAATATATGTATTATTTAAAAGAAAATATATATTTTGAAATATAACATTCTGTTTGGATATGCGATACATATTTTTGAATAGTAATATGTTTTTTTACGTGACTGGACACATTTTTAAATAACAGTATTTATTTTTTAATACAATGATATATATATATTGTGTGTGTTTGTGAATATTAATTATATCCAAATTTCAATATTATATATCTTATTTACTTATCATATGTGTTTCTTGATCGTTCTTCTGTTTTTTAATAGAGTATTTGAGTAACACTACTTTAAAAATACATTTGTCACGTGACGCCTTTGATTGGTTGAGCGCATAGTTGTTCAGTTCGCGAATAATACATGTATAATTCACGAATAATTGGACATGTTTGATTTGATGTATTTTTATTATGTATTACGAATGATATACGTATCGACCTTTCCATATCCAACCTAATCAATAATTTATATATTATATAATTAAAAAAAAACAAGTATCGTCGTATAATATTTTTTTCTCAATTTTTTTAAAAATAAATAATAGAAAATTAAATTTCGAACAATGATTAAGACAAAAGAATATCAATACTAATCTATAAATTGATGATGTTGAACTAAAAAAATATTATTTAATAAAATAATTGTACTTATCATTATTTTGAATAAAAAAGTTGTATATTATTTTGTAAAATAAACCTGACTATAATTCACGAATTGATGGCGTATAAAAACATTTCAATCAAATTAAATATGTAGGTGTTATTGGCGAATCAAGAATAACGAACTATCCAGATCGCACACGGCACACACACACAACTACCTTCCATTTACTTAAAAAAGAAAGAATATGAATACGTAGGATTTGATTCGAGATTGAGTTTATGCATGAAGTCAGGAATATACGAGAGAAGGATGTTTTCGTGTAAATAAATATGATATATTTCTTTTCCAACTATTTAAGGTCATCTAAATCAACTATACTGTAAGTGCCAAGTGGTAATTCAAAAATGTATAATTCAAATTTCAAATCAATCAATATTCAATACTCAAAAGAATAGCTAGTAGTCCATAAACGCAATCAAACCCCAAATATACACAGAAATATATTATTACGCCATAATACACGTCAGCTCTTGATTTATATGGTCTCACGAAATCATTGATACTATTCTCCCAAAATCATAATTCTAGTATCAATTCTCTTTCCTGATTAAAATAATTCGAACTGGCTAGTCATCAGGTCAAATCTGTCTCTTAATTTATTTTTTATTCTCTGAACCATTCTAGACTTTGAAACGCTGGCATTGGGAGACCGGACCTGCATTTATGCATAATGCATCCAACCTTATTAGTCCATTACTTGCAACACAACCCATGTAACAAGTCGTTATGATGGAGACTCCCCACTAAACATTTTTTTGCAGCTTTATTTTTATTTAATATTTAATATATTCATGTATATTTACAATATTATTTTTTGTATTTTTCTAATTTAATTGTGTTTATAAAGAATATAATTTCAACTATAGTGAGTATTAGAATACTTGTAATTTGCTTGTTCTTTTCAAATTTCACCCTCGTTCGTCAGGGACGGATTCATTAAGAGGCTAGGGAGAACATCGACCCTCTCAAAATTTTGGAAAAATAGTATAGATATAGTGATTTACTAACGTATTTTTTATTATCGAAACATAATTTTAAATATGAACGCCCTCCAAAAATTTTGAAATTTTGTTTATAGCTACGTAATATGTGAACGGTCCCATCCAAGACTTTTGAAATTTTGTTTATAGTTACGTAATATGTGAACGGTCCCCTCAATGATTTCGCTCAAGATCCGTCATTGTCGTTTCTTACAAAGCAAAGTACATTTTCTATTAAAAGATAAAGTTTTCTCCAACACAAAACAAAATATTTTTCTATCCCAAAACAAGTTATTTTTTTTTATCACAAACTAAAGTGTTCATCATCACAATTTTTCCAATACAAATCAAATTATTCATTTTCCAAATCTATTTACCCCTCGTAAAACAAAGTATTCGTCATCACAAAACAAAGTATTATTCAAATTCATTTTCTTTTGACATCACAAATCAAAGTATTCCCTACATCCATTTTCTCATCACAAAACAAATTATTTTCCGCAACGAGACAACATATTTTCCAAATTAATTTTTGTATTGCATCACAAATCAAAATATTTTTAATTTTCTTGTTCAATTTCCTCATTACAAAATAAAGTATTCTCCGAATTCATTTTCTTATCACGTTACAAATCAAAGTATTTCTCAGATTCATTTCTCCATAACAAACCAAAATATTTTCTCATCATATCACAAAATCAAAATATTTGCCGGAACCATTTTTTATAGACACAAAACAATGTATTCTCTAAATTCATTTCTCCATTAATACATTACAAAATATAATATCAAAATAAAATAATTTCTAAATCCATTTTTCCGTCACATCACAAAACATAATATTTTTCGCATTTACTTAAGACAAAATGTAACGTTCTAAAACTATTCGGACAAAAACAAAAGAGTAGTGATGTACAACTTAACATCTTAAAAATTAAGACAAATATATAATTTAACATCTTAAGAATTGTGATAGAAACACAAGATTTTCCAAAACAAAGAACAAGGAGTCATGTTGTGTTTTTACAAAATATACAGAGTGAGATGGGTTATAAAAGACATAGTGAGAGGTGGAATAAGGAATAAGGATGCCGATGTATGACGTAGAGGAGATCTAAGGAAGAGATCCACGTCGCAATCGGGGGCGACACGCGTCCAGGGGAGCAGCGAAGCACAACATTAGCATGAGGGAAGAGCATCATCGCCTCATCGGCATGGGCTGATGGGCACCGCACAATACTAGCCTAGTCCATTTCCATTATAAAATTATAAAAAGTTAAAAACTATTTCATTTGATTTGTATATATCTATGTTGCTCTCTATACATCTCGTGATTCGTCCACGTGTTGGCATCTCCTCACCCATCTTCTTTATTTAGTCCTTTTCTAATTTCCTTTTCTGCCAATAAAGCTACCCTCTTTTCCTTGGACCCCAACTCTTGTCGTTTCAATATTTCCCAACCCTCCAGTTTATTCCTTAATTCGGTAATGTCTCTTTATCTAAATAAATCATATCATATCATATCCTATCCTATAATAAGTTCAAATTAAATTTGTATAGGTCATTTTTCAACATAGTACGGTTGACTAGATATTTTTGACATTTCAAAATAATAATAATAATAATAATAATAATTATTATTATTATTATTTAAAGTTTAATGAAATGCACGAGGAATAGACACGTGATAATAATTTCATATTTCATTTCATAGTGTTTAAAGTTTAATGAAATGAACGAGGAACTGACACGTTGCAATAATTTCAAAAATATTTCAAAAAAATCTCAAATCCAAACCTATACATCACTCAATTCATTTTAATCAAATATTTTCCAAAATAATAATAATAGTTTCACTTGAATATTTTCCATAATAATAATAATAATAATTTCATTTCATAGTGTTTAAAGTTTAATGAAATGAACGAGGAACTGACACGTTGCAATAATTTCAAAAATATTTCAAAAAAATCTCAAATCCAAACCTATACATCACTCAATTCATTTTAATCAAATATTTTCCAAAATAATAATAATAGTTTCACTTGAATATTTTCCATAATAATAATAATAATAATCAACATAATCATGTTTAATCATCATCATCATTAATCATCACAATAATAATAATAATAATAATAATAATAATAATAATAATAATGATAATAATACGAGATACGGATATGATAACAATACGATATTTAAAAAAAATATAAGATACATATACATATGTATACTTATTTAATGTGAATAAATTAGCTAATTAACAAACAACAAACAATTTAAATTGGAACATCATAACATATAAATAAAATCAACGACACACTAAGAATATTCCAAAAATATTTCACATCATCAAAATATCTTGACATATGCATGTTATATTGATAAAAATAATATAAAAATAATTAAATATTTTGTGTGGCTTATTCGATGTGTATTGCAAACATATCGCATCCATGATCCATATCAATATCCCTAAGATTCTTCACCATTTTAGACATATTACTCTTCATCGTTACAAAATATAATATATATCACTCATAAGAAATGAAGGATAATTTTATGTGTCATCCGAAATTATGCAACACCACTTATACTTAACAAAAGATATATTATTTTATAATATATCATTTTTGTTAAATTTACATTTATTATCTTCCTTAAAACAAAATAAAAACAGCCACATATGTGTGAAATTATAATTTTTTCCTACTCTAAAATTACAACTATTAACTATTCATAATTTCACAAATATAACAACTATAATTTCGAAGCTGGGCGAGAGGTATTCCTCATTTTAATAAATTTTGATTTTGCATATTTTTCAACAAGTTTTTTATTAATTTTATAACAACAATTGGAATGACAACTCCAATATTATTTTTTCAACATTTTTATAGTTAATATGGGTATCTTCGAGTATGAACGAGATGAGTGTTTCTGTTCCGATAATCTCGATTTATCCTGATAGTCGCAATGATAAATCAAAGAACTTTCGAAATAGAATAATTCATTAATTTCAAGTTACTAATGAAGCATTTAAGTTTTTATGAGATATTTACACTTGCATAAAAGTGAATAATACATAAACCAAATAAAAGTGAAGACATAAAATATCAATCCAATTAGAATTGAAGACATTGAAGAAATGAACAAAAAAATTGACACACGCAACAAACACACAAGAATCAAAAACGACTTCAACGATCAAGTAGTAGATATCCTCACTCAAATGACATTTATTATAATAGGGGGAATTTCTCCTATATCCCTACTAACTTCATAAATAACATATTTATCCCTCTTAAGTTGAAAATATCAAATTTATCCCTGCTAAATCATATTATTATCAAATTTATCCAAAATTCACAATTAGGTTAAATTTAACAGAAAATTCATAACAATGGACTAATTTACCCCTCAACTAATTATCAATCCAATAAACTAATTCAAATCCTATAACCCAATAACAATAAGCTTATTGATACCCTAAACCCAATAACATTAACAGGTGCAAACAACACCCGTGAACTCTAACCTGTGGTGTTTATCTCCATATCTTCGTTCTTCTCTCTTCGAACAAAGCTCTCCTTGAGCAATCTGGATCTGGCGAAGATGGTGCTTCGGCGAGGTGGTGGAAAGACAGCGAAACCCTAGCCACAAAATCGCATCAAGGAACTCATACAAACCCAAGAAACAACTCTCAAAACCCTAGACTCAAAAGACGCCGGCCAAGAATCGAGGACCAAATCAAATTATTCTTCACTTCCTTCATCAAATGGACCCCAAGGGACAAGCATTGTCTTCATCAAGTAAGTCAATTTATTCATGAATTTATTCTTCTTTCTACCATAATTACTTAGGATTATTTTATCGCTAAATAATTGTTTTTTACTGAAATTTGTATTTTCTTCACTGGATTATGTGTTTATAAGTGAATTAAGGATTTTTAACTAGTAATTTGGTATTTCTTCCATATCAAATTGCGAATTTTCATATTCATAATTGTCATTTTCATATTTATTTGTTTATGAAAGCCTCATATAAGTATAAATTGCCAATTTTCATAGTTATTTCAATAATCTGTACTCTAATTATTTGATAACAGTTGAGAAAATAATTAATTTAATGGAATGCATATGAATCATACTAACATTGTACATTAGTTCGAAAGTATTCCCTTCTCACAAGATTATTTATATGGAAATCCAAAATCAACTAGTTACATGTACCATTCTTTCTTTTTTATGGACTTCACTGATAAAATAAAATAAAAATCTTCTAATATTTTTTTATGTGATTTTGGGTGTAGAGTGAAGCTAATCAGGGAATCGGCACCGCATACATACACAACAAGATGCTGGCTCGGCACTGGAATGAGGATTTGAATTTGTGTTGATTATAATCAATGTGTTTTTAGGTTTAGGATTTAGGATAAAATATGAGTTAAGGACTCGAATTGTATTTGAGCTTGAATGTGTGTATGTTTATAAATGTCCGAGTATTTGAGAATTTTACTAAATTTATGTTGTTTTCAATTAATCTGGATATATATGTTTGATGAATTAAAACGGTACCGTACCGATTCAGGTGGAATGTACATGTGTTGGTTTAAAATTTAATTTTGGTACTTGATTGTATCTTTCCAGTCACCCAAAATTAGTACAATTGAAAACATTATAAATTTAGGAACAAATAAAAATCATGAGAAATATAGAAGTATTTTTGATGGAACTATTTTCCAGAATTCCAGCATGCCAAACAAACAGCCCCTGAATTGAAGAGACTTTCACATAAACATCAGAGAAAGTCTGGTACTTGAATCAATCTTCAAAATTTAGATTGTTGTAATCAGAACAAATCTACAACAGAAATTCAAACATATATATATTCATTCAATTCATATACATCCATTCAAACCAAATGAATCGGTACCAGTACCGGTACGCTACCTCTCTAATCCAACTCATATACATTCAATTCATATGCATCCATTTCAAACGAAGTGAATCGGTACCGGTACCAAAATTACATTTCGAACCAACTCATATACATTCCACTTGAATCGGTACGGTACTATTTTAGTCCATCCAACATATATATCCAGTTTATTTGAAAATAACATAAATGTAGTACAATTCTCAGGTACTCGCACATTGAATATAACCAACGCATATTCATATCCTCATTCCAGCGCCCAGCCAACATCTTGGTGTGTATGTATGCGGTGCCGATTCCCTGATTAGCTTCACTCTACACCCAAAATCACATAAAAAAAATATTAGAAGATATTTTTTTTGTTTTTTCAGTTAAGCCCGTAAAAAGGAAAGAATAGTACATGTAAAGTTGATTTTTTATTTCCATGTTAATAATCTTGTGACAAAAGAATAATTTGGAACTAATGTACAATGTTAGTATGATTTGAATTCAATTAAATTAATTATTTTCTCAACTGTTATCATATAATTAGAGTACACATTATTGAAATAACTATGCAAACTGGCAATTTATACTTTTATGAGGCTTTCATACACAAATAAATATGAAAATTCGCAATTTGATCTAGAAAAAAAAACCTAATTACTAGTTACGAATCCTTAAGTCACTTATAAACACATAATCCAGTGAAGAAAATACAAATTTCAGTAAAAAACAATTATTTAGCGATAAAATAATCCTAAGTAATTATGGTAGAAAGAAGAATAAATTCATGAATAAATTGACTTACTTGATGAAGACAATGCTTGTCCCTTGGGGTCCATTTGATGAAGGAAGTGAAGAATAATTTGATTTGGTCCTCGATTCTTGGCCGGCGTCTTTTGAGTCTAGGGTTTTGAGAGTTGTTTCTTGGGTTTGTATGAGTTCCTTGATGCGATTTTGTGGCTAGGGTTTCGCTGTCTTTCCACCACCTCGCCGAAGCACCATCTTCGCCAGATCCAGATTGCTCAAGGAGAGCTTTGTTCGAAGAGAGAAGAACGAAGATATGGAGATAAACACCACAGGTTAGAGTTCACGGGTGTTGTTTGCACCTGTTAATGTTATTGGGTTTAGGGTATCAATAAGCTTATTGTTATTGGGTTATAGGATTTGAATTAGTTTATTGGATTGATAATTAGTTGAGGGGTAAATTAGTCCATTGTTATGAATTTTCTGTTAAATTTAACCTAATTGTGAATTTTGGATAAATTTGATAATAATATGATTTAGTAGGGATAAATTTGATATTTTTAATTTAAGAGGGATAAATATGTTATTTACGAAGTTAGTAGGGATATAGAAGAAATTCCCCCATTATAATAAGGGAGAATTTTCCAAACAAGTTTTGAACCTTGAAAACTATATTTAAATCTAGTTATTTCAAAATATTGTCCGTTCAAACGCTATCCGGATACGTTCGAACGATTTGTACAAACTCTTTACACTAGTTCGAACAATACTTCCATTCACTCAAACAAAATATTAAAACTTGATTTTTCAGAGACCGGATGAATTTTAAGTTTACATTCCGTTCGAACGACATTTCCAATCGTTAATTTGAATGGATCCCAATATATTATTTTTAACAAACTGATTGGACATTATTTTTCTACGTTCGAACTGTTGTCCCCAAATTGTCTGGAAGGGGAGGAGGGGGTTTGAATACGCTTATATGCGGAATTTATAAAAATATGTAACTAGATGAAAACTACCTAAGCACTTTTAGTTTTGGTACTTTTAAATAGATGTTGTGTTAATTAACAAAGTAAATAATAGTAAAGTATTGTAAGGTAAATAATTGAAAGTGTGGAAAGTAAAGAACGAAAAGTAAATATTGTAAAGTAAATTGCAGAAAATAAATACTCAAAGTAAAGTACGAAAAAGTAAATAATATAAAGTAAATAACGAAAAATAAATACTGAGAACTAAAGAACGGAAAAGTAAATATTGTAAAGTGAATAACGAAAACGCAACTTGGTGCGTATGATAATTTTCTAGTTACGAATGAATACATAATTTATGGAAAAACTCAAGCAACTGTAAATGCGATGGTTTGATAAACACACACAACAACAAAGGGAGTACACCAATCTCAAGTTGTTCGAAAAGAATAAAAATAAAATAAACTCGAATAAATAAATAGAAAACATAAAGAGATGACCGCCGATACCATAATAGAGTTCGGCCAAATGATGTCTACGTCTCCGAGAGTAGCCTCGCCGTCACCAACAACGTGACAAACCTTTTATAATAGTTCCGATTACAAAAGGACTATCAAGGGTGTAGAGACTTTACAACAAATAACTAACTCTACTAACAATGAATATAACAACGATCCAAACAGTCTCGCGATCACTCATGATCGTTCTATGGATTAAGGCTAACCTAACAAAGATATAGATATGTGGAACTACCCTAACAATGGAGCTTCTCTCACAAAACAATGAAGACTAGAATTTTTCTCTCAAAAGATTTAGAATAAATGGGTGTCGAAATAAAGGGGGTGAGGGAGTGCTATTTTAGGTGAGAGGGTCACCCCCACCCTCAAAAAACCTAAAATCCCATCAAAAAATACTCTCCCAAAATAGGTAGGAACGTCTGAAAACGTGAACGTGACTGCCAAGTTGGGCTGGAAATTCATTGGGACAAACTAAGTTTGCACTATGCGTCCGGACACAAAATTTGTCCCGTTCGGACGAACTCGGGGAGGATATTTAAAATTTGATCCAAACAGTCTCGCGATCACTCATGATCGTTCTACGGATAGTGTTTAGCTGTTTCCAGAAAGTTTTGGGAATTTTGGTTTCGTCGAGTTTTGAATTATTTCTTCCACCAACCTAGGGGTATGTTTGGGATCATCTAATGGTTGACTGATTTGGGATCGTTGGGTCTTCAAATCTTCGATTCTTCTAAGAATATCTTCACGTTCTTTTTCGATTATTTTCGGTGTTTTTCTTCAAGTCTCGTGCGTGCACCTCTTCGAGTATTATAGCCTAATCTGCATGGTAAATCTTCTACATGTTTGCACCCCGTTTGCGTGGTCTTCGGTTACCCGGTTCTTCGATATATCAACCGAGTAATTTCTCGATCTTTTGGAACTTCTTTTGTGTAAATCTTCATGTGATCTTCATGTATAACATTGTGTGGTCATCGTGGGACATCTTCTACGTGTTTGATTCTTTGTTTGCGTTGTCTTCGATTATCCGGTTCTTTGATATATTAACTGAGTACTTTTTTCGATCTTCAGTGTCTTCTTTTGCGAAACTCTTCACGTAATCTCCATGTAGAACATTGTGTGACATCATGGTTGTCTATGTGTATATTGTATGTCTATTAATCACACTCATATGAAATCCTTAATAGCTCAATATTGTTTTGAACTACAACAAACAAGCTAACACGAAGGTATCATAATATCAGTTACCAAATATTTGTTTAAACATAAAACTCTTTCCTTTTCTAAAATTTACATTGTGCGTTCGATCGCATTATCTTATATGTTTGAAGGAATTTCCGAATTTTTTTGCCAAATCTGGTCGTTGAGCTTTTAAACAATTTATATGTTTACCATCTAACATTCGAACAAACCATTCGTGCGTTCGAACGGAACCTACACATTTTTTGAATTAACCCTAGACCTCCCTTCACTATAAATAGGGAAACAACTAACCATTTTACACACAATTTTTTCAAATAATATTCACTCACCTATCTCTTCACCAATGCGTTATGTAGTAATTTATGTAGTAATTTTCCCTTGTGTATTATGTCTAAGTGGGTGTTATAATTCATGTTTAAGTGTGTTCTATTTTAGTATTTTTCTAGACGAATTTGACAACAAAAATTAGAAACAATATATTCGAATTATATTACTTAAAAAGATCTACTACTTTCGTATTTTTATAAAAAAATTAGATAAAAAGTTATTTGATCATGAAAATGATTGCAAAGGTCAAATGGCGAGTTCTGAGAATCATCCAAAAATTACCGAGTTTTCAGAACCACCCATACTTTTTTTTATTCTCAACACGATTTTTTGATAAATTAGTTTTAACCAATATTTAAAAATGACGCTATTGCAAGAGATAACATGACTTAATTAAGAACGATTTCAATTTTTTTTTTATCAAATCATCACTATATATCCATATTTATGATAATTAATATTTATTATTGTTATTATTTTTTCATAAATTATGCAAAACAAAATATTTTATATATAGAAAATATTATTGTCTTTAATTTTTTTCGTTATAAAAAAAACATTCAAATTGTAACCGTCATATATATACATTTGAAAATTAATATATATAAAATATTATAATTTTTAACTAAGTATTATAATTTGAGTGATTCCGAGATCCCGCCTAGTTAGAAAGTGACGGGATTCGAGATTTCGCACTGAATTATTTCCCAAATTAACTAAAAAATTATTTATTTTCTGTATAAACTCTAAAGATTAGGTTAATTTGAGAAATGCAATTTTTTTTTATATCCAACTTTTATATTAAAAATACTTATTTGGAAAAATAAATGCCTGCTCAATCAATTATCTAGTGAGGACTAGGACTAGGAGGAAGACAAAGGGAAGGAAAGGGACAAGTCCGGTAATAAATGGAACGGAGAGGAAGTCAAAACATGGTCTCATTTCCCAACGGCCCACCTTCCACGTGTTCTTCTCTGGTGCCATCCCATATACACTCCTCCTCTTGCCATTGGCCATCTCTTCATCCTTCTCTCCCTCCGTCCAGACAGACATATTCACAGAGCGGCGCCTTCTCTCCCCCTCCGCTCCCTTAAGCCCATTCACGTGCTCTCGTACTTCTCTAACGCCACGCGTCCTTTCCACCCAATCCCTTCTCTCCATCCTTCCCTTCCACGTGCTACTACCGCCACGTGCCCCCCTCCCTTCATCTCCCATCTATTTATGCTTTCCTTCCTTTTACTTTCTTTACTTGTACCTTCTAGTCTTCACTTCTAAACAACCATCATAAGTTATCACTACTACCCAAAAGAGAACAGATCTGGAATTTTGCAAGGCGGAGATGGAGAGAAGAGGAGGTTGTTGTATAGCGAGATACGGAGGAGGAGCTGATGTAGCATGGAGGGTAGGAAGAATAATGCTTAAATACCGTCCTATAGCACCCAAACCTACAGCCATGGCAGCTGGGCCTGATACGGTGGATCCGAAACCTATTCTGTCTGCCGGACGGAACAAGAGAAAGGCGGTTTCCGGTACTGGTACCGGAAGCAGGAGGGGTAGGAAACCTAAAAAGCAGGCTAAGCTATCAGCTGGTACGACAGAAGAGCGAGAGGAGAAATGCTCTTCCTCGTCTTCTTCTTCTGGTACCACTTCGGTCGATGCATCTTCTCTCGTTACCCTTCCTTTGATGCCGGAATCTCCGGAGGAGAAGAAATTTTGTCCTGTTTTGGCCCATGACACTCCATCTCCTGTATTGGTACCGAGACCGTTACGACCAGTTGGTTCCTGTGTTACCCTAGAAGGCTTGTCTAACATTTGGCGAGAAGGACCGGTACCTCTGATGCCTAACATGGCGACTGACGAAGCTCCTGCCTTTGTCTCCGACGGGTGGGGCCGAGTGACGTGGACCAACGAGGCTTATAGGACCATGGTGACCGGTGGAGAGGAAGAGCTGAGAGTAGGGCTTGTGACTCGAGGACTGGTACCGGTTTGGGGTACCTGTTACGGATACACATGTAGGGTACGTGTGAGATATGCATGTAAGAAGAAGGGAATGGTTTCACTCGCTGCTCCTTGTGATGTGTGGAGGGTTGAAGGGGGAGGTTATGCATGGAGGCTTGATATCAAAGCTGCTCTTAGTCTTACTCTCAGCTTGTCTTGAAATTGTATCAGGGTAATGGAAGAAGATGAATTAAGGGGTTATGGTTTGTAAATATTTTAGGATTAAGGGTCCTTTTTGCATAACGGATGTAAGTGCTTTAGATCTGTAATGATGAGTGTATACCACGAAAGCTGAGCTTGAAGGTGATGAACAGTAACAAGCTTAATTGAGTCTTTGCTAATAAATAGATATTAATATTACTTGTGTGTGCTTAAATTGTAATGTTTTTGTTTCATAAATACGAACTGAATGTATTGCATGCTTTGCTTAAATTCAGAAATTATCGAGTCATTTCCATGATAAGATAACTAAATAATGGAAAATAGATCATATTTAAATGAGAAAATATAAATTTGGTCATCCGTAGTCTCGATTTTCGAGTTGATGGGACACATAAATATTTTGACGAATAAATTTTTTATAGAAGGGATAAATTTAGACTTATTTCTTTTTAAATTAGATCATGGGAGTCATATAGTTAAAATCAGAATTATATATTCAGTCTTTCAAACTCAAAATAACACTGAGATGAGATGGTAAAATAACATCTTGATGAGGTGTGGATGAGTGGCAAATGAGAGATAAGTAAATTGATTAATATTATTAATTGATTATATTAACGATTTAATTGATCGTTTAATTAAATTAATATGTTAATTAACATATATTATATATTATTTACGTGTCAATTAAACGTGTCAATTAATATTTAATTTAGTCAATTGAAAAAACTAATCAATTTATTTAATTATTTTTTTTGTCACTTCAACAAAAATATTGGGATGAATTTGGTAGGCCAAGTATATTTTCCATTAAATCATTGGTTCTTGATATGAATCTCGAAGAAAATCGAGGATAGATCTTCTTTCTGTTTGTTATCTGGAGTTACTGGTGTTGGTGATATGATGCGGTGGCACCTTGAAATTAAGAATTGGCCAAAGTTGTGACTGTGAGGCGCATCAATGCATTGATTGTATATAATTGTGATTTTGCTTAAATGTTATTGGCCTTCTAATCTTATCAAATATAAGTCTATTCTACGTATGTATATACTGTAATGACAAAATAAGTAATTTGTGGAACTTCGAGGTCAGTTTAAAAGATGTGTTGTCCTTATAAATAGAGTCAAAACGAATCATTTTCACTTGAATTATTTTAATGTGTTTGTTAATAAATAGCAATCTCTAAAGCAAATGATGCTTTCAAATCGTCCGGTTCTTTTATGTTTCAAAAGCAAAGAAAAAGAAGAAGTATTCAGTACCTTATGGGCCTGTCTAGTGGGCCGGACCGCCGGAACAAATAGTTTCAAATGGGAGAACATGTATGATATATTGAAGTGAAAATTAAAAAACAAATCTTAAAAAATTTTCTACATATTATGAAAACCTCTATTTTTTTGTTTATACACCAAATAAGTTTGTATTTTTTAAAATAGACAACATAGTTTGAAAATTAGAGAAATAACATTTTCAACTTTTGAAATGTCGCGAGGTTTAGAATTTCGAACTATTTATTACCTCTTTAAACATAACCTCTATTAACCCACTAATCTCTCGTTGAACTGCACCATCGCACTTTTATTTACGCCCACACTATTATCCATATAAATCATATAAATTAAAAAATATATAGTATTTGAAATAATAAATGATATTTGAAAAATAGATACAAATATTAAAAAAAAATTGATATCCAATATACATGTATCTGCATGCATATTTTATTTTCTTTGATAAAAAGTATATTTTTAATTTTTTTTTGTATGTCTATTAAAATATTATAGTATTTATCAATGTTTTAAATTGCGATATTGCGGTCCATTGCGGTCGGGTCTTTTTTGCAGCGGATTGCGTTTGCGGGCGCAATTGCGGCACAATGACCTTATTGCGGACAGTCGTTGCGATATTAATTTATGTAAAAATAATAATTTGTTTAAACATATTTTCACAATATTTTTTATCACCATTAGTATCGTAAAATTATCTTTATAATCTTCTTCTAAAAAGAATAAAAAAATTGATTGTCCAGGAACCTTTTCAGTGTAAACAAAAGTTGATCATAAAATTTTCATTAAAATGGCAACTATACGGGATCTTTGGAATTGTATTTTGTTGAAGAATTTTTTGTCGACATCCTAAAAATATCAAAACACTATAACTCAAATTTTAAATCGAAACATCAATGATATACAATGAAATTACTAAATCCATACATTTATAGATGAAAATGACACATTTTAGAAGTTATATATGTTATGAGCATATTTTATCAAATATTTTGATAATAAAAAATGAAAACTAAGTATTAAATAATCACAAAATTTATGTTATAATATTTATATAAATAATTCTCGATAAAATTACTTTAACGTGTGTTTTGTGTTTAATTCAGAGTAAAAGACAAAATTTCACAAATTCAAGCCCATCACCGCATTCCTCGATTTCGATATAAATTTCATGTAATTTGGTGGAAGGATGAGAAAATTACAACGATTTGAATATTATCCGCAATATTTGACCTGATATGGCCGCACGCCGCAATATCCACAATTTCTCAAAAACGATATTTTCGCAATACTTCATTACGATATAGCGATTCTAAATCTCAGACCGCAATATCCGCAATATCGCCGCAATATCGCCGCAATTTAAAACACTGGTATTTATTAAGATACCTATGAGTATCTTATTTTCTCTTGAATTGGACTATTTTCTTTGCGAATATTAATAGTATTGCTCTTAAAAATCATATATCTAAAAAAAATTAATTTATCATGTACATTAAAATAAAGATTACATTCATAAAAAAGATAGCCTTATTCATAGAATTTATGAGAATTCAATATTACTTTTTTATTTTTTGTATGAATGCAACACTTATATAAAATACTCATAAAATTTTATTTCAATCCCGTGCAGCCGCGGTTTTTTGTCGTCACCGAATCAAGCGTGATTCGGAAGTAATAAACACAAACTATTTCTTCGATGTTTAATTTAGTTGCACGGATCCTCGTAGTCAAGTTCCTCTACTTATTTTTTTTGTTATTTTTATGACGTATCATGTCGTGGGACCCAACAAATCGGTCTTAGAAATGATTTTTCCAGTAGTGATTAATAATATTTTTGATAATAATTGGAGTGTCCGTCATCCATTGATGTCAATCGAACCCAAAATCTATCACAACATATGATTTTTTATGTCTTACACTCAACTAATTTCGTTATGGGTCCATTAACAATGATCAATAATATTTATGTTAAATTTTTAGTTACGTTACAAAATGTATAGCGGCCTAATCTACCTGAATTAGTATGCACGAACTTCTCCATAACTACAATAAATATGCTCTATATGTCATCGAAAAACAATAATAAGGAAACACACGAACAAACAAATTTTAAACTAAACATATTCGTACAACGAGGCATTATTCTTGAAACTAGGCATATTTTTTTTCCAGGGATAAATGATCGACAAATGGTAGGTTCAATTTGGAGGAAGTGCTAAAACTTTACTCAAATATAGGCGTAAAAAATGAATTTAATATATGTTATAATAAGTGAAATAAAAGAAAGTTCAAACTCTACTAATTTTTTATGTGAAAAAAACATGCATTTTGTGGATGTGCATTCCACGTGCACGTCAAAATTAACATGAGACCAACTAGTGACGATTGCACACGAATATACACTCCATGCACAAATCAAAACGCAAACGGTCCCTCAAATAGATTTTCATATATGTTTTAAATATATCATACTTTTTAAATGTATGCTATATTTTTTGTACACGTGCCCCTAAATATATGTTTTATGTAGGTTATATATTTTAACATGTATAATATATACTTATGAATTATATATTTTTAGATATATCTTATATATTTTTAGATACATAATAATTTTTACGTGTAAAAAATATATTTATTTGTTATAATTTTTTTTACGTATGATATATTTTTAAAAATAAAATAATTCATGCTATATATTTTTATTTGTATGATACTTGTACGTATATATTTTTTAGGAACATTTCTGTCAGTAATCCTGTGTAGAAAAATTATTCAAAAAATAACCTTGTTTTGTAAAATATTCCAAAACTAACCCATACCGGATTTTAAAATCCCGGTACCAACTGATTTTAAAATCTCGGTGGTTTAATCAAATTTAAATCATGATTTGACCAGTCAGAATTGTTTTGGAAAAATTGACCGGTTTTTAAAACCCGGTGACACATTAAATTCCAAAAAAATTAAGTATCTCCAAGTTGTACATTATATCTTTTATATTTTAGTTAGAAGATTTAGTTAGTAACATAATCAATACATAACATGCAATTCATAATTAATATTAATTTGAATTCATAAATTTAAATTAATATTAATTAAATGTTAACTATAAAGTTTTAATTATTATGTTAATTAAATGTATTAATTCAAATATGGAAAATTCGGCGGGGAATTCTTGGGGAAAAATAAAATTTCTCTTTTATTATTAACGTGACATAAAAAAAACAAATGGGAAATTTTATGGTCCCCAATATATCCCAGCCGAATTCTATTTAATTGAATGAACACGCTTAATTAATCGTGTTGTCATATTATTAACACACTTATTAATGATATAGCATATAATTAACCATTAATTTAATTCATAATTTTAATTTATTTGAATTCATAAAATTTAAATCAATATCACAATAATTATAATATGTATTTTTAATTCTCATGTTAATTAAATATGTTGATCTGAATATAGATATAGAGGACTCGGCGGGTAATTTTTGGGGAGTAACAAAAGTTTCATACCGGATTTGAGTATGGTTCCGGCATGAAAAAAAAACTGATTATATCATTTAATTAATAATAATAATAATATAATTGTCACACCCCAAATATAAAATGAAAAAGGGTACGGCAA
Organism: Luzula sylvatica; assembly: GCA_946800325.1. NCBI lineage: Eukaryota > Viridiplantae > Streptophyta > Magnoliopsida > Poales > Juncaceae > Luzula > Luzula sylvatica. The sequence continues at coordinate 66,648,710 of OX326959.1, read as the reverse complement.
CCCGCCAGTATACAACTCGTATACCACAGGCTCTCATATGAAAAATCACAAAACGAAATAGTAAAATGATTCGAAAACAACAGCAACACATACATATACATACATTACGGAATTAAAATAATAATACAAAACTATTGCGGAAGAATAAATTATATGAATACGAAACTCAATATCGTTGGCGTTCTCACTCTCGAGGTACCCGCATATCCCGATGACATGTCCGTTGTTGTTTAATTTAGACCTAGAGGGGGGTGAATAGTTAGTCCTACGGTACAATTTTCGCGGTAATGGATACAATTACAATTTTGTGCGGAAGCGTAAATAAATTAGAGAAAGAAATACAATACCGAAACAAATAACACGCGATATTTGTTTACGGAGTTCGGTAGGTGGTTGCTTTGTAGTTTTAACTCACCGGCTACTTGCTCAATCGACCGACTCGATTGATTGCAAGTACCTACGTCTCCGGGGTTCCCTTGCGCCTTTTCGGCTTTCGATTGAATACCCAACTCAAACAATTACAAGGTTTGCCTTGATCGATTTACACGAACTTATCGATCAATGGCAGGCTTTACAATTAGTAACTAGTCTATTACAATTTACTACTAACGAACTAGTCGTGATCGGTCACGCAAGTTGGGAATCGTTTAGTTGTGGATTCGAAATTGGATCTAATAATCTCTAAGAATGTTTAGATGATTAAACTCAAGATTTAAAGCTATGATTCTCTCTTTTGATTGGGAAAATATATTGGTTGAGATGATGAGAGAGAATGAGGGAAGAGTTCTATTTATAGAACACATAGACTCTTCCCTTATCTTGTTTTTTCTGCACAGTCCGTTACAACGGACATATAGTCCGTTACAACGGACCAGAAGTCAAACTAGCCGTTACGGCCAATATATTCGTATTTTTCATAGTCCGTTACAACGAAAATAAGGTTCGTTATAACGGAGTTCATGAATTAAGAGTTCGTTATAACGAACTACACAGTCCGTTACAACGGACGTTCAACTATGACCTCACTTCAGGTTTGTTTTATATATCCGTTATAACGAAGATTATTCTGTTACAACGGTTGGTGTTTGTCCGTTACAACGGATTGGTTATTCCGTTACAACGGACATGGAGTAATATTTGGTATACTGAAGTGAGTTCAATGTCCGTTACAACGGACATAGTGGTCCGTTACAACGGACATAGTTCTGTGACTTTTCTTCAAGTTGGCATTAATTAGCGTTGTAACGGTGACACTTTCGTTACAACGCTTGGTGGGTGTCCGTTACAACGGACTGGTGAATCCGTTGTAACGGACTATACTGTGTTTGCCATTCTTGAAGAAGACGAGAAGGTCCGTTACAACGGACATTGATGGTCCGTTATAATGGACATATTTCTGTCAGCCTCATTTGCTATTTCATCTTTTTGATGGATTTCGAATATATTTCTTTGACTAATTTTGAGCTTAATAATTCATAAACATATTTAGGGATACCTATAAATTGTTTTGGTGATTTGTGTGATACCCCAACTTGCGGAATCTTCGATGTTTTGATATCTTCACTTGATCATGCGTTTTCGTGCCATCGTTTCTTCACCGTCTTGACTTGCGACGTCTTGATTCTTCTTTTGATCCTTTTATAGGTTATGCCTTCTATCCCTATAAATGTCACTCTCGCAAATAGATTAGTGGTATCGACATTATTTTGAGATAATCAAACCCTAGGAAATTTGAACCAACACACTCCCCCTTTTGATTCATTTCAAAATAATGTCGATTTGGAGAGTTGAATCGATTACTGAGTAACTTTCCATATGATTTTCTCTTCTCCCTTTTTTTGAAAACGATCAAAAGGAAATAGAGCGTAATCATACGAGAAGCTCCCCCTACATACAAGCTCCCCCTAAATCGTTGCTTTTTGCAATTTTAGGCTTGTATATAGATGAATTTCGCAAATTGATGTTGAGTTTTTCATTTTGTAAAGATGTATGAAAAGATTTTTAGTGTAAAATAGGTTTTAACAAAGATTCTCAACATTTGCGAAGTATTAAAAAAATAGTCGAAAACGTAATAAATTTTGAAACTCAATTGTAATTCTCAAGAGTATGCATATATACCTAGCTCGAGCCATGGGCTCGAGTCTTGATCTAAAACCCACAATTCCTCGAGTGACACTTATCAACATCCATTTATGTCGCGACAGTAGTCCCTTGATTGTGCAAGGTGATGATATTGAGTTTGGGACGCATATTTGTTAACCGTTATTACGTCTTCCCGATTCGTTTTCCATTTAGCATACCTACATACTAGTCAAAATACCTTTCTCGTCTTTTTGTAAGTGTATGGATGATTATAGTGTCAAACCGTAAATATTTGACCTTTACCACTTATGATCAAGACATTCGTATCAACTAAAACCGAATTTAGTGATGTGAATTCTTGTATTAGCACTCCCCCTCAAATTGTGGCCAATTTTAAACATGGATGAGGGAGTGCGGAAACATGACTTTAAGTAACTCTCGGACACACCCCATTTGAGGTGGACGTGCTAGCCATGTTTCGATCTTTTCGAAGCCATAACCAATTGGAATTTGGTTGCGATTTTCGAAGGGGACAACCCATTGAGATATGTCCTATATTGCAACAATAGTTGCAAAATGCGCGAGTTGGTTTATTTGTGTTTTTCGAACTCTTGACAAAGTGAGATTGAAAGTGGTATGAGTAATCTTTCGGTTGAGTTATCAGCTTTGTCGACTTAGCACAATTATTATTTGATTTGTTAAATCGTTCTGTGCTTGTGAAATGTTTGGGAGTACGTTGTTGGTTATTAGCGACATGTGGTGAACTCACCTTATAGAAGTAACCATTTGATCCCCGTTTGTATAAACATTCGGTTCGTACCGTATGGTTATCTCTATAAGACGAGTGAGGTGCATATTGATTAACCCTATTATAGTTTCTAACATTTTTAGGTTGGTCAATTTTAGCACTTTTACCCTTATTCGAGTCACGGTACATGAAAGCATTTTCGCGACTCGTGTTGGTATTGTACTCCCGTTTACCTTTTTGACCTTGAGATTTTGAAGACCACTACAACATATGGGCTTTTCAGCGACGGTACCATATTTTGCGCGACGGGCCGTCGCAAATATCAGGCACTTTCACCGACGGGCCGTAGCTAAATGTGTATTTCCGACGGTAAATATTTCCGACGGCCCATAGCAAATACCGTCGGCCCGTCGCAGAAGCAAAGCCCGTAGCTGATAAACACCGACGGCCCGTCGTAGGATCAAAAACCGTCGCTGATGGACACCGACGGCCCGTCGATAAAGTCAAAAACCGTCGTAGAAATACAACGACGGCCCGTCGGAAATGAAGGCCCGTCGCAGAAGGGTTCAAAAAAACCGCCTGATTTCAAAACATTTCCGTCGGCCCATCGGCCCGTCGGAAAACCCCAAACACCCGTCGGTAAAGCTCACCGACGGCCCGTCGGTAAACAACGAACCGTCGCAAATAAGCAACGTCGGCCCGTCGGGAAAAATGGCCCGTCGCTGATAATTTCAAATTCCCGTCAGAAAATTTATCTTTCTCCGTCGGCCCGTCGGCCCAGGTTAAAAACCGTCGGTAACAATACCGTTGGCCCGTCGGTGAATTATTTACCGTCGCAGAATCTTACCGACGGCCCGTCGGTGAATTATTTACCGTCGGTGAAGTTTTAGGCCAGCCCATATACACCCTGGCCCGCCCCTCTTCTCTCTCCTCTTCCCCATTCGCCCAGCTGCCCTCCTCTCTCCTTTCTCTCTTTACCCTTCGCCCAGCCCAGCCCCTCTTCTCCTTCTCTCCTCTTCCCCCTTCGCCCAGCCCAACACCCCCCCCTTCTCACAGCCCTCTTCCCCTCTCCTCCCCCTCTCTGCTGTCGCCGTAGCAGCCCCCTACTCTCCTCTTGCCCCTTCGTCCAGCCCTCTCGGTTTGCTCCTCTCGGTTTGCCCCTTCGCCCAGCCCTCTCAGGTGGATGAATTCCGGCTTGCTCCTCTCGGTTTGAAGGTAAGTTCATTTCTCCATTTGATTAGATTTTTTTTTTGATCTTTCGTGTCGATTTCTAGGCTAGATTTTGTAATTTGTTTTATTAATCTGTTTTTTTAATCTGTCTTTTTTAATCTATTTTTTTAATCTGTTTTTTTAATCTGTCTTATTTCGCCCAGCCCCTTCATTCGTATTTCTGTTTTGTAATGTCTTATTTTAGGTCTGATTTTTGAATTGATTTTTTAAATCTGTTTTGTTACATTTATTTTTGAATTGATTTTTGAATTAATTTTTTAAATCTGTTTTGTAATGTCTTATTTTAGGTCTGATTTTTTAAAACTGTTTTGAATGGATGTTTTATTTACATCTGATTTTGTAAAAAAATTTCGTAAATCTGTTTAAAATCTGTTTTAATTGTGTTTAGTTTAGGTCTGATTTTTTTAATTGGTTTGAAAATTATTTTTGAATATGTTTAATTTAGGTTTAGTATTTTTTAGTTAATCAGTTTTAAATTTTTTTTTGAAAATCTGTCTTGAAGGCATATATCTGAGTGAAATCTGATTTAGATATTTTTTAAATTTGTTTTTTTAGGTTGAAGTCATAAATCTCGGCTGCTCTCTCGTCACTCTGGTCTGGTGGGGTGGAAAGTCTCCTGCTCTTTATTGGTTGAAGGTATGTTTATCTTTCTCAGCTTAGTTAGGTTAGATTTAAATTTAAATTTAGGTTTAATTAGGTTTGAAAAATATTGAATCTGGATTTTACATGAGCATTTTAAATCTGGAATTTTAGGATTAAATAATTATTTTATTTAGGAATTTTAAATCTGTTCTAAATTTGATATAGGTATTTTAAATATGGATTTTTAGGGTTTGTAAGTATTTTAAATCTGTATTTTATATATGTATTTTAAATATGGATTTTTAGGGTTTGTAAGTATTTAAATCTGCTTTAGATGTATTTTTGAACTAGTTTTTTAAATTTTGGTTTAAATTTTTTTTTTTAGGTGGAAGTCCTAAATCTTGGCTGTTCTGTCGTCTCTCGGGTCTGGTGTAAGCCGACAAATCTCTTGCTCTCGGTTGAAGGTTTGTCTATATATCTCGATTTAGTCAAGTTAGATTTAAATTTAAAAATACGTTTAATTAGGTTTAAAAATATTTGAATCTGGATTTTTCATTAGGATTTTAAATCTGAAATTTTAGGCTTCAATACCTATTTTTTTTAGGAATTTATGGATTTTTATGGTTTGTTGTTTAAATTTGGAATTTAAAAATATTTTAAATCTGGATTTTTTTTAATCTGATTTATTTAAAATCTGATTTAAATTAAGTTTAAATCAATTATTTTTAATTTTGTTAATTACGTTTTTTGAAATCTATTTAATTAGTTCTTATTAATTTAGGAAATTTGGATTTCGGACTTTTTGGCGAATTAATTAATCAACTCCGGACCAAGGTTAATAATAGTTTCATTTTTATAATTTATTTGTTGATATTGTATGTGTGAAAAATGCGAAGTTTATAACTTAGTTTGGATTTAGGATTTTAGAGTTATTTGGATGTAGAAAAATATTAGTTTTAGATTTAGGTTTTTATTGTTGTTTTGGATGTAGTACTTTATTTGTTGCGATTATATCTTAGTGTATAAAAATTTAACTATATTTTATTAAAAATGTGTAGTTTTTATAAATTATTCGGTTACTGTATGTGTGAAAAATGTGTAGTTTTTGTAAATTGTCAAGTTGTGAAATTAGTAGTAAGTATTTGATAATAAAAAATTAAAAAACATTGAAAAAAGGTTAAAGTCTTAGTATGAATTCAAATAAATTATATAAGTATGAATAAAAAGCATCGAACAAATATATGTATTAAATATATTACATTATTTAACTAATTATATTTAAAAATTGAGATTTTAAAAATTATGAATTATAATTTAAGCTCTGTTTGTATGTCCAAATTATATATATGTAAGGAAATTAACTAAATTTATTATTTTATATGATATTAAAAAATTATATATATTAATTTGTAAAATTATTTCGTGTATACAAATTTAAATTGGTTGTTCAAAATATAAATATAGTTATGATAGTTTTTAATAATGTTTTTTAAATTTCGCACAGCAGCAGAACATGTTTTGTCCGCGTCCTTTTCTCCAGCAGGTAAGTAGGTATTTCAATTAATAATGTTTTTTAAATTTCGGAAGAAAATGATATATATTTATTTCATTCACAAGGGACAGGGTTCGGGATCCGGATCGACGGGATCGGGAGGATTAGGAGGTTTGGACGGATCTCAGCAGAATATGTTCTTTCCTCGTCAATTTTGGCCACAGGTAAAAAATTATGTGTACAATAAGAAAAAATATAATTTATTTTCATGTATCTTACTTTTTATGTACAAATGTTTGGAAAAGGGCTCGGGGTTCGGCATGGGATCAGGAGGTCAAGGAGGTTACGATGGTTTTCAGAATCCCGGCGTGTTCTCGTCTCCTCCCCTCCAGAATTCAGGTTCGGATTTTCAGAATGTACTGCGGTCTCCTTTCCCACAGATGTTCATGGCGAATATGTCGCAGCAGAATCAGGACACATCGACCCGACCATCGAATGTATGTATATGTTAAATAAAAAATATATAATTATTATAGTAGTATAGTTTCATATAACAATTCATTAAATTCAGGAGACATCGACCCGACCGGCGAATTTTGGTCCGGCAAATGATTTTCTTGGAGGTTTCGATGGTGATAATTTGAATCAGAATTAGAGAGAGTTTATTTGACTGTTGTATTTGGATTGTTGTATTTGTGGATTGTCGTATCGGATTGTTGTATTTGTGGATTGTGGTTGGATTGTCGTATTCGGATTGTTGTATTTGAATTGTCGTGGTTTTATTTTCTGGATTGTTGTATTTGTGGTTTGTCGTTGCTTATTTGGATTGTTTGTATTTGTTTAATTGTCGTGGCTTTATTATTTATTATTTATTTAATATTATTTAATTATTTATTAATATTATAATTATTTCATTATAATTATTTATATAATTATTTATTATTTATAAATAAATTTAATATAATAATTATTTCATTATTTATTTATTTATTTATATTATTATTTAATTTTAATATAAATTTAATATTATTTAATTATTTATTTATATTATTAATATAAATTTAATATTTATTTATTAATATTATAAATATTAAAATATAAATAATACAAATTTAATATTATTTAATTATTTATTAAATTAAAATAAATTTAATATTATTTAATTATTAATTTATATATTATTAATATAAATTTTACTATTATTTAATTATTTATTAATATTATAAATATTAAAATATTAATAATACAAATTTAATATTATTTAATTATTTATTAATATAAATTTAATATTATTTAATTATTTATTAATATTAATAAAACAAATTTAATATTATTTAATTATTTATTAAAATAAATTTATTATTATTTAATTATTTATTTATTTATTTATATAAATTTAATATTATTTAATTATTTATTAATATTATAAATAATAAAATATTAATAATACAAATTTAATATTATTTAATTATTTATTAAAATAAATTTATTATTTTTTAATTATTTATTTATATTATTAATATAAATTTAATATTATTTAATTATTTATTAATATTAATAATACAAATTTAATATTATTTAATTATTTATTAAAATAAATTTAATATTATTTAATTATTTATTAATATTATAAATGATAAAATATTAATAATACAAATTTAATATTATTTAATTATTTATTAAAATAAATTTATTATTTTTTAATTATTTATTTATATTATTAATACAAATTTAATATTATTTAATTATTTATTAATATTAATAATACAAATTTATTATTATTTAATTATTTATTAAAATAAATTTATTATTTTTTAATTATTTATTTATATTATTAATATAAATTTAATATTATTTAATTATTTATTAATATTAATAATACAACTTTATTATTATTTAATTATATATTAAAATAAATTTATTATTATTTAATTATTTATTTATATTATTAATATAAATTTAATATTATATAATTATTTATTAATATTATAAATATTAAAATATTAATAATACAAATTTAATATTATTTAATTATTTATTAAAATAAATTTATTATTTTTTAATTATTTATTTATATTATTAATATAAATTTAATATTATTTAATTATTTATTAATATTAATAATACAAATTTATTATTATTTAATTATATATTATGTAATTATTTATTTATATTATTAATATAAATTTAATAGAAATAGTGACATCAGAGTTCTGCGACGGCCCGCCGGAGAAGACTTCTGCGACGGCCCGCCGGAGAAGACTTCTGCGACGGCCCGCCGGAGAAGAGTTCTGCGACGGCCCGCCGGAGAAGACTTCTGCGACGGCCCGCCGGAGAATACTTCTGCGGCCGCCCGCCGGAGAAGGCAAACCGTCGGAAATAGTGACATCAGCGACGGCCCGTCGGAAATAGTGACATTAGCGACGCCCCTTTCAGCGACGGGAGATCAGCGACGGGTTGCCGTCGGTAAAACTTTCAGCGACGGTTTTTGGGAGTATCAGCGACGGTTTTTACCGTCGCTGATACGCAGATCTGTTGTAGTGGACACGGGTTTATGACCGTTAGTCTTCTTAAATCCTAGACCCCCGTCTTATCATTGGGATTTTGTCCCTCCAAGACTTTGTCCAATGAAGGAGTGCTAGGTGTAAGTGATACACATGCGCTCTTCAAGGACTCATTCACAAATTTCAAATTTTGGATTTCGACTTTTAGAGATGAGGTCTCGCTTTTTAGGACTTGACACTCGCATTTTGAAAATCCGTTAAATTCGGTTAATTGTGCTTTGTGCGACTTTACCGATAATTCAAGAGAGGATACCTTAGCCTTGAGATTTATAATCATGCTCTCTTTTTCGATTTCACTTTGTCGAAGTCGATTGACTTCTCGCATTAAACTCTCGTGAGAGTCAACTTCTAACTCAATTTCCGATTCATCGGATGAGCTAGAGTCTTCCTCCATCGAAATTGATTTAAATTTAGAGTTTAGTTGTACCTCATGATCGGAGTCATGCGAAGCATCGATGTTGGAAGTTTGTGGAGCAACTTGAGGAGATGCGACACTCGGAATTTGGATTTCTTGCGGTCCCGATTGTGAACCTCGTTGAAGAATTAAGGCTTGTATGGCTCGTTTCACCACATCGTTATTTGGAGAGTCGATTTCCGCCATTAATGTTACATTGGCGATTTTGTGCTCGAGGTTGCACTCCGAGTCGGAGAATGTGCTTGAGCACTCCGAATCTCCCCATGGATCCGAATCGACAATTAAGGCCTTCGTTTTACCTACATTTCTTACCTTCTTTTTGCCTTTGTCGGTTAGGGCTTTATCCTCATATCTTCGTTCGCGTCTCAAATCCGTTCTTTCCCTACCTTTTGGATTGTCTTCGCGTTTGTTCCAAGGTGTGTGTTCGGGGTGTATCGTCCAACACGCGTCGGTTGTGTGACCAATTTTCTTGCACTCGAAACACAACGGTTTCAAGCGTTGGCGCTTTCGGTCATCGTTGAATTTGTGTTCTTGGTCCTTCAAATCCTCGTGTCTCCTTACCAATAATGACATCTCGTTTTCATTTTCGTTCGTGTCGATTATGAGGTTGGCTTGATGTTCGGAATATGAGGTGCTCGCTATGTTGTTGCTTCGTTGGTTCATGCGTGCCTCGAAATTTCGGAGATAACTTACGAGAATTTCCGGAGTGATGTCTTGGGTAGCCATCATGGTTTCCAAGGCGACGAGGAGCGTTTCCCAACTTGATGGCATATCTCGAATAAGCTTACCTACAACTCGAGAATTCGTTAGTGTCTCTCCTAGAGCGATGAATCCGTTTTTGATATGCGTCATTCGTGAGTACATATCATCTACGGATTCATTCTCGATCATTCGAAAATGATCAAATGATTGTTCGAGTCCCATTAATTTGGTTATCTTCATTCTATCGTTTCCTTCGAATCGATCAAGGAGTACTCGCCACATTGAATGAGATGTGGTACATCCATCCACAATTATGGAAAGTGATCCGACAATATTTGTGAGAATAAGATTTTGAGCATATGTGTCGGCGGTCACATCGAGATCGGTGCCGTGACATATTTTTCGTGTGGGGTTGGTTTCGGAGGTACTTACCGTGTAAATCTCGAAACCTTTTTCCACCACCGATCTCAATCTTTGGATAGTAAATACATTTAACATGCATCTCTTCCAAAGATTCCAATTCTTTCCATCTAATTTTTCGGGGTATGTAATTTGGTTCCTATTACCGATTGAGGCCATGGTCGTATACAAGTTTGTCACTTACACAAAGAGATGGTTAGTATTTCGCTCTGATACCAATTGTTGTTTAATTTAGACCTAGAGGGGAGTGAATAGGAAGTCCTACGGTCCAATTTTTGCGGTAATGGATACAATTATAATTTTGTGCGGAAGCGTAAATAAATTAGAGAAAGAAATACAATACCGAAACAAATAACATGCGATATTTGTTTACGGAGTTCGGTAGGTGGTTGCTTTGTAGCTTTAACTCACCGGCTACTTGCTCAATCGACCGACTCGATTGACTGCAAGTACTTACGTCTCCGGGGTTCCCTTGCGCCTTTTCGGCTTTCGATTGAATACCCAACTCAAACAATTACAAGGTTTGCCTTGATCAATTTACACGAACTTATCGATCAATGGCGGACTTTACAATTAGTAACTAGCCTATTACAATTTACTACTAACGAACTAGTCGTGATCGGTCACGCAAGTTGGGAATCGTTTAGTAGTGGATTCGAAATTGGATCTAATAATCTCTAAGAATGTTTAGATGATTAAACTCAAGATTTAAAGCTAGGATTCTCTCTTTTGATTGGGAAAATATATTGGTTGAGATGATGAGAGAGAATGAGGGAAGAGTTCTATTTATAGAACACATAGACTCTTCCCTTATCTTGCTTTTTCTGCACAGTCCGTTACAACGGACCAGAAGTCAAACTAGCCGTTACGGCCAATATATTTGTATTTTTCATAGTCCGTTACAACGAAAATAAGGTCCGTTATAACGGAGTTCATGAATTAAGAGTTCGTTATAACGAACTACACAGTCCGTTACAACGGACGTTCAACTATGACCTCACTTCAGGTTTGTTTTATATATCCGTTATAACGAAGATTATTCCGTTACAACGGTTGGTGTTTGTCCGTTACAACGGATTGGTTATTCCGTTACAACGGACATGGAGTAATATTCGGTATACTGAAGTGAGTTCAATGTCCGTTACAACGGACATAGTGGTCCGTTACAACGGACATAGTTCTCTGACTTTTCTTCAAGTTGGCATTAATTAGCGTTGTAACGGTGAAACTTTCGTTACAACGCTTGGTGGGTGTCCGTTACAACGGACTGGTGAATCCGTTGTAACAGACTATACTGTGCTTGCCATTCTTGAAGAAGACGAGAAGGTCCGTTACAACGGACATTGATGGTCCGTTATAACGGACATATTTCTGTCAGCCTCATTTGCTATTTCATCTTTTGGATGGATTTTGAATATATTTCTTTGACTAATTTTGAGCTTAAATAATTCATAAACAAGTTTAGGGATACCTATAAATTGTTTTGGTGATTTGTGTGATACCCCAACTTGCGGAATCTTCGATGTCTTGATATCTTCATTTGATCATGCGTTTTCGTGCCATCGTTTCTTCACCGTCTTGACTTGCGACGTCTTGATTCTTCTTTTGATCCTTTTGTGGGTTATGTCTTCTATCCCTATAAATGTCATTCTCGCAAATAGATTAGTGGTATCGACATTATTTTGAGATAATCAAAACCTAGGAAATTTGAACCAACATCCGTTTCACCTATACTTAAAATATGTAAGTAAAAATGATTAATCACGAAAGTGACTAAGTGAGTGAAATCTAGTTAAAAATAGTTATAATAAAAATCAGTACTTTTCCAATGAATTCATAAAATAATATTGTATAACTTCAAATCGTAACTTCTCTAAATATATCTCAAAATAGTTGCCCCGGTTTTTCAAAATCGAAATCAAATCGATTACCTTCGTATGTAATCATATATGTACTAATACTTTTACCCGGGGTGAGGGCGCAAGTAACCCTCGACTGAAGTGCCAACCCGCGCTGATAGCAAGTCCCACACGGGCTGGATCAAATCCAAAAGCTCGAGAAGCGTGAATTCCCTAAAAAATGAGCCGACGACTGGATATCCATGCGCCACAGCCAGACCCCTCATGGGTCGGGATTTTTGCACTACATCAAGATTGCTACATTATTCCCTCCAAAGAGCGCCACGGGGTCACGCGACACTACACCTAACAAACTAAAACATACCGGAGGAGCCGCGTAATGTTCTCATAGGACCCTCTTTAAAAACCGTAAGCCCGGCTTATGTTTTATCCAAATAAAATTCTACATATATATAGAGTCTCTCGGAGACCTCTTTAAAACTCGTAAATCTTGTTTACTCTTTATCCAAATAAACTCTTTCTCATAATAAAATATTATAACCATATAATTTACTAAATAACTTTCATAAAACGAAACACGCTTTTTATATTGGAATGAATATCCAAATTCAAAATCGTAATTTCACAAATCATTTGAAATGATAAATGCTCGTACATGTTATTCAAAATCAATTCAAATATATCACTAATATCAAATTCGAAATCATAACTCAAAATCATTATCCAAATCCATTTTATTTATCAAATCTTCAAATTCGAAATTGTAATTTTATATATCATTAATATCATCAATTATCATAATTGTATTCAAAATCTGTTTCTCGAAATATCACTATATCATAAACGAAATAATATAGGTTTTCGTAATTCAACACGTTTTTTGGAACAAAATCCGTTTTAATCAAAATAGGTATAACTAATGGTGAAAAGGGAGAATAACACTCACGATATCGTAAACAAAATAATTTCTATTTTCATAACTTAGCACGATTTTTGGAACAAAACTCGTTTTTATCAAAAATAACCAAAATAAGTAGAATTTATAATTTTAATAAAGGATAAGTGAGAATAGCACTCACAGATTGATCGAACTCGATCGACAGCGAGATGGAACCAATTAAACCCGATCGGAATCGAAAACGAATATCGAAAAAAAAATTCGAAATCAGAACTCGAATAGAACCACGTAGCCCAGTTGCCATGATATCCTGTTTCACCTTGTATAATTTCCTCCTCCCTTTATTTAGCAAGTTTATTTGAGTTTCTCACAATTTACTGTCCTTTTCTCTCTAATATTTCATGGGCGTTTTGTGTTCTGAGTAGGGCTCGGCCCAATAACAAAATGAGAACTTCTCTCTTCTTATGTGTGAACCGCTGAATAGGGATCGGCCCAATAACAAAATGAGATATTTTTACTTATTCAAATATAACCTCAACAAATAATTTATTTGCAAAAATACAGATTTATAATTAAACTATATTATACATGACTTTCTCAATTTGGACATATATGTAATAGTTTTACAAGAAAATCCTTTTTAAGTTATATTTCAAATTAAACCCAAAACATAATTTCAATTATTTCCTTATATAAATTTAAATCTTTCAATGCCAAAAACATTAAATATGAACAGAAATTTTACGAGACAAACTGTTATATAAAGAATAACGACAAATGTCAAAATTCTATTTTTGATATTTATTACAATAATTATAGTAAATAAATATAAGTAATATTTATACAAATAGATTATATCATTTTTTAAGTTCAAAATGGAAAAAAAACACGGCAAGATTTTAAAACCCGGACGGAATACCCGGCGGGATTTTAAAACCAAGACGAAAAATCCGGCAGGATTTTAAATCCCGGACAAAAAACCCGCTCAAAATTCGAACATCAGTACCTCATCATTATTTTTGTCTTTTAGTGGGCGGATTTTTAAAATCCGGTTCCTTAATTTGGCTTTTTCCAAATCGGGTTTTTAAATCTCGTTCTTTACAGTTAATTAAGTTTAATCGTATAAATTAGAGTTAATTAAGTGTTAAATCGGCTGGTTTTTAAAATCCGGTATTTAGTGCTAAATAAATCGGCGGGATTTTAAAACCCGGTAGTTACTGCTAAATAAACCGACGGAATTTTAAAATCCGGTGGTATTAGTTTAATACTGCAAAACCCGACACAACATGATTTGGAAGGTAATTAGAGCGGCGGGATTTAAAAACCCGGTACCGGCGGGATTTTAAGACCCGTTTCGGGTTATATTTCGAATATTTTGAAAAATAAGATTATTTTTTGAATTTTATTCCCATAAAGAATCACATACAGAAATGCTCCTTATATGTTTATGTACGTAATTTGAGGAATAATGTTGGAGAATATTCTATTCCAAAAGGTACCGATTAAGAGATTATCCCCTCATCTTATCTACCAACAGTTTATTTTAATGGTAGAAGAAAATAATTATATAAACTTGCTTCTTTCTTGTGGTTTACCAATTGCCTCAAACTCCTCCTCTATTATTAATTAATTAAGAGATATGGATCATACTTTGGTCTTTGTATTAACTTGTGTGTATTACAATACTTAATATAATAGTTTCATTAAATTATTCACCCTCTTATCAATGACAAATTATACCATAGATATAATTCTAAACATTTCATAAAAAAAATGTCACATATGCATTCTTCCCTTCCCCCCCAAACTCATCCAATATTTTTAATGAGATGGCAAATTAAATTAATTAACATTTCTAATTGACTCAATTAAATGTTAATTGACACATTAATAATTAATAATATGTTAATATTAGTAAATGTTAGTTGACGTGTTAATTCAACTAAACGATCAATTTAATAGTTATTTGAGTTAATTAATAATACTAATTAACACACTTAATTCTCTTTTGTCACCTCATCAATGATGATTTTTTTGTGTGTTATTGAGACTCCATATATAAATCATGTATGAAACTATGACTCAATTGTTAATTTTTTAAGAACAAAGATAATCATATTCATATATTGTTTGCAAATATATTATTTACAATTATGTTTTTTTTTGTATGTTAATGGATGATATTTCAATTATATAATTTTGTTGTATGTGTATTATTCACGATTTATTTATTTATTTATTTTGAAACTTTAATTTTGTTTTTAGTATAACATGTTATTTATTTATTTATTTTATGTGAATTTATAATGATGGACCAATTTCATGGATTCTTATTAATTATAATGCATATATTCATAATAGACCAATTTCATGAATCATTATTAATTATAATGTATTTATTGACATCAATGTATTTACAAACATATCATGATTATATTAATTGAGTTTAAACTTACCTACGCAAATGTTGTTTAATCAAATTATATAAAAAAACATATGGGTATGAAGTCCCGCACAATTGCGCTGATGCTAGGATATTACTAAGCATAAGACAATAGTAGTAAGTATAAACTTATCAAGGTTTTCCATATAAGTATTATTAAAAAAAAATGAGTTCTACTGTATCTCAAATCATATATCTTTTCTCCTTTTTATAAAAGTAGTTTATAGTTGCTGAATTTAAAAGTTTTTAATTTTTAAGCAACCAAGTTTTGAATTTTAAATATATAATATAAATATCTACTACACTCAAAGACAATCAGTTCTACTGTATCTCATCAGAGTTGAACTTTTGTATGCTGTGATCACCAACAAGGGTTTCTGAGATGTACTGCACAGAATACACAGTTACAATGATTATAGAAGATCTGAGATATTGTCAAAGCGGATAGTTTGCATTTCTCTTTCTGTTCTGACCTCCACACACAAATATTTTGCATTTTCGTACCTTAATAAACAACACAATCTCGCTTACCACAGTGAAGGAGAGCGATTTAGCCAGGGGGGATAAGTTAGATGAGAAATCGACCCAGATTTTGAGTGTTTTGTGGATTTGTGATTTCCTTTTTCTTGCACGATTCGAAGCAAAAAGGTTTCCGCTTTACGGAATTTCAATCCGTATTAAACCCGCTTGCTTGAGTTCTTGTAGCCCAGAAACTTCGCGATAAAAAAGGTGCTGATTTCACTATTTGTTTATTTTTTTGTTGTTTTTGATCTTTACCCTAATCTTGAGGTTGGTCATTTGGTTTTTATTTAGAAATACCCTTGCTGCTCAGTCTGTAGCCATGGATTTTCTGATCAAGTCAATGTTTCCAACCTTCTTCCCAATGTTTGTTGGTATCTATGTTCTTGGGTATTTCATAATATTCCGAAATTGGAGCCCCAAGATTCGTCCTGAGGCGTCGAGCTGTTTGATTTCGCTGGTTCACGGCTCGCCTGCTGTGATTTTAGCTCTTTCGTCGCTATTTTCTGACTCCAATTGGGGATTCGCCTCTCCCAATTCGAGCTCAGCAAACACTGTGCTAGAATTCAGCATAGCCTATTTCACAATGGATCTGATTCATTACTTGATCTTCACACCTTGTGATTACCTCTTCATAGCCCATCATTTGGCAACACTCTTTGTGTTCTTGACTTGTCGCTGTGTAGCCTTGCACGGTGCATTTGCTCTTCTCGTCCTTCTTGTGTTCGCTGAAATTACGAGCCTCTGTCAGAACATATGGACTCTTGCCGGTTTGAGAAAAGAGGATTCGGGCCTGGCTCGAAAGGCGTACTTGATTTTATCTCCCCCTTTTTACGCTCTTTATACACTCATGAGAGTATTGGCTGGTCCGATATTTTTTGTAAAGATGAGTTCTTTTTACTTGAAAGGGGAGGCAAGGGATGTAATTCCAATTTGGGTTTCTATTTCCTGGATTGTGGTTGTTGGTATGGCGATTTTGGTGAGTTGGTTGTGGATTTGGAATAAGTGGATGGAGCTTTTTAGAGAGAGAAATGCTACGAAGGAGAAGAAATTAGGGTAAATTTGGTGGTTTTGGGTACTCGATTTGCCGATTTGGATGTGATATTGGTTTGGTTTACGGGTCAGTAGATTGAAAATTCAAAACAAAAGTTAGGTTCTTTCGATTATTGTTGATTTATAGAAAAAGATGGTATAAGGATAGTGTCAGTTACTTGGTTGTATGTTTTGTGCAACTTGGCATATTAATGGACTACTATTTCATTGACTTTGAATTTTTTTTTTTTGTTTGAAACTTTGAATTAAGGTACTTCATAGTTCATATCGGTTCGATTTGTGTGCATTGAATTCAGTCTTGAATCATGAAATGGAAAACAAAATTTGAACTTTTTTTCATCAAATTTCTGGTTTTCTCCAAAGTTTATTCAAGATTTCTAAGCAAAATATTGATAATCATGTTCTGTATCCTTCTTGCAGGAAATAATTTCCTTGATGACCTTATTATGTGCTTAATAGAGCTCCAAAATACTATTAAATCTCAAAACATGAAAAAAACACAATTAAAGATGGAAAATAAACAACAGTTAAGGCGAGACAAAGCTCTTATATTTGGAGATTCACCTCATCGATCCTGTAATATATCTTTATTAACTAATACAATGTCCCGCATTGTTAGTTTTATCGCATATGGCAATTAATGCATTTTCTACGAGTTTGAATTGCATAAAAATTATCGCTGTGTATTTTACACGTTTAAGAACATAATTTGCAAATAGGTATGTAAAAAAATTGCATATGTGATTTTCGTATTGTGTTTTAAATTTTTAATCCTAAGAGTCTGTTGAGTTTTGAATAATCAAATTTAAGATTCCAATCTGATATTATGTTTTAATCTCATAAATAGAGGGCATTTGACACGGTGTGATAATATACTATTTTGTATATGTCAATTAAGATCTTAATACTCGAATTATGTTCTGGCGCATAATTTTAGAGAATACTAAATACACCATTGTGCCAAAAGTTCAAAACAAAGGCCGAGTTTCAATTTCACTAGAACCCAAAAGTGAAATTATTATACCAATGTCCCAAAAAAATGAAGTCCGTCACCTTAAACAAATTAAAATATTATATTTTCTAAAAAATTGTTTAAATTGAAGTGTAACATGAACAAAAACTAATTTTTCAAGTTGTCATAAATACCATATGTTATACAAGACTAACACAAACAAATTTCTATTTTTTAAAAATTCGTTAAAATCCATAAATTGAAGTCTAACACTTTAAAAAAAATCAATTATCATATTTTATAAAAAAGATCAAGATTGAAGTGTAACACGAGTAAAATACTCAACTGTAACGTTGTCATAGAAGTACTCAGCAAAATTTTATTTTTTAAAATATTTCTTAAAAGTGCAAAAAATAAAGTCTAACACCATAAAAAAAAATCAAATACTTTCTTAAAAATGTCAAAATTGAAGAGTAAGCGTAACACGAGCAAAATACTAAATTTTCATGTCGTCCTAAAAATACACTGACATAGAAGACTAACACACATAAATTTATATTTTTTAGAAATTTCTTAAAAATGCAAAAAGTGAAGTCTAACACCTTAAACATGAGAGAAATACTTAATTTTCCTGTTGTCATCAAAATACTTCGTAATATAAGACTAACACACACAAATTTCTATTTTTTTAAACATTTCTTAAAAATGCAAAAAAATTGAAGTCTAACAACTTAAAAAGAATTAATTATCCTGTTTCCTACAAAAAATATCAAGATCGAAGTGTAACACGAGAAAATTACTCAATTCTAATGTTGTCATAAAAGTACTTAGTAATAGAAGACTAACAAAAGCAAATTTCTATTTTTTTTAAAAATTCTTAATAATGCATAAAGTGAAGCCTAACAACTTAAAAAAAAATGAAATATTCTATTTTCTAGAAAAATGTCAAAATAGAAGTGTAAAACAAGCAAAATTTAAATTTTCATGTTCTAAAAATACTCCGTCATAGAAAACTAACACACACTACAAATTTCTTAAAAATGTAAAACATGAAGTCACCTTAAAAAAATCAGTTTGTCCTATTTCCTTAAAAATTCCAAGATTGAAGTGTAACACGAGCAAAATACTAAATTCTACTGTTGTCATAAAAGAACAATAATAAAAGACAAGCACCCACGAATTTATATTTTTTGAAAAATTTCTTAAAAATAAAAAAAGTGAAGTCTGACACCTTAAAAAAAATCAGTTATCTTATTTCCTAAAAAATATAAAAAATTAAGTGTAACACGAGAAAAATACTTAATTTTCAAGTTGTCATCAAAGTACTCAGTAACAAAAGACTAACACAAACGAATTTTTATTTTTTCTAAAAAATCTTAAAAATGAAAAAGTGAAGTCTAACACCCTAATCAAATTAAAATATTATATTTTCTAAAAAATATCCAAATTGAAGTGTAACACGAGCAAAATACTAAATTTTCATGTTGTCCGAAAAATCATGTGTTATATAAGACTAACACGCACAATTTTCTATTTTATTTCGTAAAAATGCATAAAGTGAAGTCTAACACCTTAAACAAATTAATTATCCTATTTTTTAAAAAGTGTCAAGATTGAAGTGTAACACGAGCACAATACTCAATTGTAATGTTGTCATAAAAGTAATCAGTTATAGAAGACTAACACACACACATTTCAATTTTTTTAAAAGTTTAGTAAAAATGCAAAAAATAAAGTCTAACACCTTAAAAAAAACCAAATATTCCACTTTCTAAAAAAATGTCAAAGTTGAAGTGCAACACGAGCAAAATACTAAATTTTTATGTTCTAAAAATACGCCGTCATAGAAGACTAACACACATATATTTGTATTTTTTAGAAATTTCTCAAAAATGCAAAAAGTAAAGTCTAACACCTTAACAAAATCAATTATCCTATTTTCTAAAAAAATGTCAAGATTGAAGTGTAACACGAGCAAAATACTCAATTCTCATGTTGTTGTAAAAGTACTCTGTAATAGAACAAACACACAAGAATTTCTATTTTTAGAAAAATTTCATAAAAATGAAAAAAAAGTAAAATCTAACAACTTAAAAAAAAAAATCAATTATCCTCTTTCCTAAAAAAAATCTCAAGATTGAAGTGTAACACGAGAAGAATACTTAATTTTAATGTTGTCGTCAAAGTACTCAGTAATAGAGGACTAACACACACATTTCTTGAAAATGAAAAAATTGAATTCCAACACCCTATATATATATATATATATATATATATATATATATATATATATATATATATATATATATATATATATATATATATATATATATATATATATATATCAATGTTTTAAATTGCGATATTGCGTTCCATTGCGGTCGGGTCTTTTTTGCAGCGGATTGCGTTTGCGGGCGCAATTGCGGCGCAATAACCTTATTGCGGACAGTCGTTGCGATAAAAAATTATGTAAAAATAATAGTTTGTTTAAATATATTTTTCACAATATTTTTTATCACCAATAATATCATAAAATTTTCTTTATAATTTTCTTCTAAAAAGAATAAAAAAATTGATTGTCCATGAACTTTTTCAATGTAAATAAAAGTTGATCATAAAATTTCCATTAAAATAGAAATTATACGGGATCTTTGGAATTGTATTTTGTTGAAGAATGTTTTGTCGACAACCTAAAAATATCAAAACACTATAACTCAAATTTTAAATCTAAACATAAATGAAATACAATGAAAATTACTAAATTCATACATTTATAGATGAAAATGACACATTTTAGAAGTTATATACGTTATGAGCATATTTTATCAAATATTTTGATAATAAAACATGGAAACTAAGTATTAAATAATCACAAAATTTATGTTATAATATTTATATTAAATAATTCTCGATAAAATTACTTTAACGTGTATTTTGTGTTTAATTTAGGGTAAAAGACAAAATTTCACAAATTCAAGCCCATCACTGCATTCCTCTCTTCGAGACGAGCGATTTAGATATAAATTTCATGTAATTTGGTGGAAGGATGAGAAAATTACAACGATTTGAATATTATCTGCAATATCATCCGATATATCCGCAATATTACCGATATCTCGCCGATATCTCGCCGCAATTTCCGCAATATCGAAAAAACGCTATATGCCGCAATATTTCGTTGCGAAATTGCGATTCTAAATCCCAGGCCGCAATATCCGCAATATCGCCGCAATTTTAAACACTGATATATATATATATATATATATATATATATATATATATATATATATATATATATATATTCTATTTTTATAAAAATGTCAAAATTGAAGTGTAACAAGAACAAAATACGAGATTTCATGTTGTTCTAAAAATACTACATTAAGGGCAAGGCGATACCCCCACTCTGGAAAAACCGATTGGGGTAAGGGACTAATGATGTATAGATTTGCCGAATTATACACGTTTGCGAGGGACGACACGATGACCATAAGCCAGATGGTGCAAAGTCCAATGGATACAAATTGGATGAGGGGAGGACTTTCGAGGGAAGGAGAAAATCAACTTACTTGGCTGAGACAAAACTTGCCGGTCTTAGACGGGACCGGAGATGAAACCTTCAAGTGGAAGGATGCGAAAGATGGATCTTTTTTCGACAAAAAAGGCTATTGAAGCGCTGATTATGGGGAGAATATGGGAAATTGATTGAACATGGTTTTGAAAGATGAAGGTGCCAAATAAAATGAAGACGTTCGCATGGAAGCTGAAACGACAAATTCTCCCGACACAAGAATTTCTGAGAAAGCGGGGATGGCAACTGCCGACTAGATGCCTTCTATGCAACCAAGCAAATGAAGACCTCAATCACCTAATGCAGGAATGTGAATTCGTCAAGAGAGTTTGGGAGATACGGATCCAACGGGGACGGAAAGATGAGAGGAACACGCATGGCGAAAACTTTGAGGAATATAAGGGAAATGGCCACGCGACCTTCATCACATTTGAAGTTTGGAAGGAACGATGCGGGAGACTCTTCCGTGAGGAGGTCAGAAATGAAGCTCAGGTGGTTCATCAAGCGGAGAAAAACCTGCGGGATTGGCTTAATTGGGCTAATTAGCAACATCACAAATTTTAGAATAAACATATGTACGGTACACTTTTGTAATTACAACTTGCAATGCAAACCCATCTCAGAATTGGCTTCAAAAAACAAAGATAAAATTTTGATAAAAAAGATTACTCAAGAATTGGTGCCATGGAAGACCATTTTCAAATTAACCCCTAACTTATTTAATATCACAAATTAACCCCCACCTTTCTAGGCATAACTTAAAATACTTTTTCAAATTATTTTTTTTGAGTAAATTCGGAACACAATCACCTTTTTTTTTTTTTTTTATTACAAACCCGATAGGCCACACACTCTATTCACTCATTTAACATTTAATCTATAATCCAGTGTCCCCGCCGGGAATCGAACCCCACACCTCTCGCTCCCTAGCCAAGAGGTGTGACCAACTAGGCTAACTCTAGTTTACTTTTTCAAATTAACCCCCAACTTTCTTAATATCTCATATTAACCCCCACAACCCACTATAATTTTACAAATTAACCCCCAAGTTTTTGTGATTCCTAGCAAAAACAGAAAAAGATAACAGATTATCCCAAAGAAATAAATTAGAATACACATTTTGCAAAGTCACCCTGAAAAGTATGAAGTTACAAAACAGGCCAGGAGAAAGTCTCTGAGGGGTTGCTATGGGTTATCTGAAGCAGGTCGCTGATGAAATCGATCCTGGATTTCCAGAGAAAATGCAA
The DNA here is from genome assembly GCA_946800325.1 of Luzula sylvatica. Lineage (NCBI taxonomy): Eukaryota > Viridiplantae > Streptophyta > Magnoliopsida > Poales > Juncaceae > Luzula > Luzula sylvatica. The sequence goes on along the minus strand of OX326959.1, from coordinate 66,625,933 downwards.
ATAAGAAAATTTATTTAGAAAAAATGAGTCGAATTACGAAACTGACCCTAGGGAAACTTCAAGAGGAACCTGATACTTGTTCTCCTAAACAATCTGCAAATCATAACTGGCAATTCTAATTAGGTTCATCATATCAACTCAATTAGTCTCATGTTAAGATCAACACTGGAAATGTACAATGATTTTAAATTAAAAAAAAACACGAACTAACGAAGACAATTTAATAAGTGGTACCAGATAATTACAATACAATCTCCACAATGTCTTCGAACAATTAAAGGATTCGTTTTTAAAAGGTGAAATTTTTTTTTTGTCAAATTAACCCCCGAGTTTCATGATATCACAAATTAACACCCGATATTCTTGGCAGAACCTACAACACCTTTTAAAATTAACCCCAAGTTTTCTTAATATCAGAAATTGAACCCCCACTTTCTAGACATAATCTACAACACTTGTTCAAATTGACCCCCAACTTTCTTAATATCACAAATTAACCAACAATTTTTTTGGGAGAACCCACTACACTTTTACAAATTAACCCCCGGGTTTTTGTGATTACAAAAAAAAGAGAAAAAGACAACATATAATCCTAAAGAAATTGATTCGAAGACACATTTTGCAAAGTTACCCCAAAAAGTATGAAATTACAAATATCGAAAAATAAAATGCAGACCCTCCTCTTTTACCCGGGCTTGGGACCGGCATTGAATTGCTTTTAAAAAATGAAAACAATTTCATTTTTTAAAAGCAATACAAAGGCAGAGTTACCTGCATTACAAAAATACACATTAGTCCTAATTAAAATCCTAACTAATTTCTGATTCGCGTGCTCCATTGCTTCTGATGCTCCGTTGATCCACCTTGCATTGCTCCATTAATGCTGCTCCTAAGCTCCATTAATGCTCTGCTCCTAAGCTCCATTTGTGGTCTTTTTATGAAATCCTAACTAATTCTAATACTAAACTATATCCTAATAACTTAATTTAAAAAACAAAAATGTAAACTAAACCCTAATAAATAAATAAAATGAAAATGAAAACTAAACCCTAATAATTAAAAAAAAAAAAAAAATATAAACAAAACCCTAATAATTAAAAATACAAAAGTAAATATTTGCTTCCTCAGCTCCATTGCTCCGTCCATTATAGCTTCCTACGCTCCATTGCTCCGTTGTTGCTGCTCCCTTGATCCATTTAAGCTCCAATTGCGATGCGATTTAATATACTTTAATTGTAATTATAAAATGCTAACTAACAATTAACTATAAAATATTAAATCTAATTAGTGCTCCATTTTGCTGCTCCTGTGCTCCATCCCGCTGTCCCGCGCAGTCGCCAACGATCCTTCAGAGCTGCTTGCATTTCAGAGCCATCACCTGCACAACCATTTTTTATTTCAATGTTCGAATTAACAAAATACTAGCGAAACTATTATTATTAGTTTAAGATTCCTAATTTAAATTGTTTAAGATGCAAATTGTTTTCTTTCAGATTTGTATGCAAACTTACTCAAATAGTTTAAGATCCCTAATTTATTTAAAGTATCAATCGATCCCAATCATCTTTGTTAACTTTCAAATGCAAACAATCACAGAAGCGAATCTTTGAATAGTTTAAGATGCAAATTGTTTAATTGCAGATTCATATGCAAAATTAAACACATCAAACCAGCTTTAATAAATAAAATCATATTCAAACTAATAAAGAAGATAAACAGCACGTCCAAATTTAATCTAAGAACAAGAATCACAAAACGATCAAGAATATAGACTAATTTTTTTATTTCAATGTTCAAATTAACAAAATACTAGCAAATCTATTATTATTAGTTAAAGATCCCTAATTTAAATAGTTTTAAGATGCAAATTGTTTTCTTTCAGATCTGTGTATGCAAACTTACTCAAATAGTTTAATATCCCGAATTTATTTAAAGCATCAATTTTATCCCAATTTGAATCTAAGAACAAGAATCACAAAAGGATCAAGAATATAAACTAACAACAAGAAAGAAAGTAACATACCTGGTACTGACGAAATGAGTGAATTTGTCGGTTCAAGAAGAAACCATGAGAACAACCTCAGCATTACGAGTTCTTGTGCCTTCTTTATACGATCACATGCCTTTTCGATCTCCTACCAGTTCTCTTTATTTTTCTCTCCTCACTCGTCATTGTTACCACCCACAAACTCCGATCCGTTATCAGGATTTAATTTACAACTATGTAGCATAATCGCGAGGAAGAGAAGAAGAAAAAGAGAGGCAGAGAGAATGTATCTACCGAAAAGGAGAAGGAGAAGTTCCCTTATATATATAGAGAGAGAGATGAAGAGAGAGAGAGTGCGGCTTATGGCTGAGAGACACCTGGCGCTCCGAGATTGGACGGAGAATTGATGGTGGTGCGCCATCAGCTGGGGAAGGGGGGGAACGAGTTCTTGAATCATCTCCAGTTGACGAAATTTGGGGTAAATTATATTGGATTGATGGATTTCTATTTTATTGTCAACATTATTACTTATGGCTTATGGGCTAGGCTGTATTATTTTTTGTTGTTGCAAAAATGGGCTAGGCTGGATAAAGATGATTCTTATATCAACTTCTCTTAATGGCCTCTTTTCAGGATTATGGATAAACTCAAAAAAGAAAAATAATTACAAGGATATATCAACATTTTATTATCATCCAAAATTTTATGTATCAACAGTACAAAATATTATTATCATCCAAAATAACATATTTAGCATAAAAAATATTATATTGACTAATAAGAATGAGTGATGTGTGTAAATGATCCATCAACATTAAAAATAATATAGTAGCAACAAAAACAAAATATTAACTCAAAATTAGGAACATATATTAATATTGAACGGGTGTATAAATACAAAAATTAATATATTAACACGGAAGATAGTATTAGCACTAAAACAATCGATGCCAAATTTTTTAAAAGATAAAAAATATAAATTGACTTGGATTTATTTTATTGAAAATAGTTATTTTAGTTAATAAGTGGTGCCCGATTTTAAAAACAAAATTATTTATTTTGAACAAAAACCAAAACATTTAAAAAAAAAAGAAGGCAAAATGATGTCAAAAAGTCTGCTATTAGAAATCTTAACAAGATTTATACAAAAATAACCGATTTCCTATTAATGATATGTGTTGATTACAAGGGTTATTTATACTAATAAATCATCTAAAGAAACCAACGGTTCATTGATTTGTAATCGTCCGATCTATCTAACTCGATGAGATCTAATCTCAGTCGTGTGATCTCATTTAACAATAAATCCATATTATACAATAAGCTAAAATATCTCAACCCATAATAGAGTTAAAAATCCATGTCTAAACTTAATCCGAAATACTCTCTAAAATCCACTTAACTACTCGACTTGGGAGCCAGTTATTTTGATTCAAAATAGTGCGGAGTCTTCGGTGTCGAGCCAACTTGACGTCTCCAGTCATCTTCTTGAAGTACGATCACACCTAGATCTCAATTTTTGCATTTGATGCAAGTTCACTTTGTCTTTGTAAATCAAAATTCATAAACATGTGAACATAAATATTGATCGGGACCGTGACGTGCCGATTTTTGCAAGGCCCCTTAAGAGTCTAAACTAAAATAATTAAAACAACTTCCATATAAGAAGTAAGATAATATTCATGGTATGTGACGAATATGAAAATTATATATTTTATGATTTGAATACGACTCTGTCCTTCACAATGATAAAACAATATCATTTCAAAATAAAATCATATTTGAAGTGAATGTATTTTATGACTCATCTAAGTACGGTCATTATAAATTTCAAGATTAGCAAAATACTTAATATTCATGTTTTCTCAAAACTTTTCGATAATGAAGACTAACGCATACAAATTTCAATTTTTTTCCATCTTTTTGCAAAAAAAAAAAAACTAAATTCTAATACCTTAAAAAATATCAATTATCATTTTTTTCTTAAAGATGCCAAACTAGTTCTCTAAAATGATAAAAATACTTTATTGTTCATGTTTGTTTCAAAAAACTCCGTGATTGATGACTAACACATACAAATTTCTATTTTTTCCAATTTTTTGCAAAAAATAAAAACTTAAGTCTAACACCTTTAAAAATATCAATTATTATATTTTTCTAAAAGTGGCCCAAATAGTTCTCTAATATGATAAAATACTAAATATTCATGTTTTTCTCAAAAAACTCTGTGATTGAAGACTAACACATGCAAATTTTTATTTCTTCCAATGTTTTGCAAAAATTAAAAAATTGAAGACTAACACCTTCAAAAATATCAATTATCATTTTTTTCCAAAAAATGCCAAAATAGTTCTTTTAAATGAGGAAAATACTTAATTTTCATGTTTTTATCAAAAAATTCCGTGATTGAAGACTAATAGATACAAATTTGTATTTTTTTCATTTTTTTGCAAAAATCCCAAAACTGAAGTCTAAAACCTTCAAAAATATCAATCATCATATTTTTCTAAAAGTGGCCAAAATTGTTCTCTAAAATGAGAAAAATACTTAATATTCATGTTTTCTTAAAAATCTCCGTGATTGAAGACTAACACATACACATTTATATTATTTCCATTTCTTTGCAAAAATTCAAAAAATGAAGTCTAATACCTTCAAAAATATCAATTATCAATTTTTTCTTAAAGATGTAAAAATAGTTCTCTAAAATTATATAAATATTTTATTTTTCATGTTTTTCTCAAATAACTTTGTGGTTGAAGACTAACACATGCAAATTTATATTTCTTCCATTTTTTTGCAAATAATAAAAAATTGAAGTCTAACACCTTAAAAAATATCAATTGTCATTTTTTTTCAAAAAAGGCCAAAATTGTTCTATAAAATAAGGAAAATACTTAATTTTGATGTTTTTTCAAAAAACTCCGTGATTGAATACTAACACATACAAATTATTATTTTTTTTTAATTTTATTTCAAAAAATAAAAAAAACTGAAGTCCAACACCTTAAAAAATATCAGTTATTACAATTTTATAAAAGTGGCCAAAATAGTTCTCTAAAATGAGCAAAATACTTAATATTCATATTTTCTCAAAAATCTTCGTGATTGAAGACTAACGCATACAAATGTCTATTTTTCCATATTTTTGCAAAAATTCAAAACCTGAAGTCTAATACCTTAAAAAATATCAATTATCGTATTTTTCTCAAAGATGCCATACTAGTTCTCTAAAATGGTAAAAATACTTTATTTTTCATGTGTTTCTCAAAAAACTTTGTGATTGAAGACTAACACATGCAAATTTCTATTTCTTACAATTTTTTGCAAATCATCAAAAACTGAAGTCTAACACCTTCGAAAATATCATTTGTCATTTTTTTTCAAAAAAAGGCCAAAATAGTTCTATAAAATGAGGAAAATACTTAACTTTGATGGTTTTTCAAAAAACTCGGTGATTGAAGACTAACACATAAAAAATTCCATGTTTTCCATCTTTTGTCAAAAATTCAAAAACTAACCTTAAAAAATATCAATTATCATATTTTCTAAAAGATGCCAAAATAGTTCTCTAAAATGATAAAAATACTTCATTTTTCATGTTTTTCTCAAAAAACTTCGTGATCGAAGACTAACACATGCAAATTTCCATTTCTTCCAAATGTTTGCAAAAATTCAAAAACTGAAGTCTAACACCTTCAAAAATATCAATCATCATATTTTTCTAAAAGTGGCTAAAACAGTTCTCTTAATTGAGCAAAATACTTAATATTCATGTTTTCTCAAAAATCTTCGTGATTTAAGACTATATCATACAAATTTCTATTTTTCCATATTTTTGCAAAAATTCAAAACCTGAAGTCTAATACCTTCAAAAATATCAATTATCATATTTTTCTTAAAGATGCCAAACTAGTTCTCTAAAATGATAAAAATACTTTATTTTTCAAGTTTCTCTCAAAAAACTTTGTGATTGAAGACTAACACATGCAAATTTCTATTTCTTACAATTTTTTGCAAATCATCAAAAACTGAAGTCTAACACCTTCAAAAATATCAATTGTCATTTTTTTTCAAAAAAAAGGCCAAAATAGTTCTACAAAATGCGGAAAATACTTAATTTTGATTTTTTTTCAAAATACTCGGTGATTGAAGACTAACACATACAAATTTCTATTTTTTCCATTTTTTTTGCAATAAAATAAAAAAACTGTAATCTAACACCTTTGAAAATATCAATTATTATATTTTTCTAAAAGTTCCCAAAATAGTTCTTAAAATGAGTAAAATACTTACTATTCATGTTTGTCTCAAAAAACTCCGTGATTGAAGACAAAGACATGCAAATTTCTATTTCTTACAATTTTTTGCAAATCATCAAAAACTGAAGTCTAACACCTTCAAATATATAAATTATCATTTTTTTTTCCAAAAATGCCAAAATAGTTCTCTAAAATGAGGAAAATACTTAATTTTCATGTTTTTATCAAAAAATTTCGTGATTGAAGACTAATAGATACACATTTGTATTTTGTTTCAATTTGTTGCAAAAATCCAAAATATGAAGTCTAACACCTACAAAAATATGAATTATCATATTTGTCTTAAAGAGGCGAAAATAGTTCTTTAAAATTAGCAAAATAATTAATATTCATTTTTTGCTCAAAAATCTTCGTGATTGAAGATTAACACATACAAATTTCGATTTTCCCCTTCTTTTGTCAAAAATTCAAAAACTAAAGTCTAATACCTTCAAAAATATGAATTATCATTATAATATTTTCTAAAAGATGCCAAATAGTTCTCTAAAATGATAAAAATACATCATTTTTCATGTTTTTCAAAAAAAACATCGTGATTGAAGACTAACACGTACAAATTTCCATTTCTTCCAAATGTTTGCAAAAATTCAAAAAAACTGAAGTCTAACACCTTCAAAAATATCAATCATCATATTTTTCTAAAAGTGGCAAAAATAGTTCTCATAAATGAGCAAAATACTTAATATTCATGTTTTCTCAAAAATCTTCGTTATTGAAGACTAACACATACAAATTTCAATTTTTTCCATCTTTTTGAAAAAATTCAAAAACCGAAGTCTGATACCTTCAAAAATATCAATTATTATATTTATCCAAAAAAGGCCAAAATAGTTCTCTAAAATGAGGAAAATACTTAATATTCATGTTTTTCTCAAAAAAATCCGTGATCGAAGACTAACACTTGCAAATTTTTATTTCTTCCAATTTCTAGCAAAAATAAAAAAAACTGAAGGCTAACATCTTCAAAAAATATCAATTATCATATTGTTTTAAAAGTGGAAAAAATAGTTCTCTAAAATGAGCAAAATACTCAATATTCATATTTTCTCAAAAATCTTCGTGATTGAAGACTAACGCATACAAATTTCTATTTTTCCATATTTTTGCAAATATTCAAAACCTGAAGTCTACCTTGAAAAAATATCAATTATCATATTTATCCAAAAAAGGGCAAAATATCAATTGTCATTTTTTTTTTCAGAAAAGGCAAAAATAGTTCAATAAAATGAGGAATATACTTAATTTTTATGTTTTTTCAAAATATTCGGTGATTGACGACTAACACATACAACTTCCTATTTTTTCCATTTTTTTTACAAAAAATCCGAAAAACTGAGGTCTAACACCTTTAAAAATATCAATTATTATATTTTTCTACAAGTTCCCTAAATAGTTCTCTAAAATGAGTAAAATAGTTAATATTCATGTTTATCTCAAAAACTCCGTGACTGAAGACTAACACATGCAAATTTTTATTTCTTCCAATTTTTTTGCAAAAATTAAAAAATTGAAGACTAACAAACACAAGTTTCAATTTTTTCAAAAATTTCTTAAAAATGCAAAAACAGAAGTCTAACACACCCTCAAAAAATTGGATTGTGATATTTAAAAAAAAAATGTTAACATTGAAGTGTAACACTTGCAAAATACACAATTTTCATGTCGTACTCAAAATACTCTGTAATTGAAGACTAACACACAAAAATTTCATTTTTAAAATGCAAAAACTGATGTTTAACACCTTCGAAAAATTAAACTATGATATTTTTTGTAAAAATTTAAAAATTGAAATGTAACACAAGCAAAGTACTCAATTTTCATGTTGTACTCAAAATACTACGTGTTGAAGACGTTAATACACAAATTTCAATTTTTTCCAAAATTTCTTAAAAATACAAAAACAGAAGTCAAACACCTTCGAAAAATTCAATTATGATATTTCTTAAAAATATTAAAATTGAAATGTAATACTGAAGGATTTCTTGACGTTCGTCAGAGTAAATATCAAAAATTTATTCCAACAAAGTCGGGAATCGTCTTACTTAAGCTAACTTTCTACTATAATTTATTTTATTTATCCTACAAGAAGGATTAGAATACAATACCGAAGATCTTTAACGTAGGTCTGGTCCTCTTTGGTTCACCCTTGAATCCGAAACAAGAACGGCGTCGAGTCCGTGCTAGCGTCCTCTTGTCCGCACCTAGCTCCGTCGCCCGTTTCTGATCGATTGCTTAATCAATCAACGTTTCAACAAACATTTCAAGAGAAAGAGAGACTGGCTATAGAGAGAAAATTCTTGTTACAAAATGCTTAGCCAGGTGTCATATTTATAGTCCCTAAACATTAGGTCAAAACCCTTTGAAAATTCGTAATCAAGGCTTGAACAAAATTCGAAGCAGCACATTAACTCCTGACCATTGGTCACTGTTTCTGTCATAACGTCTTCTAGAAAATTCCGAATGACTTGAAAGTTTCACCATTAGAAACTACATTCAAATAGCTACAATTTACATAGGTCATTTGTACAGAATGGTAAAGTTTTGCTATTTCAAATATTTGTTCAAACATGCCTCAAAATCTGTCTCGAATTTATGGTCATGATTCATGTTTATTTGGACTTGTCAATTTCTCTTCTCAATATGTTTTGGGCTTGGGCTTGAAACAAATTATGATATGTGCTACATATATTATTTTCATAATATGCACATTTCATTTAATTTATTTCCATGCTAAGTAATCATCTCATATGACATAATATTTTACATATTTTCTATTTGTATCTGTATTTCATACAACATGAAATATTTATACATAGAAAAATATATAATATATTTCTTGTTTCCCATTCAGTTGGTGTGACATATATCGAGGATCTATGTTATGTTGGCAATGAAATAAAACATTTTATTCCATAAACCGTAAGCGGTATTCTAGCTATACATTACGGTTACCCAAATAACTTAGATGTTTAGTAACCCTTTTACGAAACGTAATCCTTGTGATATTGATTGTGTCCATTCCTTGCCTTTATGATATTGTGATCAATATACAAAGTAGTGATGTGTCATCTTTGTATTATAATCATTTCTTGATCTCAATTAAGTAAATTATAAATATATAACTGCACTTCAGTTATATTGGATCCATTCATAATTCTACTTTATCAAGGGGCCCATAATATCATTTCTCATAATGAATGAGTGGCAACGATACTATCGACATGTACTCTCTTTCCAGCATAAGTTACGTACAAAGAACTATTACTTTTATCACCACTTATTAATAAGCAGCTTTTAATAATAATTACGTTATGCATTCCTCATGTGAAAGAGATACATCTCTCAATCTTAGAACCAGAGACACGATAAAAACATTCATGACACTAACACAATTCATATAATGTTTCATCTGTTAGGTCTGTTAAATATATGAAGCTTTTCATATATTCGTGTTATTAAATGATAATCTTTTATCAACGTTTGTAGAACTGCAACGTGCTTTTAATCAACACGACATTTTTATTATGTATATTAGTGTTCCTGCTAATATCCAAGACATGTGAACATTTTAGAGTTCAATATTTTATTATCACTTAAAGTTATGCGATTCAAGACCAAGTGCATCTTCTTGAATACTTCTAAATGAAAATATAAAAACTCATGGAACAAAATGAAAATAACATCCAATTCATAAAAATAACATATAAAAATTATTGAAATATTAATAAGTTTTAGAACACAAATCTAACAAATACAAGCAAAATACTCAATTTTCATGTCGTGCTCAAAATACTCCGTAATTGAAGACTAACATACACAAATGTCAATTTTTTCAAAAATATCTTAAAAATACAAAAACAGATGTCTAACACCTTACAAAAAAAATTCAATTATGATTATTTTTAAAAAATGTTCAAATTGAAGTGTAACAAAAGAAAAATACTCAATTTTCATGTCGTGCTCAAAATACTCCGTAATTGACGAATAACATACACAAATTTCAAAATTTTCAAAAATATCTTACAAATGCAAAAACAGATGTCTAACACCTTAAAAAAAATTCAATTATGATATTTGTTAAAAAATGTTAAATTTGAAGTGTAACACAAGCAAAATACTCAATTTTCATGTCGTACTCAACATACTCCGTAATTTAAGACTAACAGACACAAATTTCAATTTTTTCGAAAATTTCATAAAAATGTAAAAACAGAAGTCTAACACCTTCAATAAATTCAATTATGATATTTTTGTAAAAAATGTTCAAATTGAAATGTAATACAAGCAAAATACTCAATTTTCACGTCGTACTCAAAATACTCCGTAATTGAAGACTAACATACACAAATTCATTTTTTTCCAAAATTTCTTAAAAATGCAAAAACAGAAGTCTAACACCTTAAAAAAATTCAATTATGATATTTTTTAAAAAAATGTCAAATTTCATGTGTAACACAAGAAAAATACTCAATTTTCATGTCGTACTTGAAATACTCCGTAGTTAAAGACTAACACACACAAATTTCATTTTTTTCAAAAATTTCTTAAAAATGAAAAAATTGAAGTCTAGCACCTTCGAAAAATTCAATCAAGATATTTTTTCAAAAATGTTAAAATTGAAGTGTAACAAAAACATAATACTAAATTTTCATGTCGTACTCAAAATACTCCGTAATTGAAGACTAACACAAACAAATTTCATTTTTTACCTAAATTTCTTAAAAATGCAAATATTGATGTCTAGCACCATCAAAAAAATCATTTAAGATATTTTAGAAAAAAATGTTAAAATTGAAGTACAACACAAACCAAATAATCAATTTTCATGTCGTACTCAAAATACTCCGAAATTAAAGATCAACACACACAAATTTCAGTTTTTTAAAAAATTTCTTAAAAATGCAAAAACTGAAGTCTACACCTTCGAAAAATTCAATCATGATATTTTTTTAAAATTTTAAAATTGAATTGTAACACAAGCAAAATGCTCAATTTTCATGTCGTGCTCAAAACACTCTGTAATTGAAGACTAACACACACAAATTTCAATTTTTTCAAGAAATTCATAAAAATGCAAAAACAGAAGTCTAACACCTTCAAACAATTCAATTATGATATATTTTTTAAAAATGTTAAAATTGAAATGTAATACAAGCAAAATACTCAATTTCCATGTCTTACTTAAAATATTCCGTAATTGAAGACTAACATACACAAATTTCAATTTTTTTCCAAAATTTCTGAAAAATACAAAAACAGAATTCTAACACCTTCAAAAAATTCAATTATGATATTTTTTAAAAAAATGTTAAAATTGAAGTGTAACACATGCAAAATACACAATTTTCTTGTTGTACTCAAAATACTCAGTAATTGAAGACTAACACACACAAATTTCATTTATTTCCAAAATTTCAGAAAAATGCAAAAAAGAAGTCTAACACCTTCAAAAAATTCAATTATGATATTTTAAAAAAAAAATGTTAAAATAGAAATGTAATACAAGCAAAATACTGAATTTTCATGTCGTACTCAAAATACTCCGTAATTGAAGACTCACACACACAAATTTCATTTTTTTAAAAAATTTCTTAAAAATGCAAAAACAAAAGTCTAACACCTTCGAAAAAAATTCAATCATGATATTTTTTCAAATTTTAAAATTGAAGTGTAACACAAGCAAAATGCTCAATTTTCATGTCGTTCTCAAAATACTCCGTAATTGAAGACTAACACACACAAATTTCAATTTTATCAAAAAATTCTTAAAAATGCAAAAACAAAGTTTAACACCTTCAAAAAATTCAATTATGATATTTTTTTTAAAAATGTTAAAATTGAAATGCAATACAAGCAAAATACTAAATTTTCATGTCTTACTTAAAATACTCCATAATTGAAGACTAACAAACACAAATTTCAATTTTTTTACAAAATTTCTGAAAATGCAAAAACAGAATTCTAACACCTTCAAAAAATTCAATTATGATATATTTTTTAAAAATGTTAAAATTGAAGTGTAACCCAAGCAAAATACTCAATTTTGATGTTGTACACAAAATACTCCGTAAATGAAGACTAACACAAACAAATTTAATTTTTTCAAAAAATTCTTAAGAAAGCAAAAACATTAATCTAACACCCTAAAAAAAAATTCAAATATGATATTTTTTAAAAAAATGTTAAAATTGAAATGTAATACAAGCAAAATACTCAATTTTCATGTCATACTCAAAATACTCCGTAATTGAAGACTAACACACACAAATTTCACTTTTTTCTAAAATTTCACCTTCGAAAAATTCAATCATGATATTTTTTAAAATTTCTAAATTGATGTGTAACACAAGCAAAATGCTCAATTTTCATGTCGTGCTCAAAATACTCCGTAATTGAAGACTAACATACACAAATTTCAATTTTATCTAAACTTTTTAAAAATGCAAAAACAGAAGTCTAACTCCTTCAAAAAAGTCAATTATGATATTTTTTTAAAAAATGTTAAAATTGAAATTTAATACAAGCAAAATACTCAATTTTCATGTATTACTTAAAATACTCCGTAATTGAAGACTAACATACACAAATTTCAATTTTTTTCCAAAATTTTTGAAAAATGCAAAAACAGAATTCTAACACCTTAAAAAAAATTCAATTATGATATTTTCTTAAAAAATGTTAAATTTGAAGTGTAACACAAGAAAAATACTCAATTTTGATGTTGTACTCAAAATACTCCGTAATTGAAGACTAAAACACACAAATTTCATTTTTTCAAAAATTTCTTAAGAATACAAAAACATAAGTCTAACACCCTCAAAAAAAAATTCAATTATGATATTTTTTTAAAAAATTTTAAAATTGAAATGTATTACAAGCAAAATACTCAATTTTCATGTCCTACTCAAAATACTCCGTAATTGAAGACTAACACACACAAATTTCATTTTTTTCAAAAATTTCTTAAAAATGCAAAAACAGAAGTCTAACACCTTCGAAAAATTCAATCATGATATTTTTAAAATTTTTTAAATTGAAGTGTAACACAAGCAATATGCTCAATTTTCATGTCGTGCTCAAAATACTCCGTAATTGAAGACTAACACACACAAATTTCAATTTTGTCAAAAAATTCTTAAATATGTAAAAACAGAAGTCTAAAACCTTCAAATAGTTCAATTATGATATTTTTTTTAAAAATGTTAAAATTGAAATGTAATACAAGCAAAATACTCAATTTTCATGTCTTACTTAAAATACTCCGTAATTGAAGACTAACATACACAAATTTCAATTTTTTTCCAAAATGTTTCAAAAATGTAAAAACAGAATTCTAACACATTCAACAAATTCAATTATGATATTTTTTTTAAAAATGTTAAAATTGAATTGTAACACAAGCAAAATACTCTATTTTGATGTTGTACTAAAAATACTCCGGAATTGAAGACTAACACACACAAATTTCATTTTTTCATAAATTTCTTAAGAATGCAAAAACATAAGTCTAACACCCTCACAAAATTCAATTATGATATTTTTAATAAAATGTTAAAATTGAAATGTAATACAAGCAAAATACTCAATTTTCATGTTGTACTCAAAATACTCCGTAATTGAAGACTAACACGCACAAATTTCTTTTTTTTCGAAAATTTCTTAAAAATGCAAAAATTGAAGTCTATAACACCTTCAAAAAATTCAATCAAGATATTTTTTTTAAAAAATGTTAAAATTGAAGTGTAACAAAAGAAAAATACTCCATTTTCGTGTCGTACTCAAAATACTCCGTAATTGAAGACTTACACACACAAATTTCAATTTTATCAAAAATTTCTTAAAAATGCAAAAAAAGAAGTCTAACACCTTCAAAAAAATAAATTATGATATTTTTTTTAAAAAATGTTCAAATTGAAGTATAACACAAGCAAAATACTCAATTTTCATGCCGTACTCAAAATACTCCATAATTAAAGATTAACACAAACAAATTTAATTTTTTTCAAAAATTTCCAAAAAATGCATAAAATTAAGTCAAACACCTTCGAAAAATTCAATTATGATATTTTTTTAAAATATTAAAATTGAAATGTAACAAAAGCAAAATACTCAATTTTCATTTCGTACTCAAAATACTACGTAAGCGAAGACTAACACACACAAATTTCAATTTTTTCGACAATTTCTTAAAAATGCAAAAACAGAAGTCTAACACCTTCAATAAATTCAATTATGATATTTTTTAAAAATGTTCAAATTGAAATGTAATAATATAAGAAAAATACTCAATTTTCATGTCGTACTCAAAATACTCCGTAATTGAAGACTAACACACGCAAATTTCATTTGTTTTCAAAAATTTCTCAAAAATGCAAAAATTAAAGTCTAGCACCTTCAAAAAAATCAATTAAGATATTTTAGAAAAAATGATATAATTGAAGTACAACACAAGCAAAATAATCAATTTTCATGTCGCACTCAAAATATTGAGTAATTAAAGTGACTCACACAAATTTCAATTTTTTCCAAAATTTCTGAAAAATGGAAAAAAAGAAGTCTAACTCCTTCAAAAAATTCAATTTTGATATTTTTAAAAAAATGTTAAATTTGAAGTGTAACAGAAGAAAAATATTTAATTTTCATGTCGTACTCGAAATACTCCGTAATTGAAGATTAACACACACAAATTTCATTTTTTTCAAAAATTTCTTAAAAAGGTAAAAATTGAAGTCTAGCACCTTCGAAAAATTCAATCAAAATATTTTTTCAAAAAATGTTAAAATTGAATTGTAAGAAAAACAAAATACTCAATTTTCATGTTGTACTCAGAATACTCCGTAATTGAAGACTAACACACACAAATTTCATTTTTTTCCTAAATTTCTTATAAATGCAAAAATTGAAGTCTATCACCTTCAAAAAAATCAATTAAGATATTTTTGAAATTTTTTTAAAAATTGAAGTACAACACAAGCAAAATAATCAGTTTTCATGTCGCACTCAAAATACTCTGTAATTAAAGATCAACACACACAAATTTCAATTTTTTACAAAATTTCTGAAAAATGAAAAAAAGAAGTCTAACACCATAAAAAAAAATTCAATTATGATATTTTTTAAAAAAAATGTTGAAATTGAAATGTAATACAAGAAAAATACTCAATTTTCATGTCGTACTCTAAATACTCCGTAATTGAAAACTAACACACACAAATTTAATTTTTTTCAAAAATTTCATAAAAATGCAAAAACAGAAGTCTTACACCTTCGAAAAATTCAATTATGTCATTTTTTAAAAAAATGTTAAAATTGAAGTGTAACATAAGGAAAATACTCAATTTTCATGTCGTACTCAAAATACTCCGTAATTGAAGACTAACATACACAAATTTCAATTTTTCCAAAATTTCTGAAAAATGGAAAAACAGAAGACTAAGAGCTTCAAAAAAATTCAATTATCGTATTTTTTAAAAAAATGTTAAAATTGAAGCGTATCATAAGCAAAATACTCAATTTTCATATCTTCCTCAAAGTACTCCTTAATTGAAGACTAGCACAAACAAATTTCATTTTTTTCGAAAATTTCTTAAAAATGGAAAAATTGAAGTCTACCTTCAAAAAATTCAATCAAGATATTATTTCAAAAAATGTTAAAATTGAAGTCTAACACCTTTGATAAATTCAATGAAGATATTTTTTTTAAAAATGGAAAAAGTGAAGTGTAACAGAAGAAAAATATTCAATTTTCATGTCATACTGAAAATACTCCTTAATCAAAGAATAACAGACAAAAATTTCAATTTTTTCAAAAATTTCTTAAAAATGACAAATCAGAAGTCTAACACCTTCGAAAAATACAATCAAGATACTTTTTAAAAAATGTTAAAATTGAAGTGTAACAAAAGCGAAAAACTCAATTTTCATTTCGTACTCAAAATACTCCGTAATTGAAGACTAACATACACAAATTTCAACCCAATATTTCTGAAAAATGCAAAAAACAGAAGTCTAACACCTTCAAAAAATTCAATATTGATATTTTTTCAAAAATTGTCAAAATTGAAGTGTACCACGAGCAAAATACTCAATTTTCATATCATACTCAAAATACTCTGTAATTGAACTCTAACACACACAAATTTCAATTTTTTCAAAAAATTCTTAAAAATGCAAAAACAAAAGTCTAACACCTTCGAAAAATTCAATCATGATCTTTTTTAAAATTTTAAAATTGAAGTGTAACACAAGCAAAATGCTCAATTTTCATGTCGTGCTTAAAATACTCCGTAATTGAAGACTAACACACACAAATTTCAGTTTTATCAAAAAATTCTCAAAAATGCAAAAACAGAAGTCTAACACCTTAAAAAAAAATTCAATTGTGATATTTTTTTTAAAATGTTAAAATTGAAATGTAATACAAGAAAAATACTCAATTTTCATGTCGTACTTAAAATACTCCGTAATTGAGGACTAGCAAACACAAATTTCATTTTTTTTCCAAATTTTCTGAAAAATGCAAAAACAAAATTATAACACCTTCAAAAAATTCAATTATGATATTTTCAAAAAAATGTTAAAATTGAAGTGTAACACAAGCAAAATACTCAATTTTGATGTCGTACTCAAAATACTCCGTAATTGAGGACAAACACACGCAAATTTCATTTTTTTCAAAAAAATCTTAAAAATGCAAACATTGAAGACTAACACCTTCGAAAAATTCAATCAAGATATTTTTTCAAAAAACTCAATTTTCATGTCGTACTCAAAATACTCCGTAATTGAAGACTAACACACACAAATTTCATTTTTTTCAAAAAAATCTTAAAAATCCAGAAATGGAAGTCTAACACCTTCGAAAAATTCAATCACAATATTTTTCAAAAAATGTTAAAATTGAAGTGTAACAAAAGCAAAATAATCAATTTTCGTGTCGTACTCAAAATACTCTGTAATTGAAGACTAACACACACAAGTTTCAATTTTTTCAAAACAATTCTTAAAAATGCAAAAATTGAAGTCTAACACCTTCGAAAAATTCAATCACGATATTTCTTTCAAAAAATGTTAAAATTGAAGTCTAACAAAAGCAAAATTCTCAATTTTCGTGTCGTACTTAAAATACACCGTAATTGAAGACTAACATACACAAATTTCAATTTTTTCCAAAATTTCTGAAAAATGCAAAAACAGAAGTCTAAAACCTTCAAAAAGCTCAATTATGATTTTTTTTAAAAAATGTTAAAATTGATGTGTAACACAAGCAAAATACTCAATTTTCATGTCGTACTCAAAATACTCCGTAATTGAGGACTAACACACACAAATTTCATTTTTTTCAAAAAAATCTCAAAAATGCAAAAATTGAAGTCTAACACCTTCGAAAAATTCAATCAAGATATTTTTTCAAAAAATGCTAAAATTGAAGCGTAACAAAAGCAAAATACTCAATTTTCGTGTCGTATTCAAAATACTCCGTAATTGACTAACACACACAAGTTTCAATTTTTTCCAAAAATTCTTAAAAATGCAAAAACAGAAGTCTAACGCCTTCAAAAAATTCAATTATGATATTTTTAAAAAAAATGTTAAAATTGAAATGTAATACACGCAAAATACTCAATTTTCATGTTGTACTCAAAATACTCCGTAATTGAACACTAACATACACAAATTTGAATTTTTCCAAAATTTCTGAAAAATGCAAAAAAGATGTCTACCACCTTAAAAAAATTCAATTATTAATTTTTAAAAAAAAAATGTTAAAATTGAAATGTCATACAAGCAAAATACTCAATTTTCATGTCGTACTCAAAATTCTCCGTAATTGAGGACTAACATACACAAATTTCAATTTTTTCCAAAAATTCTTTGAAATGCAACAAAAGAAGTGTAACATCTTTGAAAAATTCAATCAAGATATTTTTTAAAAATGTCAAAATTGAAGTGTAAAAATGCAAAATACTCAATTTTCATGTCATACTCAAAATACTCCGTAATTGAAGACTAACATACACAAATTTAAATTTTTTCCAATATTTCTGAAAAATGCAAAAACAGAAGTCTAACACCTTAAAAAAATTCAATTATGATATTTTTTAGAAAATGTTAAAACAGACACAAATTTGAATTTTTACCAAAATTTCTGAAAAATGCAAAAAAGAATTCTCCTTCAAAAAATTCAATTATTAATTTTTTTTTTATAAAAATGTTAAAATTGAAATGTCATACAAGCAAAATACTCAATTTTCATGTCGTACTCAAAATTCTCCGTAATTGAAGACTAACATACACAATTTTCAATTTTTTCCAAAAATTCTTTAAAATACAATAAAAGAAGTCGAACTCCTTCGAAAAATTCAATCAAGATATTTTTTTAAAAATGTTTGAATTGAAGTGTAACGAAAGAAAATACTCAATTTTAACGTCGTACTCCAAATACTCCGTATTTGAAGACTAACATACACAAATTTCAATTTTTTCCAAAATTTCTGAAAAATGGAAAAAAAGAAGTCTAAAACCATAAAAAAAAATTTAATTGTGATATTTTTTCAAAAAATGTTAAAATTGAAGTGTAGCACAAGCAAAATACTCAATTTTCGTGTCGTATTCAAAATACTCCGTAATTGAAGACTAACACACACAAATTTCATTTTTTTCAAAAAATTCTTAAAAATGCAGAAATTGAAGTCAAACACCTTCAAAAAAGTTCAATTATGATATTTTTTTTTTGAAAAATGTTAAAATTAAATGTAATGCAAGCACAAAACTCAATTTTCATGTCGTACTAAAAATACTCCATAATTGAAGACTGACATACACAAATTTAAATTTTTTCCAAAATTTCTGAAAAATGCAAAAACAGAAGTCTAACACCTTCGAAAAATTCAATCACGATATTTTTTCAAAAAATGTAAAAATTGAAGTGTAACAAAACCCAAATACACAATTTTCGTGTCATATTCAAAATACTCCGTAATTGAAGACTAACACACACAAGTTTCAATTTTTTCCAAAAATTCTTAAAAATGCAAAAACATAAGTCTAACGCCTTCAAAAAATTCAATTATGATATTTTTTAAAAAAATGTTAAAATTGAAATGTATTACAAGCAAAATACTAAATTTTCATGTTGTACTCAAAATACTCCATAATTGAACACTAACAAACACAAATTTGAATTTTTTCCAAAATTTCTGAAAAATGCAAAAACATAAGTCTTACACCTTAAAAAAATTCAATTATGATATTTTTTAAAAAATGTTAAAATTGAATTATAACACAAGCAAAATACTCAATTTTCATGTCGTACTCAAAATACTCCGTAATTGAAGACTAACAAACACAAATTCCATTTTTTTTTAAAAAATTCTTAAAAATGCAGAAATTGAAGTCTAACACGTTCGAAAAATTCAATCAGGATATTTTTTCAAAAAATGTTAAAATTGAAGTCTAACGAAAGCGAAATACTCAATTTTCGTGTCGTACTCAAAATACTCTGTAATTGAAGACTAACACACACAAATTTCAATTTTTTATAAAAATTCATAAAAATGCAAAACCAGAAGTAAGACACCTTCAAAAAAGTTCAATTATGATATTTTTTTTAAAAAAGTGTTTAAATTAAATGTAATACCAGCAAAAAACTCAATTTTCATGTCGTACTAAAAATACTCCGTAATTGAAGACTAACATACACAAAATTAAATTTTTTCCAAAATTTTTGAAAAATGCAAAAACAGAAGTCTAACACCTTCAAAAAATTCAATTATAATATTTTTTAAAAAAAAGTTAAAATTGAAGTATAACACAGGCAAAATACTCAATTTTCATGTCGTACTCCAAATACTCCGTAATTGAAGACTAACACACACAAATTTCATTTTTTTCAAAAAATTCTTAAAAATGCAAAAAAAGAAGTCTAAAACCTTCAAAAAAATTCAATTATGATATTTTTTCAAAAAATGTTAAAATTGAAGTGTAACAAAAGCAAAATACTCAACTTTCATGTCGTACTCAAAATACTCCGTATTTGAAGACTAACATGCACAAATATCAATTTTTTCCAAAATTTCAGAAAAATGCAAAAAAAGAAGTCTAAAACCTTCAAAAAAATTCAATTATGATATTTTTTCAAAAAATGTTAAAATTGAAGTGTAACACAAGCAAAATACTCAATTTTCATGTCGTACTCAAAATACTCCGTATTTGAAGACTAACATACACAAATTTCAATTTTTTCCAAAATTTCTGAAAAATGCAAAAAAAGAAGTCTAAAACCTTCAAAAAATTCAATTATGATATTTTTTAAAAAAATGTTAAAATTGAAGTGTAACACAAGCAAAATACTCAATTTTCATGTCGTACATAAAATACTCCGTAATTGAGGACTAACACACACAAATTTCATTTTTTTCAAAAAAATCTTAAAAATGCAAAAATTGAAGTCATTACAACTTCGAAAAATTCAATCACGATATTTTTTCAAAAAATGTTAAAATTGAAGTCTAACAAAAGCAAAATACTCAATTTTCATGTCGTACTCAAAATACTCCGTATTTGAAGACTAACATACACAAATTTCAAATTTTTCTAAATTTTTTGGAAAATGCAAAAAAAGAAGTCTAAAACCTTCAAAAAATTCAATTATGATATTTTTTAAAAAAATGTTAAAATTGAAGTGTAACACAAGCAAAATACTCAATTTTCATGTCGTACTCAAAATACTCCGTAATTGAGGACTAACAGACACAAATTTTATTTTTTTCAAAAAAAAATCTTGAAAATGCAAAAATTGAAGTCATTACACCCTCGAAAAATTCAATCACGATATTTTTTCAAAAAATGTGAAAATTGAAGTGTAACAAAAGCAAAATACTCAATTTTCATGTCGTACTCAAAATACTCCGTATTTGAAGACTAACATACACAAATTTCAATTTTTTCTAAAACTATGGAAAAATGCAAAAAAAGAAGTCTAAAACCTTAAAAAAATTCAATTATGATATTTTTAAAAAAAATGTTAAAATTGAAGTGTAACACAAGCAAAATACTCAATTTTCTTGTCGTACTCAAAATACTCCGTAATTGAGGACTAACACACACAAATTTCATATTTTTCAAAAAAATCTTAAAAATGCAAAAATTGAAGTCAATACACCTTCGAAAAATTCAATCACGATATTTTTTCAAAAAATGTAAAAATTGAAGTGTAACAAAAGCAAAATACACAATTTTCGTGTCGTATTCAAAATACTCCGTAATTGAAGACTAACACACACATGTTTCAATTTTTTCCAAAAATTCTTAAAAATGCAGAAACAGAAGTTTAACGCCTTCAAAAAATTCAATTATGATATTTTTTAAAAAAATGTTAAAATTGAAATGTAATACAAGCAAAATACTTAATTTTCATGTTGTACTCAAAATACTCCGTAATTGAACACTAACATACACTAATTTGAACTTTTTCCAAAATTTCTGAAAAATGCAAAAAAGAAGCCTTCCACCTTCAAAAAATTCAATTATTAATTTTTTAAAAAAAAATGTTAAAATTGAAATGTCATACAAGCAAAATAATCAATTTTCATGTCGTACTCAAAATTCTCCGTAATTGAAGACTAACATACACAAATTTCAATTTTTTCCAAAAATTCTTTAAAATGACAAATCAGAAGTCTAACACCTTCGAAAAATTCAATCAAGATATTTTTTTGAAAAATGTTAAAATTGAAGGGTAACAAATGCAAAATACTCAATTTTCATGTCGTACTCAAAATACTCCGTAATTGAAGACTAACATACGCAAATTTAAATTTTATCCAAAATTTCTCAAAAATGCAAAAACAGAAGTCTAACACCTTAAAAAAAAATTCAATTATGATATTTTTTAAAAAATGTTAAAACATACACAAATTTCAATTTTTTCCAAAATTTCTGAAAAATGCTAATAAGAAGTCTCCTTCAAAAAATTCAATTATTAATTTTTTTAAAAAAAATGTCGAAATTGAAATGTCATACAAGCAAAATACTCAATTTTCATGTCGTACTCAAATTCTCCGTAATTGAAGACTACCATACACAATTTTCAATTTTTTCCAAAAATTCTTTAAAATGCAACAAAAGAAGTCTAACACCTTCGAAAAATTCAATCAAGATATTTTTTTAAAAATGTTAGAATTGAAGTGTAACGAAAGCAAAATACTCAATTTTCATGTCGTACTCAAAATACTCCGTAATTGAAGACTAACATGCACAAATTTAAATATTTTCCAAAATTTCTGAAAAATGCAAAAACAGAAGTCTAACACCTGAAAAAAATTCAATTATGATATTTTTTAAAAAATGTTAAAATTGAAGTATAACACAAGCAAAATACTCAATTTTCATGTCGTACTCAAAATACTCCGTAATTGAAGACTAACACACACAAATTTCATTTTTTTTTCCAAAAATTCTTAAAAATGCAGAAATTGAAGTCTAACACCTTCGA
The DNA here is from genome assembly GCA_946800325.1 of Luzula sylvatica. NCBI lineage: Eukaryota > Viridiplantae > Streptophyta > Magnoliopsida > Poales > Juncaceae > Luzula > Luzula sylvatica. Next base: position 66,603,129 of record OX326959.1, on the reverse strand, counting down.
AAAATTCAATCACGATATTTTTTCAAAAAATGTTAAAATTGAAGTGTAACAAAAGCGAAATACTCAATTTGCGTGTGGTACTCAAAATACTCTGTAATTGAAGACTAACACACACAAATTTCAATTTTTGCTAAAAATCATAAAAATGCAAAACCAGAAGTAAGACACCTTCAAAAAAGTTCAATTATGATATTTTATTTTAAAAAATGTTAAAATTAAATGTAATACAAGCAAAAAACTCAATTTTCATGTCGTACTAAAAATACTCCGTAATTGAACACTAACATACACAAAATTAAATTTTTTCCAAAATTTCTGAAAAATGCAAAAACAGAAGTCTAACAACTTAAAAAAATTCAATTATGATATTTTTTAAAAAAATGTTAAAATTGAAGTATAACACAGGCAAAATACTCAATTTTCATGTCGTACTCCAAATAATCCATAATTGAAGACTAACACACACAAATTTCAATTTTTTCAAAAAATTCTTAAAAATGCAGGAATTGAAGTCTAACACCTTCGAAAAATTCAATCACGATATTTTTGAAAAAAATGTTAAAATTGAAGTGTAACGTAAGAAAAATACTCAATTTTCGTGTGGTACTCAAAATACTCTGTAATTGAAGACTAACACAAAAAAGATTCAATTTTTTGAAAAAATTCTAAAAAATGCAAAAATTGAAGTCTAACACCTTCGAAAAATTCAATCACGATATTTTTTCAAAAAATGTTAAAATTGAAGTGTAACAAAAGCAAAATACTCAATTTTCATGTCGTACTCAAAATACTCCGTATTTGAAGACTAACATACACAAATTTCAATTTTTTCCAAATTTTTTGAAAAATGCAAAAAAAGAAGTCTTTTACCTTCAAAAAAGTTCAATTATGATATTTTTTCAAAAAATGTTAAAATTGAAGTGTAACACAAGCAGAATACTCAATTTTCATGTCGTGCTCAAAATAATCCGTATTTGAAGACTAACATACACAAATTTCAATTTTTTCCAAAATTTCTTAAAAATGCAAAAAAAGAAGTCTAAAACCTTCAAAAAATTCAATTATGATATTTTTTGAAAAAATATTAAAATTGAAGTGTAACACAAGCAAAATACTCAATTTTCATGTCGTACTCAAAATACTCCGTAATTGAGGACTAAATCACACAAATTTCATTTTTTTCAAAAAAATCTTAAAAATGCAAAAATTGAAGTCATTACACCTTGGAGAAATTCAATCACGATATTTTTTCAAAAAATGTTAAAATTGAAGTGTAACAAAAGCAAAATACTCAATTTTCATGTCGTACTCAAAATACTCCGTATTTGAAGACTAACATACACAAATTTCAATTTTTTCTAAAATTTTTGAAAAATGCAAAAAAAGAAGTCTAAAACCTTCAAAAAATTCAATTATGATATTTTTTTAGAAAAATGTTAATATTGAAGTGTAACACAAGCATAATACTCAATTTTCATGTCGTACTCAAAATACTCCGTAATTGAGGACTAACACAAACAAATTTCATTTTTTCCAAAAAAATCTTAAAAATGCAAAAATTGAAGTCATTACACCTTCGAAAAATTCAATCACGATATTTTTTCAAAAAATGTAAAAATTGAAGTGTAATACAAGCAAAATACTCAATTTTCATGTTGTACTCAAAATACTCCGTAATTGAACACTAACATATACTTATTTGAATTTGTTCCAAAATTTCTGAAAATTGCAAAAAAGAAGTCTTCCACCTTCAAAAAATTCAATTATTAATTTTTTTTAAAAAAATGTTAAAATTGAAATGTCATACAAGCAAAATACTCAATTTTCATGTCGTACTCAAAATTCTCCGTAATTGAAGACTAACATACACAAATTTCAAATTTTTCCAAAAATTCTTTAAAATGCAACAAAAGAAGTCTAACACCTTCGAAAAATTCAATCAAGATATTTTTTTAAATATGCTAAAATTGAAGGGTAACAAATGAAAAATACTCAATTTTCATGTCGTACTCAAAATACTCCGTAATTGAAGACTAACATACACAAATATAAATTTTTTCCTAAATTTTAGAAAAATGCAAAAACAGAAGTCTAACACCTTAAAAAAAATTCAATTATGATATTTTTTGAAAATGTTAAAACATACACAAATTTGAATTTTTTCCAAAATTTCTGAAAAATGCTAAAAAGAAGTCTCCTTCAAAAAATTCAATTATTATTTTTTTTAAAAAAATGTTAAAATTGAAATGTCATACAAGCAAAATACTCAATTTTCATGTCGTACTCAAATTCTCCGTAATTGAAGATTAACATACACAATTTTCAATTTTTTCCAAAAATTCTTTAAAATGAAACAAAAGAAGTCTAACACCTTCGAAAAATTCAATCAAGATATTTTTTTAAAAATGTTAGAATTGAAGTGTAACGAAAGAAAAATACTCAATTTTCATGTCGTACTCAAAATACTCCGTAATTGAAGACTAACATGCACAAATTTCAATTTTTTCTAAAATTTTTGAAAAATGCAAAAAAAGAAGTCTAAAACCTTCAAAAAATTCAATTATTATATTTTTTAAAAAATGTTAAAATTGAAGTATAACACAAGCAAAGTACTCAATTTTCATGTCGTACTCAAAATACTCCGTAATTGAAGACTAACACACACAAATTTCATTTTTTTTCAACAAATTCTTAAAAATGCAGAAATTGAAGTCTAACACCTTCGAAAAATTCAATCACGATATTTTTCAAAAAAATGTTAAAATTGAAGTCTAACGAAAGCGAAATACTCAATTTTCGTGTCGTACTCAAAATACTCCGTTATTGAAGACTAACATACATAAATTTCAATTTTTTCCAAAATTTCTGAAAAATGCAAAAAAAGAAGTTTAAAACCTTCAAAAAAATTCAATTATGATATTTTTTCAAAAAATGTTAAAATTGAAGTGTAACACAAGCAAAATACTCAATTTTCATGTCGTACTCAAAATACTCCGTATTTGAAGACTAACATACACAAATTTTAATTTTTTCCAAAATTACTGAAAAATGCAAAAAAAGAAGTCTAAAACCTTCAAAAAAATTCAATTATGATATTTTTTAAAAAAATGTTAAATTTAAGTGTAACACAAGAAAAATACTCAATTTTCATGTCGTACTCAAAATACTCCGTAATTGAGGACTAACACACACAAATTTCATTTTTTTCACAAAAATCTTAAAAATGCAAAAATTGAAGTCATTACACCTTCGAAAAATTCAATCACGATATTTTTTCCAAAAATGTTAAAATTAAAGTGCAACAAAAGCTAAATACTCAATTTTCATGTCGTACTCAAAATACTCCGTATTTTAAGACTAACATACAAAAATTTCAAATTTTTCTAAATTTTTTGGAAAATGCAAAAAAAGAAGTCTAAATCCTTCAAAAAATTCAATTATTATATTTTTTAAAAAAATGTTCAAATTGAAGTGTAACACAAGCAAAATACTCAATTTTCATGTCGTACTCAAAATACTCCGTAATTGAGGACTAACACACACAAATTTCTTTTTTTTCAAAAAAATCTTAAAAATGCAAAAATTGAAGTCATTACACCTTCGAAAAATTCAATCACGATATTTTTTCAAAAAATGTTAAAATTGAAGTGTAACAAAAGCAAAATACTCAATTTTCTTGTCGTACTCAAAATACTACGTATTTGAAGACTAACATACACAAATTTCAATTTTTTCTAAAATTTTTGAAAAATGCTAAAAAAGAAGTCTAAAACCTTCAAAAAATTCAATTATTATATTTTTTAAAAAAATGTTAAAGTTGAAGTGTAACACAAGGAAAATACTCAATTTTCATGTCGTACTCAAAATACTCCGTAATTGAGGACTAACACACACAAATTTCATTTTTTTCAAAAAAATATTAAAAATGCAAAAATTGAAGTCATTACACCTTCGAAAAATTCAATCACGATATTTTTTTCAAAAATGTAAAAATTGAAGTGTAACAAAAGGAAAATACACAATTTTCGTGTCGTATTCAAAATATTCCGTAATTGAAGACTAACACACACATGCTTCAATTTTTTCCAAAAATTCATAAAAATGCAAAAACAGAAGTTTAACGCCTTCAAAAAATTCAATTATGATATTTTTTAAAAAAATGTTAAAATTGAAATGTAATACAAGCAAAATACTCAATTTTCATGTTGTACTCAAAATACTCCGTAATTGAACACTAACATACACTAATTTGAATTTTTTCCAAAATTTCTGAAAAATGCAAAAAAGAAGTCTTCTACCTTCAAAAAATTGAATTATTAATTTTTTTTAAAAAATGTTAAAATTGAAATGTCATACAATCAAAATACTCAATTTTCATGTCGTACTCAAAATTCTCCGTAATTGAAGACTAACATACACAAATTTTAATATTTTCAAAAAATTCTTTAAAATGCAACAAAAGAAGTCTAACACCTTCGAAAAATTCAATCAAGATATTTTTTTAAAAATGTTAAAATTGAAGGGTATCAAATGCAAAATACTCAATTTTCATGTCGTACTCAAAATACTCCGTAATTGAAGACTAACATACACAAATTTAAATTTTTTCCAAAATTTCTGAAAAATGCAAAAACAGAAGTCTAACACCTTAAAAAAAATTCAAATATGATATTTTTTAAAAAATGTTAAAACATACACAAATTTGAATTTTTTCCAAAATTTCAGAAAAATGCAAAAAAGAAGTCTCCTTCAAAAAATTCAATTATTAAATTTTTTTAAAAAAATGTTAAAATTGAAATGTCATACAAGCAAAATACTCAATTTTCATGTCGTACTCAAAATTCTCAGTAATTGAAGACTAACATATGCAATTTTCAATTTTTTCCAAAAATTCTTTAAACTGCAACAAAAGAAGTCTAACACCTTCGAAAAATTCAATCAAGATATTTTTTTTAAAAATGTTAGAATTGAAGTGTAACGAAAGCAAAATACTCAATTTTCATGTCGTACTCAAAATACTCCGTACTTGAAGACTAACATACACAAATTTAAATTTTTTCCCAAATTGCTGAAAAATGCAAAAACAGAAGTCTAACACCTTAAAAAATTCAATTATGATATTTTTTAAAAAATGTTAAAATTGAAGTATCACACAAGCAAAATACTCAATTGTCATGTCGTACTCAAAATACTCCGTAATTGAAGACTAACACACACAAATTTCATTTTTTTTCAAAAAATTCTTAAAAATACAGAAATTGAAGTCTAACACCTTCGAAAAATTCAATCACGATATTTTTTCAAAAAATGTTAAAACTGAAGTCTGACGAAAGCGAAATACTCAATTTTCGTGTCGTACTCAAAATACTCTGTAATTGATGACTAACACACATAAATTTCAATTTTTTCTAAAAATTCATAAAAATGCAAAACCAGAAGTAAGACACCTTCAAAAAAGTTAAATTATGATATTTTTTAAACTGCAACAAAAGAAGTCTAACACCTTCGAAAAATTCAATGAAGATATTTTTTTTAAAAATGTTAGAATTGAAGTGTAACGAAAGCAAAATACTCAATTTTCATGTCGTACTCAAAATACTCCGTACTTGAAGACTAACATACACAAATTTAAATTTTTTCCCAAATTGCTGAAAAATGCAAAAACAGAAGTCTAACACCTAAAAAAATTCAATTATGATATTTTTTAAAAAATGTTAAAATTGAAGTATCACACAAGCAAAATACTCAATTGTCATGTCGTACTCAAAATACTCCGTAATTGAAGACTAACACACACAAATTTCATTTTTTTTCAAAAAATTCTTAAAAATACAGAAATTGAAGTCTAACACCTTCGAAAAATTCAATCACGATATTTTTACAAAAAATATTAAAATTGAAGTCTGACGAAAGCGAAATACACAATTTTCGTGTCGTACTCAAAATACTCTGTAATTGAAGTCTAACACACATAAATTTCAATTTTTTCTAAAAATTCATAAAAATGCAAAACCAGAAGTAAGACACCTTCAAAAAAGTTAAATTATGATATATTTTTTTAAAAAATGTTAAAATTAAATGTAATACAAGCAAAAAACTCAATTTTCATGTCGTACAAAAAATACTCCGTAATTGAAGACTAACATACACAAAATTAAATTTTTTCCAAAATTTCTGAAAAATGCAAAAACAGAAGTCTAACACCTTTAAAAAATTCAATTATGATATTTTTAAAAAGATGTTAAAATTGAAGTATAACACAGGCAAAATACTCAATTTTCATGTCGTACTCCAAATATTCCGTAATTGAAGACTAACACACACAAATTTCATTTTTTAAAAAAATTGTTAAAAATGCAGAAATTAAAGTCTAACACCTTCGAAAAATTCAATCACGATATTTTTTCAAAAAATTTTAAAATTGAAGTGTAACGAAAGAAAAATACTCAATTTTCGTGTCGTACTCGAAATACTCTGTAATTGAAGACTAACATACACAAATATAAATTTTTTCCTAAATTTTAGAAAAATGCAAAAACAGAAGTCTAACACCTTAAAAAAAATTCAATTATGATATTTTTTGAAAATGTTAAAACATACACAAATTTGAATTTTTTCCAAAATTTCTGAAAAATGCTAAAAAGAAGTCTCCTTCAAAAAATTCAATTATTATTTTTTTTAAAAAAATGTTAAAATTGAAATGTCATACAAGCAAAATACTCAATTTTCATGTCGTACTCAAATTCTCCGTAATTGAAGATTAACATACACAATTTTCAATTTTTTCCAAAAATTCTTTAAAATGAAACAAAAGAAGTCTAACACCTTCGAAAAATTCAATCAAGATATTTTTTTAAAAATGTTAGAATTGAAGTGTAACGAAAGAAAAATACTCAATTTTCATGTCGTACTCAAAATACTCCGTAATTGAAGACTAACATGCACAAATTTCAATTTTTTCTAAAATTTTTGAAAAATGCAAAAAAAGAAGTCTAAAACCTTCAAAAAATTCAATTATTATATTTTTTAAAAAATGTTAAAATTGAAGTATAACACAAGCAAAGTACTCAATTTTCATGTCGTACTCAAAATACTCCGTAATTGAAGACTAACACACACAAATTTCATTTTTTTTCAACAAATTCTTAAAAATGCAGAAATTGAAGTCTAACACCTTCGAAAAATTCAATCACGATATTTTTCAAAAAAATGTTAAAATTGAAGTCTAACGAAAGCGAAATACTCAATTTTCGTGTCGTACTCAAAATACTCCGTTATTGAAGACTAACATACATAAATTTCAATTTTTTCCAAAATTTCTGAAAAATGCAAAAAAAGAAGTTTAAAACCTTCAAAAAAATTCAATTATGATATTTTTTCAAAAAATGTTAAAATTGAAGTGTAACACAAGCAAAATACTCAATTTTCATGTCGTACTCAAAATACTCCGTATTTGAAGACTAACATACACAAATTTTAATTTTTTCCAAAATTACTGAAAAATGCAAAAAAAGAAGTCTAAAACCTTCAAAAAAATTCAATTATGATATTTTTTAAAAAAATGTTAAATTTAAGTGTAACACAAGAAAAATACTCAATTTTCATGTCGTACTCAAAATACTCCGTAATTGAGGACTAACACACACAAATTTCATTTTTTTCACAAAAATCTTAAAAATGCAAAAATTGAAGTCATTACACCTTCGAAAAATTCAATCACGATATTTTTTCCAAAAATGTTAAAATTAAAGTGCAACAAAAGCTAAATACTCAATTTTCATGTCGTACTCAAAATACTCCGTATTTTAAGACTAACATACAAAAATTTCAAATTTTTCTAAATTTTTTGGAAAATGCAAAAAAAGAAGTCTAAATCCTTCAAAAAATTCAATTATTATATTTTTTAAAAAAATGTTCAAATTGAAGTGTAACACAAGCAAAATACTCAATTTTCATGTCGTACTCAAAATACTCCGTAATTGAGGACTAACACACACAAATTTCTTTTTTTTCAAAAAAATCTTAAAAATGCAAAAATTGAAGTCATTACACCTTCGAAAAATTCAATCACGATATTTTTTCAAAAAATGTTAAAATTGAAGTGTAACAAAAGCAAAATACTCAATTTTCTTGTCGTACTCAAAATACTACGTATTTGAAGACTAACATACACAAATTTCAATTTTTTCTAAAATTTTTGAAAAATGCTAAAAAAGAAGTCTAAAACCTTCAAAAAATTCAATTATTATATTTTTTAAAAAAATGTTAAAGTTGAAGTGTAACACAAGGAAAATACTCAATTTTCATGTCGTACTCAAAATACTCCGTAATTGAGGACTAACACACACAAATTTCATTTTTTTCAAAAAAATCTTAAAAATGCAAAAATTGAAGTCATTACACCTTCGAAAAATTCAATCACGATATTTTTTTCAAAAATGTAAAAATTGAAGTGTAACAAAAGGAAAATACACAATTTTCGTGTCGTATTCAAAATATTCCGTAATTGAAGACTAACACACACATGCTTCAATTTTTTCCAAAAATTCATAAAAATGCAAAAACAGAAGTTTAACGCCTTCAAAAAATTCAATTATGATATTTTTTAAAAAAATGTTAAAATTGAAATGTAATACAAGCAAAATACTCAATTTTCATGTTGTACTCAAAATACTCCGTAATTGAACACTAACATACACTAATTTGAATTTTTTCCAAAATTTCTGAAAAATGCAAAAAAGAAGTCTTCTACCTTCAAAAAATTGAATTATTAATTTTTTTTAAAAAATGTTAAAATTGAAATGTCATACAATCAAAATACTCAATTTTCATGTCGTACTCAAAATTCTCCGTAATTGAAGACTAACATACACAAATTTTAATATTTTCAAAAAATTCTTTAAAATGCAACAAAAGAAGTCTAACACCTTCGAAAAATTCAATCAAGATATTTTTTTAAAAATGTTAAAATTGAAGGGTATCAAATGCAAAATACTCAATTTTCATGTCGTACTCAAAATACTCCGTAATTGAAGACTAACATACACAAATTTAAATTTTTTCCAAAATTTCTGAAAAATGCAAAAACAGAAGTCTAACACCTTAAAAAAAATTCAAATATGATATTTTTTAAAAAATGTTAAAACATACACAAATTTGAATTTTTTCCAAAATTTCAGAAAAATGCAAAAAAGAAGTCTCCTTCAAACAATTCAATTATTAAATTTTTTTAAAAAAATGTTAAAATTGAAATGTCATACAAGCAAAATACTCAATTTTCATGTCGTACTCAAAATTCTCAGTAATTGAAGACTAACATATGCAATTTTCAATTTTTTCCAAAAATTCTTTAAACTGCAACAAAAGAAGTCTAACACCTTCGAAAAATTCAATCAAGATATTTTTTTTAAAAATGTTAGAATTGAAGTGTAACGAAAGCAAAATACTCAATTTTCATGTCGTACTCAAAATACTCCGTACTTGAAGACTAACATACACAAATTTAAATTTTTTCCCAAATTGCTGAAAAATGCAAAAACAGAAGTCTAACACCTTAAAAAATTCAATTATGATATTTTTTAAAAAATGTTAAAATTGAAGTATCACACAAGCAAAATACTCAATTGTCATGTCGTACTCAAAATACTCCGTAATTGAAGACTAACACACACAAATTTCATTTTTTTTCAAAAAATTCTTAAAAATACAGAAATTGAAGTCTAACACCTTCGAAAAATTCAATCACGATATTTTTTCAAAAAATGTTAAAACTGAAGTCTGACGAAAGCGAAATACTCAATTTTCGTGTCGTACTCAAAATACTCTGTAATTGATGACTAACACACATAAATTTCAATTTTTTCTAAAAATTCATAAAAATGCAAAACCAGAAGTAAGACACCTTCAAAAAAGTTAAATTATGATATTTTTTAAACTGCAACAAAAGAAGTCTAACACCTTCGAAAAATTCAATCAAGATATTTTTTTTAAAAATGTTAGAATTGAAGTGTAACGAAAGCAAAATACTCAATTTTCATGTCGTACTCAAAATACTCCGTACTTGAAGACTAACATACACAAATTTAAATTTTTTCCCAAATTGCTGAAAAATGCAAAAACAGAAGTCTAACACCTTAAAAAATTCAATTATGATATTTTTTAAAAAATGTTAAAATTGAAGTATCACACAAGCAAAATACTCAATTGTCATGTCGTACTCAAAATACTCCGTAATTGAAGACTAACACACACAAATTTCATTTTTTTTCAAAAAATTCTTAAAAATACAGAAATTGAAGTCTAACACCTTCGAAAAATTCAATCACGATATTTTTACAAAAAATATTAAAATTGAAGTCTGACGAAAGCGAAATACACAATTTTCGTGTCGTACTCAAAATACTCTGTAATTGAAGTCTAACACACATAAATTTCAATTTTTTCTAAAAATTCATAAAAATGCAAAACCAGAAGTAAGACACCTTCAAAAAAGTTAAATTATGATATATTTTTTTAAAAAATGTTAAAATTAAATGTAATACAAGCAAAAAACTCAATTTTCATGTCGTACAAAAAATACTCCGTAATTGAAGACTAACATACACAAAATTAAATTTTTTCCAAAATTTCTGAAAAATGCAAAAACAGAAGTCTAACACCTTTAAAAAATTCAATTATGATATTTTTAAAAAGATGTTAAAATTGAAGTATAACACAGGCAAAATACTCAATTTTCATGTCGTACTCCAAATATTCCGTAATTGAAGACTAACACACACAAATTTCATTTTTTAAAAAAATTGTTAAAAATGCAGAAATTAAAGTCTAACACCTTCGAAAAATTCAATCACGATATTTTTTCAAAAAATTTTAAAATTGAAGTGTAACGAAAGAAAAATACTCAATTTTCGTGTCGTACTCGAAATACTCTGTAATTGAAGACAAACACACAAAAGATTCAATATTTTCAAAAAATTCTAAAAAATGCAAAAATTGAAGTCTAACACCTTTGAAAAATTCAATCACGATATTTTTTCAAAAAATGTTAAAATTGAAGTGTAACAAAAGCAAAATACTCAATTTTCATGTCGTACTCAAAATACTCCGTATTAGAAGACTAACATACATAAATTTCAATTTTTTTCCAAAATTTCTGAAAAATGCAAAAATAGAAGTCTAAAACTTTCAAAAAAATTCAATTATTATATTTTTTCAAAAATGTTAAAATTGAATTGTAACACAAGCAAAATACACAATTTTCATATCGTACTCAAAATACTCCGTATTTGAAGACTAACATACACAAATTTCAATTTTTTCCAAAATTTCTGAAAAATGCAAAAAAAGAAGTCTAAAACCTTCATAAAATTCAATTATGATCTTTTAAAAAAAAATGTTAAATTTAAGTGTAACACAAGCAAAGTACTCAATTTTCATGTCGTACTCAAAATACTCCGTAATTGAGGACTAACACACACAAATTTCATTTTTTTCAAAAAAATCTTAAAAATGCAAAAATTGAAGTCATTACACCTTCGAAAAATTCAATCACGATATTTTTTCAAAAAATGTTAAAATTGAAGTGTAACAAAAGCAAAATACTCAATTTTCGTGTCGTACTCAAAATACTCCGTATTTGAAGACTAACATACACAAATTTCAACTTTTTTAAATTTTTTGGAAAATGCAAAAAAAGAAGTCTAAAACCTTCAAAAAATTCAATTATGATATTTTTTAAAAAAATGTTAAAATTGAAGTGTAACGCAAGCAAAATACTCAATTTTCATGTCGTACTCAAAATACTCCGTAATTGAGGACTAACAAACACAAATTTCATTTTTTTCAAAAAAAATCTTAAAAATGCAAAAATTGAAGTCATTTTACCTTCGAAAAATTCAATCACGATATTTTTTCAAAAAATGTAAAAATTGAAGTGTAACAAAAGCAAAATACACAATTTTCGTGTCGTATTCAAAATACTCCGTAATTGAAGACTAACACACACATGTTTCAATTTTTTCCAAAAATTCTTAAAAATGCAAAAACAGAAGTCTAACGCCTTAAAAAAATGTTAAAATTGAAATGTAATACAAGCAAAATACTCAATTTTCATGTTGTACTCAAAAACTCCGTAATTGAACACTAACATACACTAATTTGAATTTTTTCCAAAATTTCTGAAAAATGCAAAAAAGAAGTCTACCACCTTCAAAAAATTCAATTATTAATTTGTTTTAAAAAAATGTTAAAATTGAAATGTCATACAAGCAAAATACTCACTTTTCATGTCGTACTCAAAATTCTCCGTAATTGAAGACTAATATACACAAATTTCAATTTTTTCCGAAAATTCTTTAAAATGCAACAAAAGATGTCTAACACCTTCGAAAAATTCAATCAAGATATTTTTTTAAAAATGTTACAATTGAAGGGTAACAAATGCAAAATACTCCGTAATTGAAGACTAACATACAAAAATTTAAATTTTTTCCAAAATTTCTGAAAAATGCAAAAACAGAAGTCTAACACCTTAAAAAAATTCAATTATGATATTTTTTTAAAAATGTTAAAATTGAAGTATAACACAAGCAAAATACTCAATTTTCATGTCGTACTCAAAATACTCCGTAATGGAAGACTAACACACAAAAATTTCATTTTTTTTCAAAAAATTCTTAAAAATGCAGAAATTGAAGTCTAACACCTTCGAAAAATTCAATCACGATATTTTTTCAAAAAATGTTAAAACTGAAGTCTGACGAAAGCGAAATACTCAATTTTCGTGTCGTACTCAAAATACTCTGTAATTGATGACTAACACACAGAAATTTCAATTTTTTCTAAAAATTCATAAAAATGCAAAACCAGAAGTAAGACACCTTCAAAAAAGTTAAATTATGATATTTTTTTTAAAAAAATGTTAAAATTAAAGGTAATACAAGCAAAAAACTCAATTTTCATGTCGTACAAAAAATACTCCGTAATTGAAAACTACCATACACAAAATTAAATTTTTTCCAAAATTTCTGAAAAATGCAAAAACAGAAGTCTAACACCTTCAAAAAATTCAATTATGATATTTTTTAAAAGATGTTAAAATTGAAGTATAACACAGGCAAAATACTCAATTTTCTTGTCGTACTCCAAATATTCCGTAATTGAAGACTAACACAAACAAATTTCATTTTTTTCAAAAAATTGTTAAAAATGCAGAAATTGAAGTCTAACACCTTCGAAAAATTCAATCACGATATTTTTTCAAAAAATGTTAAAATTGAAGTGTAACGAAAGAAAAATACTCAATTTTCGTGTCGTACTCAAAATACTCTGTAATTGAAGACAAACATACAAAAGATTCAATTTTTACAAAAAATTATAAAAAAATGCAAAAATTGAAGTCTAACACCTTCGAAAAATTCAATCACGATATTTTTTCAAAAAATGTTAAAATTGAAGTGTAACAAAAGCAAAATACTCAATTTTCATGTCGTACTCAAAATACTCCGTATTTGAAGACTAACATACATAAATTTCAATTTTTTCCAAAATTTCTAAAAAATGCAAAAAAAGAAGTCTAAAACCTTCAAAAAAAATTCAATTATGATATTTTTTCAAAAATGTTAAAATTGAAGTGTAACACAAGCAAAATACTCAATTTTCATGTCGTACTCAAAATACTCCGTATTTGAAGACTAACATACACAAATTTCAATTTTTTTCCAAAATTTCTGAAAAATGCAAAAAAAGAAGTCTAAAACCTTCATAAAATTCAATTATGATATTTTAAAAAAAAATGTTAAATTTAAGTGTAACACAAGCAAAGTACTCAATTTTCATGTCGTACTCAAAATACTCCGTAATTGAGGACTAACACACACAAATTTCATTTTTTTCAAAAAAATCTTAAAAATGCAAAAATTGAAGTCATTACACCTTCGAAAAATTCAATCAAGATATTTTTTCAAAAAATGTTAAAATTGAAGTGTAACAAAAGCAAAATACTCAATTTTCATGTCGTACTCAAAATACTCCGTATTTGAAGACTAACATACACAAATTTCAACTTTTTCTAAATTTTTTGGAAAATGCAAAAAAAGAAGTCTAAAACCTTCAAAAAATTCAATTATGATATTTTTTAAAAAAATGTTAGAATTGAAGTGTAACACAAGCAAAATACTCAATTTTCATGTCGTACTCAAAATACTCCGTAATTGAGGACTAACAAACACAAATTTCATTTTTTTCAAAAAAATCTTAAAAATGCAAAAATTGAAGTCATTTTACCTTCGAAAAATTAAATCACGATATTTTTTCAAAAAATGTAAAAATTGAAGTGTAACAAAAGCAAAATACACAATTTTCGTGTCGTATTCAAACTACTCCGTAATTGAAGACTAACACACACATGTTTCAATTTTTTCCAAAAAGTCTTAAAAATGCAAAAACAAAAGTCTAACGCCTTCAAAAAATTCAATTATGATATTTTTTAAAAAAAATGTTAAAATTGAAATGTAAGACAAGCAAAATACTCAATTTTCATGTTGTACTCAAAATACTCCGTAATTGAACACTAACATACACTAATTTGAATTTTTTCCAAAATTTCTGAAAAATGCAAAAAAGAAGTCTACCACCTTCAAAAAATTCAATTATTAATTTTTTTTAAAAAAATGTTAAAATTTAAATGTCATACAAGCAAAATACTCAATTTTCATGTCGTACTCAAATTCTCCGTAATTGAAGACTAACATACACAATTTTCAATTTTTTCCAAAAATTCTTTAAAATGCAACAAAAGAAGTCTAACACCTTCGAAAAATTCAATCAAGATATTTTTTTAAAAATGTTAGAATTGAAGTGTAACGAAAGCAAAATACTCAATTTTCATGTCGAACTCAAAATACTCCGTAATTGAAGACTAACATACACAAATTTCAATTTTTTCTAAAATTTTTGAAAAATGCAAAAAAAGAAGTCTAAAACCTTGAAAAAATTCAATTATTATATTTTTTAAAAAATGTTAAAATTGAAGTATAACACAAGCAAAATACTCAATTTTCAGGTCGTACTCAAAATACTCCGTAATTGAAGACTAACACACACAAATTTCATTTTTTTTCAAAAAATTCTTAAAAATGCAGAAATTGAAGTCTTAACACCTTCGAAAAATTCAATCACGATATTTTTTCAAAAAATGTTGAAATTGAAGTCTAACGAAAGCGAAATACTCAATTTTCGTGTCGTACTCAAAATACTCCGTAATTGAAGACTAACATACATAAATTTCAATTTTTTCCAAAATTTCTGAAAAATGCAAAAAAAGAAGTCTAAAACCTTCAAAAAAATTCAATTATGATATTTTTTCAAAAAATGTTAAAATTGAAGTGTAACACAAGCAAAATACTCAATTTTCATGTCGTACTCCAGATACTCCGTAATTGAAGACTAACACACACAAATTTAAATTTTTTCAAAAAATTCTTAAAAATGCAGAAATTGAAGTCTAACACCTTCGAAAAATTCAATTATGATATATTTTTTTTAAAAATGTTAAAATCAAATTTAATACAAGCAAAAAACTCAATTTTCATGTCGTACTAAAAATACTCGGTAATTGAAGACTAACATACACAAAATTAAATTTTTTCCAAAATTTCTGAAAAATGCAAAAACAGAAGTCTAACACCTTCAAAAAATTCAATTATGATATTTTTTAAAAAAATGTTAAAATTGAAGTATAACACAGGGAAAATACTCAATTTTCATGTCGTACTCCAGATACTCCGTAATTGAAGACTAACACACACAAATTTCATTTTTTTCAAAAAATTCTTAAAAATGCAGAAATTGAAGTCTAACACCTTCGAAAAATTCAATCACGATATTTTTTCAAAAAATGTTAAAATTGAAGTGTAACGAAAGAAAAAATACTCAAATTTCGTGTCGTACTCAAAATACTCTGTAATTGAAGACTAACACACAAAAGATTCAATTTTTTCAAAAAATTCTAAAATATGCAAAAATTGAAGTCTAACACCTTCGAAAAATTCAATCACGATATTTTTTCAAAAAATGTTAAAATTGAAGTGTAACAAAAGCAAAATACTCAATTTTCATGTCGTACTCAAAATACTCCGTATTTGAAGACTAACATACATAAATTTCAATTTTTTCCAAAATTTATGAAAAATGCAAAAAAAGAAGTCTAAAACCTTCAAAAAAAATTCGATTATGATATTTTTTCAAAAAATGTGAAAATTGAAGTGTAACACAAGCAAAATACTCAATTTGCATGTCGTACTCAAAATACTCCGTATTTGAAGACTAACATACACAAATTTCAATTTTTTCAAAAATTTCTGAAAAATGCAAAAAAAGAAGTCTAAAACCTTCAAAAATTTCAATTATGATATTTAAAAAAAAAAATGTTAAATTTAAGTGTAACACAAGCAAAATACTCAATTTTCATGTCGTACTCAAAATAGTCCGTAATTGAGGACTAACACACACAAATTTCATTTTTTTCAAAAAAATCTTAAATATGCAAAAATTGAAGTCATTACACCTTCGAAAAATTCAATCACGATATTTTTTCAAAAAATGTTAAAATTGAAGTGTAACAAAAGGAAAATACTCAATTTTCATGTCGTACTCAAAATACTCCGTATTTGAAGACTAACAAACACAAATTTCAACTCATTCTAAATTTTTTGGAAAATGCAAAAAAAGAAGTCTAAAACCTTCAAAATATTCAATTATGATATTTTTTAAAAAAATGTTAAAATTGAAGTGTAACACAAGCAAAATACTCAATTTTCATGTCGTACTCAAAATACTTTGTAATTGAGGACTAACACACACAAATTTCATTTTTTTCAAAAAAATCTTAAAAATGCAAAAATTGAAGTCATTACACCTTCGAAAAATTCAATCACGATATTTTTTCAAAAAATGTAAAAATTGAAGTGTAACAAAAGCAAAATACACAATTTTCGTGTCGTATTCAAAATACTCCGTAATTGAAGACTAACACACACATGTTTCAATTTTTTTCCAAAAATTCGTAAAAATGCAAAAATAGAAGTCTACCACCTTCAAAAAAATTCAATTATTAATTTTTTTTAAAAAAATGTTAAAATTGAAATGTCACAAAAGCAAAATACTCAATTTTCATGTCGTACTCAAAATTCTCCGTAATTGAAGACTAATATACACAAATTTCAATTTTTTCCAAAAATTCTTTAAAATGCAACAAAAGAAGTCTAACACCTTCGAAAAATTCAATCAAGATATTTTTTTCAAAATGTTAAAATTGAAGTGTAACACAAGCAAAATACTCAATTTTCATTTCGTACTCCAGATACTCCGTAATTGAAGACTAACACACACAAATTTAAATTTTTTCAAAAAATTCTTAAAAATGCAGAAATTGAAGTCTAACACCTTCAAAAAAGTTAAATTATGATATTTTTTTTTAAAAAATGTTAAAATTAAATGTAATACAAGCAAAAAACTCAATTTTCATTTCGTACAAAAAATACTTCGTAATTGAAAACTACCATACACAAAATTAAATTTTTTCCAAAATTTCTGAAAAATGCAAAAACAGAAGTCTAACACCTTCAAAAAATTCAATTATGATATTTTTTAAAAGATGTTAAAATTGAAGTATAACACAGGCAAAATACTCAATTTTCATGTCGTACTCCAAATATTCCGTAATTGAAGACTAACACAAACAAATTTCATTTTTTTCAAAAAATTGTTAAAAATGCAGAAATTGAAGTCTAACACCTTCGAAAAATTCAATCACGATATTTTTTCAAAAAATGTTAAAATTGAAGTGTAACGAAAGAAAAATACTCAATTTTCGTGTCGTACTCAAAATACTCTGTAATTGAAGACAAACACACAAAAGATTCAATTTTTACAAAAAATTATAAAAAAATGCAAAAATTGAAGTCTAACACCTTCGAAAAATTCAATCACGATATTTTTTCAAAAAATGTTAAAATTGAAGTGTAACAAAAGCAAAATACTCAATTTTCATGTCGTACTCAAAATACTCCGTATTTGAAGACTAACATACATAAATTTCAATTTTTTCCAAAATTTCTAAAAAATGCAAAAAAAGAAGTCTAAAACCTTCAAAAAAATTCAATTATGATATTTTTTCAAAAATGTTAAAATTGAAGTGTAACACAAGCAAAATACTCAATTTTCATGTCGTACTCAAAATACTCCGTATTTGAAGACTAACATACACAAATTTCAATTTTTTTCCAAAATTTCTGAAAAGTGCAAAAAAAGAAGTCTTAAACCTTCATAAAATTCAATTATGATATTTTAAAAAAAAAATGTGAAATTTAAGTGTAACACAAGCGAAGTACTCAATTTTCATGTCGTACTCAAAATACTCCGTAATTGAGGACTAACACACAGAAATTTCATTTTTTTCAAAAAAAATCTTAAAAATGCAAAAATTGAAGTCATTACACCTTCGAAAAATTCAATCACGATATTTTTTCAAAAAATGTTAAAATTGAAGTGTAACAAAAGCAAAATACTCAATTTTCATGTCGTACTCAAAATACTCCGTATTTGAAGACTAACATACACAAATTTCAACTTTTTCTAAATTTTTTGGAAAATGCAAAAAAAGAAGTCTAAAACCTTCAAAAAATTCAATTATGATATTTTTTAAAAAAATGTTAGAATTGAAGTGTAACACAAGCAAAATACTCAATTTTCATGTCGTACTCAAAATACTCCGTAATTGAGGACTAACAAACAAAAATTTCATTTTTTTCAAAAAAATCTTAAAAATGCAAAAATTGAAGTAATTTTACCTTCGAAAAATTCAATCACGATATTTTTTCAAAAAATGTAAAAATTGAAGTGTAACAAAAGCAAAATACACAATTTTCGGGTCGTATTCAAACTACTCCGTAATTGAAGACTAACACACACATGTTTCAATTTTTTCCAAAAAGTCTTAAAAATGCAAAAACAAAAGTCTAACGCCTTCAAAAAATTCAATTATGATATTTTTTAAAAAAAATGTTAAAATTGAAATGTAATACAAGCAAAATACTCAATTTTCATGTTGTACTCAAAATACTCCGTAATTGAACACTAACATACACTAATTTGAATTTTTTCCAAAATTTCTGAAAAATGCAAAAAAGAAGTCTACCACCTTCAAAAAATTCAATTATTAATTTTTTTTAAAAAAATGTTAAAATTTAAATGTCATACAAGCAAAATACTCAATTTTCATGTCGTACTCAAAATACTCCGTATTTGAAGACTAACATACACAATTTTCAATTTTTTCTAAAATTTTTGAAAAATGCAAAAAAAGAAGTCTAAAACCTTCAAAAAATTCAATTATTATATTTTTTAAAAAAATTTTAAAGTTGAAGTGTAACACAAGCAAAATACTCAATTTTCATGTCGTACTCAAAATACTCCGTAATTGAGGACTAACACACACAAATTTCATTTTTCTCAAAAAAATCTTAAAAATGCAAAAATTGAAGTCATTACACCTTCGAAAAATTCACTCACGATATTTTTTTCAAAAATGTAAAAATTGAAGTGTAACAAAAGCAAAATACACAATTTTCGTGTCGTATTCAAAATATTCCGTAATTGAAGACTAACACACACATGTTTCAATTTTTTCCAAAAATTCTTAAAAATGCAAAAACAGAAGTTTAACGCCTTCAAAAAATTCAATTATGATATTTTTAAAAAAAAAGTTAAAATTGAAATGTAATACAAGAAAAATACTCAATTTTCATGTTGTACTCAAAATAGTCCGTAATTGAACACTAACATACACTAATTTGAATTTTTTCCAAAATTTCTGAAAAATGCAAAAAAGAAGTCTTCCACCTTCAAAAAATTCAATTATTAATTTTTTTTTAAAACATATTAAAATTGAAATGTCATACAATCAAAATACTCAATTTCCATGTCGTACTCAAAATTCTCCGTAATTGAAGACTAACATACACAAATTTCAATTTTTTCCAAAAATTCATTAAAATGCAACAAAAGAAGTCTAACACCTTCGAAAAATTCAATCAAGATATTTTTTTAAAAATATTAAAATTGAAGGGTATCAAATGCAAAATACTCAATTTTCATGTCGTACTCAAAATACTCCGTAATTGAAGACTAACATACACAAATTTAAATTTTTTCCAAAATTTCTGAAAAATGCAAAAACAGAAGTCTAACACCTTAAAAAAAAATTCAAATATGATATTTTTTAAAAAATGATAAAACATACACAAATTTGAATTTTTTCCAAAATTTCTGAAAAATGCAAAAAAGAAGTCTCCTTCAAAAAATTCAATTATTAATTTTTTTTAAAAAAATGTTAAAATTGAAATGTCATGCAAGCAAAATACTCAATTTTCATGTCGTACTCAAAATTCTCCGTAATTGAAGACTAACATACGCAATTTTCAATTTTTTCCAAAAATTCTTTAAACTTCAACAAAAGAAGTCTAACACCTTCGAAAAATTCAATCAAGATATTTTTTTAAAAATGTTAGAATTGAAGTGTAACAAATGCAAAATACTCAATTTTCATGTCGTACTGAAAATACTCCGTAATTGAAGACTAACATACACAAATTTAAATTTTTTCCCAAATTGCTGAAAAATGCAAAAACAGAAGTCTAACACCTTAAAAAAATTCAATTATGATATTTTTTAAAAAATGTTAAAATTGAAGTATAACACAAGAAAAATACTCAATTTTCATGTCGTACTCAAAATACTCCGTAATTGAAGTCTAACACACACAAATTTAATATTTTTTCAAAAAATTCTTAAAAATGCAGAAATTGAAGTCTAACAACTTCGAAAAATTCAATCACGGTATTTTTTCCAAAAATATTAAAATTGAAGTCTGACGAAAGCGAAATACTCAATTTTCGTTTCGTACTCAAAATACTCTGTAATTGAAGACTAACACACAGAACTTTCAATTTTTTCTAAAAATTCATAAAAATGCAAAACCAGAAGTAAGACACCTTCAACAAAGTTAAATTATGATATATTTTTTTTAAAAATGTTAAAAATCAAATGTAATACAAGCAAAAAACTCAATTTTCATGTCGTACAAAAAATACTCCATAATTGAAGACTAACACAAAATTAAATTTTTTCCAAAATTTCTGAAAAATGCAAAAACAGAAGTCTAACACCTTCAAAAAATTCAATTATGATATTTTTTAAAAAAATGTTAAAATTGAAGTATAACACAGGCAAAATACTCAATTTTCATGTCGTACTCCAAATACTCCGTAATTGAAGACTAACACACACAAATTTCATTTTTTTCAAAAAATTCTTAAGAATGCAGAAATTGAAGTCAAACACCTTCGAAAAATTCAATCACGATATTTTTTCAAAAAATGTTAAAATTGAAGTGTAACGAAAGAAAAATACTCAATTTTCGTGTCGTACTCAAAATACTCTGTAATTGAAGACTAACACACAAAAGATTCAATTTTTTCAAAAAATTCTAAAAAATACAAAAATTGAAGTCTAACACCTTCGAAAAATTCAACTACGATATTTTTTCAAAAAATATTAAAATTGAAGTGTAACAAAAGCAAAATACTCAGTTTTCATGTCGTACTCAAAATACTCCGTATTTGAAGACTAACATACACAAATTTCAATTTTTTCCAAAATTTCTGAAAAATACAAAAAAAGAAGTCTGAAACCTTCAAACAAATTCGATTATGATATTTTTTCAAAAAATGTGAAAATTGAAGTGTAACCCTAGCAAAATACTCAATTTTCTTGTCGTACTCGAAATACTCCTATTTGAAGACTAACATACACAAATTTCAATTTTGTCCAAAATTTCTGAAAAATGCAAAAAAAGAAGTCTAAAACCTTCATAAAATTCAATTATGATATTTAAAAAAAAAATGTTAAATATAAGTGTAACACAAGCAAAGTACTCAATTTTCATGTCGTACTCAAAATACTCCATAATTGAGGACTAACACACACAAATTTCATTTTTTTCAAAAAAATCATAAAAATGCAAAAATTGAAGTCATTACACCTTCGAAAAATTCAATCACGATATTTTTTCAAAAAATGTTAAAATTGAAGTGTAACAAAAGCAAAATACTCAATTTTCATGTCGTACTCAAAATACTCCGTATTTGAAGACTAACATACACAAATTTCAACTTTTTCTAAATTTTTTGGAAAATGCAAAAAAAGAAGTCTAAAACCTTCAAAAAATTCAATTATGATATTTTTTAAAAAAATGTTAAAATTTAAGTGTAACACAAGCAAAATACTCAATTTTCATGTCGTACTCAAAATACTCCGTAATTGAGGACTAACAAACACAAATTTCATTTTTTTCAAAAAACCTAAAAATGCAAAAATTGAAGTCATTTTACCTTCGAAAAATTCAATCACGATATTTTTTCAAAAAATGTAAAAATTGAAGTGTAACAAAAGCAAAATACACAATTTTCGTGTCGTATTCAAAATACTCCGTAATTGAAGACTAACACACACATGTTTCAATTTTTTCCAAAAATTCTTAAAAATGCAAAAACGGAAGTCTAACGCCTTCAAAAAATTCAATTATGATATTTTTTAAAAAAATGTTAAAATTGAAATGTAATACAAGCAAAATACTCAATTTTCATGTTGTACTCAAAATACTCCGTAATTGAACACTAACATACACTAATTTGAATTTTTTCCAAAATTTCTGAAAAATGCAAAAAAGAAGTCTACCACCTTCAAAAAATTCAATTATAAATTTGTTTTAAAAAAATGTTAAAATTGAAATGTCATACAAGCAAAATACTCAATTTTCATGTCGTACTCAAAATTCTCCGTAATTGAAGACTAACATACACAAATTTCAATTTTTTCCAAAAATTCTTTAAAATGCAACAAAAGATGTCTAACACCTTCGAAAAATTCAATCAAGATATTTTTTTAAAAATGTTACAATTGAAGGGTAACAAATGCAAAATACTCAATTTTCATGTCGTACTCAAAATACTCCGTAATTGAAGACTAACATACACAAATTTAAATTTTTTCCAAAATTTCTGAAAAATGCAAAAACAGAAGTCTAACGCCTTAAAAAAATTCAATTATGATATTTTTTTAAAAATGTTAAAATTGAAGTATAACACAAGCAAAATTCTCAATTTTCATGTCGTACTCAAAATACTCCGTAATTGAAGACTAACACACACAAATTTCATTTTTTTTCAATAAATTCTTAAAAATGCAGAAATTTAAGTCTAACACCTTCGAAAAATTCAATCACGATATTTTTTCAAAAAATGTTAAAATTGAAGTCTAACGAAAGCGAAATACTCAATTTTCGTGTCGTACTCAAAATACTCTGTAATTGAAGACTAACACACACAAATTTCAATTTTTTCTAAAAATTCATGAAAATGCAAAACCAGAAGTAAGACACCTTCAAAAAAGTTCAATTATGATATATTTTTTTTAAAAATGTTAAAATCAAATGTAATACAAGCAAAAAACTCAATTTTCATGTCGTACTAAAAATACTCGGTAATTGAAGATTAACATACACAAAATTAAATTTTTTCCCAAATTTCTGAAAAATGCAAAAACAGAAGTCTAACACCTTCAAAAAATTCAATTATGATATTTTTTAAAAAAATGTTAAAATTGAAGTATAACACAGGCAAAATACTCAATTTTCATGTCGTACTCCAAATACTCCGTAATTGAAGACTAACACACACAAATTTCATTTTTTTCAAAAAATTCTTAAAAATGCAGAAATTGAAGTCAAACACCTTCGAAAAATTCAATCATGATATTTTTTCAAAAAATGTTAAAATTGAAGTGTAACGAAAGAAAAATACACAATTTTCGTGTCGTACTCAAAATACTCTGTAATTGAAGACTAACACACAAAAGATTCAATTTTTTCAAAAAATTCTAAAAAATGCAAAAATTGAAGTCTAACACCTTCGAAAAATTCAACCAAGATATTTTTTCAAAAAATATTAAAATTGAAGTGTAACAAAAGCAAAATACTCAGTTTTCATGTCGTACTCAAAATACTCCGTATTTGAAGACTAACATACACAAATTTCAATTTTTTCCAAAATTTCTGAAAAATGCAAAAAAAGAAGTCCAAAACCTTCAAACAAATTCGATTATGATATTTTTTCAAAAAATGTGAAAATTGAAGTGTAACCCTAGCAAAATACTCAATTTTCTTGTCGTACTCAAAATACTCCGTATTTGAAGACTAACATACACAAATTTCAATTTTTTCCAAAATTTCTGAAAAATGCAAAAAAAGAAGTCTAAAACCTTCAAAAAAATCAATTATGATATTTTTTTAAAAAATGTTAAAATTCAAAATGTAACACAAGCAAAATACTCAATTTTCATGTCGTACTCAAAATACTCCTTAATTGAGGACTAACAAACACAAATTTCATTTTTTTCAAAAAAATCTTAAAAATGCAAAAATTGAAGTCATTACACCTTCGAAAAATTCAATCAAGATATTTTTTTAAAAATGTTAGAATTGAAGTGTAACGAAAGCAAAATACTCAATTTTCATGTCGTACTGAAAATACTCCGTAATTGAAGACTAACATACACAAATTTAAATTTTTTCCAAAATTTCTGAAAAATGCAAAAACAGAAGTCTAACACCTTAAAAAAAATTCAATTATGATATTTTTAAAAAAATGTTAAAACATACACAAATTTGAATTTTTTCCAAAATTTCTGAAAAATGCAAAAAAGTAGTGTCGTTCAAAAAATTCAATTATTAATTTTTTTTAAAAATATGTTAAAATTGAAATGTCATACAAGCAAAATACTCAATTTTCATGTCGTACTCAAAATTCTCCGTAATTGAAGACTAACATATACAAATTTCAATTTTTTCCAAAAATTCTTTACAATGCAACAAAAGAAGTCTAACAGCTTCCAAAAATTCAATCAAGATATTTTTTTAAAAATGTTAAAATTGAAGTGTAACGAAAACAAAATACTCAATTTTCATGTCGTACTCAAAATACTCCGTATCTGAAGACTAACAACATACACAAATTTTAATTTTTTCCAAAATTTCTGAAAAATGCAAAAACAGAAGTCTAACACTTTAAAAAAAATTCAATTATGATATTTTTTAAAAAATGTTAAAATTGAAGTATAACACAAGCAAAATACTCAATTTTCATGTCGTACTCAAAATACTCCGTAATTGAAGACTAACACACACAAATTTCATTTTTTTCCAAAAAATTCTTAAAAATGAAGAAATTGAAGTCTAACACATTCGAAAAATTCAATCACAATATTTTTTTCAAAAATGTTAAAATTGAAGTGTAACGAAAGCAAAATACTCAATTTTCGTGTCGTACTCAAAATACTCTGTAATTGAAGACTAACACACACAAATTTCAATTTTTTCTAAAAATTCAAAAAAATGCAAAACCAGAAGTAAGACACCTTCAAAATAGTTCAATGATGATATTTTTTTTAAAAAAATGTTAAAATTAAATGTAATACAAGCAAAAAACTCAATTTTCAAGTCGTACTAAAAATACTCCGTAATTGAAGACTAACATACAAAAAATTAAATTTTTTCGAAACTTTCTGAAAAATGCAAAAACAGAAGTCTAACACCTTCAAAAATATCAATTATCATTTTTTCTAAAAGAGACCAAAATAGTTTTCTAAAATGAGCAAGATACTTCATTTTTCATGTTTTTCTCAAAAAACTTCGTGATTGAAGACTAACACATACAAATTTCTATTTTTCCTATTTTTTGCAAAAAATAAAAAACTGAAGTCTAACACCTTCAAAAATATCAATTATCATTTTTTCTAAAATAGTCCAAAATAGTTCTCTAAAATGAGCAAAATACTTCATTTTTCATGTTTTTCTCAAAAAACTTCGTGATTGAAGACTAACACATACAAATTTCTATTTTTCCTATTTTTTGCAAAAAATAAAAAACTGAAGTCTAACACCTTCAAAAATATCAATTATCATTTTTTCTAAAAAAGACCAAAATAGTTCTCTAAAATGAGCAAATACCTCATTTTTCATGTTTTTCTCAAAAAACTCGGGATTGAAGACTAACACATACAAATTTCTATTTTTCCTATTTTTTGCATAAATTCAAAAATTGAAGTCTAACACCTTCAAAAATATCAATTATCATTTTTTCTAAAAAAGACCAAAATAGTTCTCTAAAATGAGCAAAATACTTCTTTTTTCATGATTTTCTCAAAAAACTCCGGGATTGAAGACTAACACATACAAATTTCTATTTTTCCAATTTTTTGCATAAAATCAAAAACTCGAGTCTAACACCTTCAAAAATATCAATTATCATTTTTACTAAAAAACACCAAAATAGTTCTCTAAAATGAGCAAAATACTTCATTTTTCATGTTTTTCTCAAAAAATTCCGTGATTGAAGACTAACACATACAAATTTCTATTTTTCCAATTTTTTGCAAAAAATCAAAAACTGAAGTCTAACACCTTCAAAAATATCAATTATCATTTTTTTCTAAAAAAGACGAAAATAGTTCTCTAAAATGAGCAAAATACTTCATTTTTCATGATTTTCTCAAAAAACTCCGGGATTGAAGACTAACACATACAAATTTCAATTTTTCCAATTTTTTGCATAAAATAAAAAACTGAAGTCTAACACCTTCAAAAATATCAATTATCATTTTTTCTAAAAGAGTCCAAAATAGTTCTCTAAAATGAGCAAAATACTTCATTTTTCATGTTTTTCTAAAAAAACTTCGTGATTGAAGACTAACACATACAAATTTCTATTTTTCCTATTTTTTGCAAAAAATAAAAAACTGAAGTCTAACACCTTCAAAAATATCAATTATCATTTTTTCTAAAAAAGACCAAAATAGTTCTCTAAAATGAGCAAAATACTTCATTTTTCATGTTTTTTTCAAAAAATTCCGTGATTGAAGAGTAACACATACAAATTTCTATTTTTCCAATTTTTTGCAAAAAATCAAAAACTGAAGTCTAACACCTTCAAAAATATCAATTATAATTTTTCCTAAAAGTGTCCAAAATAGTTCTCTAAAATGAGAAAAATACTTCATTTTTCATGTTTTTCTCAAAAAACTTCGTGATTGAAGACTAACACATACAAATTTCTATTTTTTCAATTTTTTGCAAAAAATCAAAAACTGAAGTCTAACACCTTCAAAAATATCAATTATCATTTTTTTCTAAAAAAGACGAAAATAGTTCTCTAAAATGAGCAAAATACTTCATTTTTCATGATTTTCTCAAAAAACTCCGGGATTGAAGACTAACACATACAAATTTCAATTTTTCCAATTTTTTGCATAAAATAAAAAACTGAAGTCTAACACCTTCAAAAATATCAATTATCATTTTTTCTAAAAGAGTCCAAAATAGTTCTCTAAAATGAGCAAAATACTTCATTTTTCATGTTTTTCTAAAAAAACTTCGAGATTGAAGACTAACACATACAAATTTCTATTTTTCCTATTTTTTGCAAAAAATAAAAAACTGAAGTCTAACACCTTCAAAAATATCAATTATCATTTTTTCTAAAAAAGATCAAAATAGTTCTCTAAAATGAGCAAAATACCTCATTTTTCATGTTTTTCTCAAAAAACTCCGGGATTGACTACTAACACATACAAATTTCTATTTTTCCTATCTTATTTTTGCATAAAATCAAAAACTGAAGTCGAACACCTTCAAAAATATCAATTATCATTTTTTCTAAAAAAGACCAAAATAGTTCTCTAAAATGAGCAAAATACTTCATTTTTCATGTTCTTCTCAAAAAATTCCGTGATTGAAGAGTAACACATACAAATTTCTATTTTTCCAATTTTTTGCAAAAAATCAAAAACTGAAGTCTAACACCTTCAAAAATATCAATTATCATTTTTTCTAAAAGTGTCCAAAATAGTTCTCTAAAATGAGAAAAATACTTCATTTTTCATGTTTTTCTCAAAAAACTTCGTGATTGAATACTAACACATACAAATTTCTATTTTTCCAATTTTTTTGCTAAAAATCAAAAACTGAAGTCTAACCCCTTCAAAAATATCAATTATCATTTTTTCTAAAAGAGACCAAAATAGTTCTCTAAAATGAGAAAAATACTACTTTTTTCATGTTTTTCTCAAAAAACTCCGTGATTGAAGACTAACACGTACAAATTTCTATTTTTCCTATTTTTTGCATAAAATCAAAAACTGAAGTCTAACACCTTCAAAAATATCAATTATCATTTTTTTCTAAAAAAGACGAAAATAGTTCTCTAAAATGAGCAAAATACTTCATTTTTCATGATTTTCTCAAAAAACTCCGGGATTGAAGACTAACACATACAAATTTTAATTTTTCCAATTTTTTGCATAAAATCAAAAACTGAAGTCTAACACCTTAAAAAATGTCAATTATCATTTTTTCTAAAAGAGTCCAAAATAGTTCTCTAAAATGAGCAAAATACTTCATTTTTCATGTTTTTCTCAAAAAACTTCGTGATTGAAGACTAACACATACAAATTTCTATTTTTCCTATTTTTTGCAAAAAATAAAAAACTGAAGTCTAACACCTTCAAAAATATCAATTATCATTTTTTCTAAAAAAGACCAAAATCTTTCTCTAAAATGAGCAAAATACCTCATTGTTCATGTTTTTCTCAAAAAACTCCGGGATTGAAGACTAACACATACAAATTTCTATTTTTCCTATCTTATTTTTGCATAAAATCAAAAACTGAAGTCTAACACCTTCAAAAATATCAATTATCATTTTTTCTAAAAAAGACCAAAATAGTTCTCTAAAATGAGCAAAATACTTCATTTTTCATGTTTTTCTCAAAACATTCCGTGATTGAAGAGTAACACATACAAATTTCTAATTTTCCAATTTTTTGCAAAAAATCAAAAACTGAAGTCTAACACCTTCAAAAATATCAATTATCATTTTTTCTAAAAGTGTCCAAAATAGTTCTCTAAAATGAGAAAAATACTTCATTTTTCATGTTTTTCTCAAAAAACTTCGTGATTGAATACTAACACATACAAATTTCTAATTTTCCAATTTTTTTGCAAAAAATCAAAAACTGAAGTCTAACCCCTTCAAAAATATCAATTATCATTTTTTCTAAAAGAGACCAAAATAGTTCTCTAAAATGAGAAAAATACTTCATTTTTCATGGTTTTCTCAAAAAACTCCGTCATTGAAGACTAACATGTACAAATTTCTATTTTTCCTATTTTTTGCATAAAATCAAAAACTAAAGTCTAACACCTTCAAAAATATCAATTATCATTTTTTTCTAAAAAAGACGAAAATAGTTCTCTAAAATGAGCAAAATACTTCATTTTTCATGATTTTCTCAAAAAACTCCGGGATTGAAGACTAACACATACAAATTTTAATTTTTCCAATTTTTTGCATAAAATCAAAAACTGAATTCTAACACCTTAAAAAATGTCAATTATCATTTTTTCTAAAAGAGTCCAAAATAGTTCTCTAAAATGAGCAAAATACTTCATTTTTCATGTTTTTCTCAAAAAACTTCGTGATTGAAGACTAACACATACAAATTTCTATTTTTCCTATTTTTTGCAAAAAATAAAAAACTGAAGTTTAACACCTTCAAAAACATAAATTATCATTTTTTCTAAAAAAGACCAAAATCTTTCTCTAAAATGAGCAAAATACCTCATTGTTCAAGTTTTTCTCAAAAAACTCCGGGATTGAAGACTAACACATACAAATTTCTATTTTTCCTATCTTATTTTTGCATAAAATCAAAAACTGAAGTCTAACACCTTCAAAAATATCAATTATCATTTTTTCTAAAAAAGACCAAAATAGTTCTCTAAAATGACCAAAATACTTCATTTTTCATGTTTTTCTCAAAAAACTCGGGATTGAAGACTAACACATACAAATTTCTATTTTTCCTATTTTTTGCATAAATTCAAAAATTGAAGTCTAACACCTTCAAAAATATCAATTATCATTTTTTCTAAAAAAAGACCAAAATAGTTCTCTAAAATGAGCAAAATACTTCATTTTTCATGATTTTCTCAAAAAACTCCGGGATTGAAGACTAACACATACAAATTTCTATTTTTCCAATTTTTTGCATAAAATCAAAAACTCGAGTCTAACACCTTCAAAAATATCAATTATCATTTTTACTAAAAAACACCAAAATAGTTCTCTAAAATGAGCAAAATACTTCATTTTTCATGTTTTTCTCAAAAAATTCCGTGATTGAAGACTTACACATACAAATTTCTATTTTTCCAATTTTTTGCAAAAAATGAAAAACTGAAGTCTAACACCTTCAAAAATATCAATTATCATTTTTTTCTAAAAAAGACGAAAATAGTTCTCTAAAATGAGCAAAATACTTCATTTTTCATGATTTTCTCAAAAAACTCCGGGATTGAAGACTAACACATACAAATTTCAATTTTTCCAATTTTTTGCATAAAATAAAAAACTGAAGTTTAACACCTTCAAAAATATCAATTATCATTTTTTCTAAAAGAGTCCAAAATAGTTCTCTAAAATGAGCAAAATACTTCATTTTTCATGTTTTTCTAAAAAAACTTCGTGATTGAAGACTAACACATACAAATTTCTATTTTTCCTATTTTTTGCAAAAAATAAAAAACTGAAGTCTAACACCTTCAAAAATATCAATTATCATTTTTTCTAAAAAAGACCAAAATAGTTCTCTAAAATGAGCAAAATACCTCATTTTTCATGTTTTTCTCAAAAAACTCCGGGATTGACTACTAACACATACAAATTTCTATTTTTCCTATCTTATTTTTGCATAAAATCAAAAACTGAAGTCTAACACCTTCAAAAATATCAATTATCATTTTTTGTAAAAAAGACCAAAATAGTTCTCTAAAATGAGCAAAATACTTCATTTTTCATGTTTTTCTCAAAAAATTCCGTGATTGAAGAGTAACACATACAAATTTCTATTTTTCCAATTTTTTGCAAAAAATCAAAAACTGAAGTCTAACACCTTCAAAAATATCAATTATCATTTTTCCTAAAAGTGTCCAAAATAGTTCTCTAAAATGAGAAAAATACTTCATTTTTCATGTTTTTCTCAAAAAACTTCGTGATTGAAGACTAACACATACAAATTTCTATTTTTTCAATTTTTTGCAAAAAATCAAAAACTGAAGTCTAACACCTTCAAAAATATCAATTATCATTTTTTTCTAAAAAAGACGAAAATAGTTCTCTAAAATGAGAAAAATACTTCATTTTTCATGTTTTTCTCAAAAAACTTCGTGATTGAAGACTAACACATACAAATTTCTATTTTTTCAATTTTTTGCAAAAAATCA
Source organism: Luzula sylvatica (assembly GCA_946800325.1). Taxonomy (NCBI): domain Eukaryota; kingdom Viridiplantae; phylum Streptophyta; class Magnoliopsida; order Poales; family Juncaceae; genus Luzula; species Luzula sylvatica. The sequence continues at coordinate 66,571,676 of OX326959.1, read as the reverse complement.
AAAACTGAAGTCTAACACCTTCAAAAATATCAATTATCATTTTTTTCTAAAAAAGACGAAAATAGTTCTCTAAAATGAGCAAAATACTTCATTTTTCATGATTTTCTCAAAAAACTCCGGGATTGAAGACTAACACATACAAATTTCAATTTTTCCAATTTTTTGCATAAAATAAAAAACTGAAGTCTAACACCTTCAAAAATATCAATTATCATTTTTTCTAAAAGAGTCCAAAATAGTTCTCTAAAATGAGCAAAATACTTCATTTTTCATGTTTTTCTAAAAAAACTTCGAGATTGAAGACTAACACATACAAATTTCTATTTTTCCTATTTTTTGCAAAAAATAAAAAACTGAAGTCTAACACCTTCAAAAATATCAATTATCATTTTTTCTAAAAAAGACCAAAATAGTTCTCTAAAATGAGCAAAATACTTCATTTTTCAGGTTTTTCTCAAAAAATTCCGTGATTGAAGAGTAACACATACAAATTTCTATTTTTCCAATTTTTTGCAAAAAATCAAAAACTGAAGCCTAACACCTTAAAAAATATCAATTATCATTTTTTCTAAAAGTGTCCAAAATAGTTCTCTAAAATGAGAAAAATACTTCATTTTTCATGTTTTTCTCAAAAAACTTCGTGATTGAATACTAACACATACAAATTTCTATTTTTCCAATTTTTTTGCAAAAAATCAAAAACTGAAGTCTAACCCCTTCAAAAATATCAATTATCATTTTTTCTAAAAGAGACCAAAATAGTTCTCTAAAATGAGAAAAATACTACTTTTTTCATGTTTTTCTCAAAAAACTCCGTGATTGAAGACTAACACGTACAAATTTCTATTTTTCCTATTTTTTGCATAAAATCAAAAACTGAAGTCTAACACCTTCAAAAATATCAATTATCATTTTTTTCTAAAAAAGACGAAAATAGTTCTCTAAAATGAGCAAAATACTTCATTTTTCATGATTTTCTCAAAAAACTCCGGGATTGAAGACTAACACATAGAAATTTTAATTTTTCCAATTTTTTGCATAAAATCAAAAACTGAAGTCTAACACCTTAAAAAATGTCAATTATCATTTTTTCTAAAAGAGTCCAAAATAGTTCTCTAAAATGAGCAAAATACTTCCTTTTTCATGTTTTTCTCAAAAAACTTCGTGATTGAAGACTAACACATACAAATTTCTATTTTTCCTATTTTTTGCAAAAAATAAAAAACTGAAGTCTAACACCTTCAAAAATATCAATTATCATTTTTTCTAAAAAAGTCCAAAATCTTTCTCTAAAATGAGCAAAATACCTCATTGTTCATGTTTTTCTCAAAAAACTCCGGGATTGAAGACTAACACATACAAATTTCTATTTTTCCTATCTTATTTTTGCATAAAATCAAAAACTGAAGTCTAACACCTTCAAAAATATCAATTATCATTTTTTCTAAAAAAGACCAAAATAGTTCTCTAAAATGAGCAAAATACTTCATTTTTCATGTTTTTCTCAAAACATTCCGTGATTGAAGAGTAACACATACAAATTTCTATTTTTCCAATTTTTTGCAAAAAATCAAAAACTGAAGTCTAACACCTTCAAAAATATCAATTATCATTTTTTCTAAAAGTGTCCAAAATAGTTCTCTAAAATGAGAAAAATACTTCATTTTTCATGTTTTTCTCAAAAAACTTCGTGATTGAATACTAACACATACAAATTTCTAATTTTCCAATTTTTTTGCAAAAAATAAAAAACTGAAGTCTAACACCTTCAAAAATATCAATTATCATTTTTTCTAAAAAAGACCAAAATAGTTCTCTAAAATGAGCAAAATACCTCATTTTTCATGTTTTTCTCAAAAAACTCCGGGATTGACTACTAACACATACAAATTTCTATTTTTCCTATCTTATTTTTGCATAAAATCAAAAACTGAAGTCTAACACCTTCAAAAATATCAATTATCATTTTTTGTAAAAAAGACCAAAATAGTTCTCTAAAATGAGCAAAATACTTCATTTTTCATGATTTTCTCAAAAAATTCCGTGATTGAAGAGTAACACATACAAATTTCTATTTTTCCAATTTTTTGCAAAAAATCAAAAACTGAAGTCTAACACCTTCAAAAATATCAATTATCATTTTTCCTAAAAGTGTCCAAAATAGTTCTCTAAAATGAGAAAAATACTTCATTTTTCATGTTTTTCTCAAAAAACTTCGTGATTGAAGACTAACACATACAAATTTCTTTTTTTTCAATTTTTTGCAAAAAATCAAAAACTGAAGTCTAACACCTTCAAAAATATCAATTATCATTTTTTTCTAAAAAAGACGAAAATAGTTCTCTAAAATGAGCAAAATACTTCATTTTTCATGATTTTCTCAAAAAACTCCGGGATTGAAGACTAACACATACAAATTTCAATTTTTCCAATTTTTTGCATAAAATAAAAAACTGAAGTCTAACACCTTCAAAAATATCAATTATCATTTTTTCTAAAAGACTCCAAAATAGTTCTCTAAAATGAGCAAAATACTTCATTTTTCATGTTTTTCTAAAAAAACTTCGAGATTGAAGACTAACACATACAAATTTCTATTTTTCCTATTTTTTGCAAAAAATAAAAAACTGAAGTCTAACACCTTCAAAAATATCAATTATCATTTTTTCTAAAAAAGACCAAAATAGTTCTCTAAAATGAGCAAAATACCTCATTTTTCATGTTTTTCTCAAAAAACTCCGGGATTGACTACTAACACATACAAATTTCTATTTTTCCTATCTTATTTTTGCATAAAATCAAAAACTGAAGTCGAACACCTTCAAAAATATCAACTATCATTTTTTCTAAAAAAGACCAAAATAGTTCTCTAAAATGAGCAAAATACTTCATTTTTAATGTTTTTCTCAAAAAATTCCGTGATTGAAGAGTAACACATACAAATTTCTATTTTTCCAATTTTTTGCAAAAAATCAAAAACTGAAGCCTAACACCTTAAAAAATATCAATTATCATTTTTTCTAAAAGTGTCCAAAATAGTTCTCTAAAATGAGAAAAATACTTCATTTTTCATGTTTTTCTCAAAAAACTTCGTGATTGAATACTAACACATACAAATTTCTAATTTTCCAATTTTTTTGCAAAAAATCAAAAACTGAAGTCTAACCCCTTCAAAAATATCAATTATCATTTTTTCTAAAAGAGACCAAAATAGTTCTCTAAAATGAGAAAAGTACTTAATTTTTCATGGTTTTCTCAAAAAACTCCGTCATTGAAGACTAACATGTACAAATTTATATTTTTCCTATTTTTTGCATAAAATGAAAAACTGAAGTCTAACACCTTCAAAAATATCAATTATCATTTTTTTCTAAAAAAGACGAAATTAGTTCTCTAAAATGAGCAAAATACTTCATTTTTCATGATTTTCTCAAAAAACTCCGGGATTGAAGACTAACACATACAAATTTTAATTTTTCCAATTTTTTGCATAAAATCAAAAACTGAAGTCTAACACCTTAAAAAATGTCAATTATCATTTTTTCTAAAAGAGTCCAAAATAGTTCTCTAAAATGAGCAAAATACTTCATTTTTCATGTTTTTCTCAAAAAACTTCGTGATTGAAGACTAACACATACAAATTTCTATTTTTCCTATTTTTTGCAAAAAATAAAAAACTGAAGTCTAACACCTTCAAAAACATAAATTATCATTTTTTCTAAAAAAGACCAAAATCTTTCTCTAAAATGAGCAAAATACCTCATTGTTCATGTTTTTCTCAAAAAACTCCGGGATTGAAGACTAACACATACGAATTTCTATTTTTCCTACCTTATTTTTGCATAAAATCAAAAACTGAAGTCTAACACCTTCAAAAATATCAATTATCATTTTTTCTAAAAAAGACCAAAATAGTTCTCTAAAATGACCAAAATACTTCATTTTTCATGTTTTTCTCAAAAAATTCCGTGATTGAAGACTAACACATACAAATTTCTATTTTTCCAATTTTTTGCAAAAAATCAAAAACTGAAGTCTAACACCTTCAAAAATATCAATTATCATTTTTTCTAAAAGAGTCCAAAATAGTTCTCTAAAATGAGCAAAATACTTCATTTTTCACGTTTTTCTCAAAAAACTTCGTGACTGAATACTAACACATACAAATTTCTATTTTTCAAATCTTTTTGAAAAAAATCAAAAACTGAAGTCTAACCCCTTCAAATATATCAATTGTCATTTTTTCTAAAAGAGACCAAAATAGTTCTCTAAAATGAGAAAAATACTTCATTTTTCATGTTTTTCTCAAAAAACTCCGTGATTGAAGACTAACACGTACAAATTTCTATTTTTCCTATTTTTTGCAAAAAATAAAAAACTGAAATCTAACACCTTCAAAAATATCAATTATCATTTTTTTCTAAAAAAGACGAAAATAGTTCTCTAAAATGAGCAAAATACTTCATTTTTCATGATTTTCTCAAAAAACTCCGGGATTGAAGACTAACACATACAAATTTCAATTTTTCTAATTTTTTGCATAAAATCAAAAACTGAAGTCTAACACCTTCAAAAATATCAATTATCATTTTTTTCTAAAAAAGACGAAAATAGTTCTCTAAAATGAACAAAATACTTCATTTTTCATGATTTTCTCAAAAAACTCCGGGATTGAAGACTAACACATACAAATTTCAAATTTTCCAATTTTTTGCATAATATCAAAAACTGAAGTCTAACACCTTCAAAAATATCAATTATCATTTTTTCTAAAAGAGTCCAAAATTGTTCTCTAAAATGAGCAAAATACTTCATTTTTCATGTTTTTCTCAAAAATCTTCGTGATTGAAGACTAACACATACAAATTTCTATTTTTCCTAATTTTTGCAAAAAATAAAAAACTGAAGTCTAACACCTTCAAAAATATCAATTATCATTTTTTCTAAAAAAGACCAAAATAGTTCTCTAAAATGAGCAAAATACCTCATTTTTCATGTTTTTCTCAAAAAACTCCGGGATTGACTACTAACACATACAAATTTCTATTTTTCCTATCTTATTTTTGCATAAAATCAAAAACTGAAGTCTAACACCTTCAAAAATGTCAATTATCATTTTTTCTAAAAAAGACCAAAATAGTTCTCTAAAATGAGCAAAATACTTCATTTTTCATGTTTTTCTCAAAAAATTCCGTGATTGAAGACTAACACATACAAATTTCTATTTTTCCAATTTTTTGCAAAAAATCAAAAACTGAAGTCTAACTAACACCTTCAAAAATATCAATTATCATTTTTTCTAAAAGTGTCCAAAATAGTTCTCTAAAATGAGAAAAATACTTCATTTTTCACGTTTTTCTCAAAAAACTTCGTGATTGAATACTAACACATACAAATTTCTATTTTTCCAATTTTTTTGCAAAAAATCAAAAACTGAAGTCTAACCCCTTCAAAAATATCAATTATCATTTTTTCTAAAAGAGACCAAAATAGTTATCTAAAATGAGAAAAATACTTCATTTTTCATGTTTTTCTCAAAAAACTCCGTGATTGAAGACTAACACGTACAAATTTCTATTTTTCCTATTTTTTGCATAAAATCAAAAACTGAAGTCTAACACCTTCAAAAATATCAATTATCATTTTTTTCTAAAAAAGGCGAAAATAGTTCTCTAAAATGAGCAAAATACTTCATTTTTCATGATTTTCTCAAAAAACTCCGGGATTGAAGACTAACACATACAAATTTCAATTTTTCCAATTTTTTGCATAAAATCAAAAACTGAAGTCTAACACCTTAAAAAAAGTCAATTATCATTTTTTCTAAAAGAGTCCAAAATAGTTCTCTAAAATGAGCAAAATACTTCATTTTTCATTTTTTTCTCAAAAAACTTCGTGATTGAAGACTAACACATACAAATTTCTATTTTTCCTATTTTTTGCAAAAAATAAAAAACTGAAGTCTAACACCTTCAAAAATATAAATTATCATTTTTTCTAAAAAAGACCAAAATCTTTCTCTAAAATGAGCAAAATACCTCATTTTTCATGTTTTTCTCAAAAAACTCTGGGATTGAAGACTAACACATACAAATTTCTATTTTTCCTATCTTATTTTTGCATAAAATCAAAAACTGAAGTCTAACACCTTCAAAAATATCAATTATCATTTTTTCTAAAAAAGACCAAAATAGTTCTCTAAAATGAGCAAAATACTTCATTTTTCATTTTTTTCTCAAAAAATTCCGTGATTGAAGACTAACACATACAAATTTCTATTTTTCCAATTTTTTGCAAAAAATCAAAAACTGAAGTCTAACACCTTCAAAAATATCAATTATCATTTTTTCTAAAAGAGTCCAAAATAGTTCTCTAAAATGAGCAAAATACTTCATTTTTCATGTTTTTCTCAAAAAACTTCGTGATTGAATACTAACACATACAAATTTCTATTTTTCCAATTTTTTTGCAAAAAATCAAAAACTGAAGTCTAACCCCTTCAAAAATATCAATTGTCATTTTTTCTAAAAGAGACCAAAATAGTTCTCTAAAATGAGAAAAATACTTCATTTTTCATGTTTTTCTCAAAAAACTCCGTGATTGAAGACTAACACGTACAAATTTCTATTTTTCCTATTTTTTGCAAAAAATAAAAAACTGAAGTCTAACACCTTCAAAAATATCAATTATCATTTTTTTCTAAAAAAGACGAAAATAGTTCTCTAAAATGAGCAAAATACTTCATTTTTCATGATTTTCTCAAAAAACTCCGGGATTGAAGACTAACACATACAAATTTCAATTTTTCTAATTTTTTGCATAAAATCAAAAACTGAAGTCTAACACCTTCAAAAATATCAATTATCATTTTTTTCTAAAAAAGACGAAAATAGTTCTCTAAAATGAGCAAAATACTTCATTTTTCATGATTTTCTCAAAAAACTCCGGGATTGAAGACTAACACATACAAATTTCAAAATTTCCAATTTTTTGCATAAAATCAAAAACTGAAGTCTAACACCTTCAAAAATATCAATTATCATTTTTTTCTAAAAAAGACGAAAATAGTTCTCTAAAATGAGCAAAATACTTCATTTTTCATGATTTTCTCAAAAAACTCCGGGATTGAAGACTAACACATAGAAATTTTAATTTTTCCAATTTTTTGCATAAAATCAAAAACTGAAGTCTAACACCTTAAAAAATGTCAATTATCATTTTTTCTAAAAGAGTCCAAAATAGTTCTCTAAAATGAGCAAAATACTTCATTTTTCATGTTTTTCTCAAAAAACTTCGTGATTGAAGACTAACACATACAAATTTCTATTTTTCCTATTTTTTACAAAAAATAAAAAACTGAAGTCTAACACCTTCAAAAATATCAATTATCATTTTTTCTAAAAAAGACCAAAATCTTTCTCTAAAATGAGCAAAATACCTCATTGTTCATGTTTTTCTCAAAAAACTCCGGGATTGAAGACTAACACATACAAATTTCTATTTTTCCTATCTTATTTTTGCATAAAATCAAAAACTGAAGTCTAACACCTTCAAAAATATCAATTATCATTTTTTCTAAAAAAGACCAAAATAGTTCTCTAAAATGAGCAAAATACTTCATTTTTCATGTTTTTCTCAAAACATTCCGTGATTGAAGAGTAACACATACAAATTTCTATTTTTCCAATTTTTTGCAAAAAATCAAAAACTGAAGTCTAACACCTTCAAAAATATCAATTATCATTTTTTCTAAAAGTGTCCAAAATAGTTCTCTAAAATGAGAAAAATACTTCATTTTTCATGTTTTTCTCAAAAAACTTCGTGATTGAATACTAACACATACAAATTTCTAATTTTCCAATTTTTTTGCAAAAAATCAAAAACTGAAGTCTAACCCCTTCAAAAATATCAATTATCATTTTTTCTAAAAGAGACCAAAATAGTTCTCTAAAATGAGAAAAATACTTAATTTTTCATGGTTTTCTCAAAAAACTCCGTCATTGAAGACTAACATGTACAAATTTATATTTTTTCTATTTTTTGCATAAAATCAAAAACTAAAGTCTAACACCTTCAAAAATATCAATTATCATTTTTTTCTAAAAAAGACGAAAATAGTTCTCTAAAATGAGCAAAATACTTCATTTTTCATGATTTTCTCAAAAAACTCCGGGATTGAAGACTAACACAAACAAATTTTAATTTTTCCAATTTTTTGCATAAAATCAAAAACTGAAGTCTAACACCTTAAAAAATGTCAATTATCATTTTTTCTAAAAGAGTCCAAAATAGTTCTCTAAAATGAGCAAAATACTTCATTTTTCATGTTTTTCTCAAAAAACTTCGTGATTGAAGACTAACACATACAAATTCCTATTTTTCCTATTTTTTGCAAAAAATAAAAAACTGAAGTCTAACACCTTCAAAAACATAAATTATCATTTTTTCTAAAAAAGACCAAAATCTTTCTCTAAAATGAGCAAAATACCTCATTGTTCATGTTTTTCTCAAAAAACTCCGGGATTGAAGACTAACACATACAAATTTCTATTTTTCCTACCTTATTTTTGCATAAAATCAAAAACGAAGTCTAACACCTTCAAAAATATCAATTATCATTTTTTCTAAAAAAGACCAAAATAGTTCTCTAAAATGACCAAAATACTTCATTTTTCATGTTTTTCTCAAAAAATTCCGTGATTGAAGACTAACACATACAAATTTCTATTTTTCCAATTTTTTGCAAAAAATCAAAAACTGAAGTCTAACACCTTCAAAAATATCAATTATCATTTTTTCTAAAAGAGTCCAAAATAGTTCTCTAAAATGAGCAAAATACTTCATTTTTCACGTTTTTCTCAAAAAACTTCGTGATTGAATACTAACACATACAAATTTCTATTTTTCCAATCTTTTTGAAAAAAATCAAAAACTGAAGTCTAACCCCTTCAAAAATATCAATTGTCATTTTTTCTAAAAGAGACCAAAATAGTTCTCTAAAATGAGAAAAATACTTCATTTTTCATGTTTTTCTCAAAAAACTCCGTGATTGAAGACTAACACGTACAAATTTCTATTTTTCCTATTTTTTGCAAAAAATAAAAAACTGAAATCTAACACCTTCAAAAATATCAATTATCATTTTTTTCTAAAAAAGACGAAAATAGTTCTCTAAAATGAGCAAAATACTTCATTTTTCATGATTTTCTCAAAAAACTCCGGGATTGAAGACTAACACATACAAATTTCAATTTTTCTAATTTTTTGCATAAAATCAAAAACTGAAGTCTAACAACTTCAAAAATATCAATTATCATTTTTTTCTAAAAAAGACGAAAATAGTTCTCTAAAATGAGCAAAATACTTCATTTTTCATGATTTTCTCAAAAAACTTCGGGATTGAAGACTAACACATACAAATTTCAAATTTTCCAATTTTTTGCATAATATCAAAAACTGAAGTCTAACACCTTCAAAAATATCAATTATCATTTTTTCTAAAAGAGTCCAAAATAGTTCTCTAAAATGAGCAAAATACTTCATTTTTCATGTTTTTCTCAAAAATCTTCGTGATTGAAGACTAACACATACAAATTTCTATTTTTCCTAATTTTTGCAAAAAATAAAAAACTGAAGTCTAACACCTTCAAAAATATCAATTATCATTTTTTCTAAAAAAGACCAAAATAGTTCTCTAAAATGAGCAAAATACCTCATTTTTCATGTTTTTCTCAAAAAACTCCGGGATTGACTACTAACACATACAAATTTCTATTTTTCCTATCTTATTTTTGCATAAAATCAAAAACTGAAGTCTAACACCTTCAAAAATGTCAATTATCATTTTTTCTAAAAAAGACCAAAATAGTTCTCTAAAATGAGCAAAATACTTCATTTTTCAGGTTTTTCTCAAAAAATTCCGTGATTGAAGACTAACACATACAAATTTCTATTTTTCCAATTTTTTGCAAAAAATCAAAAACTGAAGTCTAACTAACACCTTCAAAAATATCAATTATCATTTTTTCTAAAAGTGTCCAAAATAGTTCTCTAAAATGAGAAAAATACTTCATTTTTCACGTTTTTCTCAAAAAACTTCGTGATTGAATACTAACACATACAAATTTCTATTTTTCCAATTTTTTTGCAAAAAATCAAAAACTGAAGTCTAACCCCTTCAAAAATATCAATTATCATTTTTTCTAAAAGAGACCAAAATAGTTATCTAAAATGGGAAAAATACTTCATTTTTCATGTTTTTCTCAAAAAACTCCGTGATTGAAGACTAACACGTACAAATTTCTATTTTTCCTATTTTTTGCATAAAATCAAAAACTGAAGTCTAACACCTTCAAAAATATCAATTATAATTTTTTTCTAAAAAAGGCGAAAATAGTTCTCTAAAATGAGCAAAATACTTCATTTTTCATGATTTTCTCAAAAAACTCCGGGATTGAAGACTAACACATACAAATTTCAATTTTTCCAATTTTTTGCATAAAATCAAAAACTGAAGTCTAACACCTTAAAAAATGTCAATTATCATTTTTTCTAAAAGAGTCCAAAATAGTTCTCTAAAATGAGCAAAATACTTCATTTTTCATTTTTTTCTCAAAAAACTTCGTGATTGAAGACTAACACATACAAATTTCTATTTTTCCTATTTTTTGCAAAAAATAAAAAACTGAAGTCTAACACCTTCAAAAATATCAATTATCATTTTTTCTAAAAAAGACCAAAATCTTTCTCTAAAATGAGCAAAATACCTCATTTTTCATGTTTTTCTCAAAAAACTCTGGGATTGAAGACTAACACATACAAATTTCTATTTTTCATATCTTATTTTTGCATAAAATCAAAAACTGAAGTCTAACACCTTCAAAAATATCAATTATCATTTTTTCTAAAAAAGACCAAAATAGTTCTCTAAAATGAGCAAAATACTTCATTTTTCATTTTTTTCTCAAAAAATTCCGTGATTGAAGACTAACACATACAAATTTCTATTTTTCCAATTTTTTGCAAAAAATCAAAAACTGAAGTCTAACACCTTCAAAAATATCAATTATCATTTTTTCTAAAAGAGTCCAAAATAGTTCTCTAAAATGAGCAAAATACTTCATTTTTCATGTTTTTCTCAAAAAACTTCGTGATTGAATACTAACACATACAAATTTCTATTTTTCCAATTTTTTTGCAAAAAATCAAAAACTGAAGTCTAACCCCTTCAAAAATATCAATTGTCATTTTTTCTAAAAGAGACCAAAATAGTTCTCTAAAATGAGAAAAATACTTCATTTTTCATGTTTTTCTCAAAAAACTCCGTGATTGAAGACTAACACGTACAAATTTCTATTTTTCCTATTTTTTGCAAAAAATAAAAAACTGAAGTCTAACACCTTCAAAAATATCAATTATCATTTTTTTCTAAAAAAGACGAAAATAGTTCTCTAAAATGAGCAAAATACTTCATTTTTCATGATTTTCTCAAAAAACTCCGGGATTGAAGACTAACACATACAAATTTCAATTTTTCTAATTTTTTGCATAAAATCAAAAACTGAAGTCTAACACCTTCAAAAATATCAATTATCATTTTTTTCTAAAAAAGACGAAAATAGTTCTCTAAAATGAGCAAAATACTTCATTTTTCATGATTTTCTCAAAAAACTCCGGGATTGAAGACTAACACATACAAATTTCAAAATTTCCAATTTTTTGCATAAAATAAAAAACTGAAGTCTAACACCTTCAAAAATATCAATTATCATTTTTTCTAAAAGAGTCCAAAATAGTTCTCTAAAATGAGCAAAATACTTCATTTTTCATGTTTTTCTCAAAAATCTTCGTGATTGAAGACTAACACATACAAATTTCTATTTTTCCTATTTTTTGCAAAAAATAAAAAACTGAAGTCTAACACCTTCAAAAATATCAATTATCATTTTTTCTAAAAAAGACCAAAATAGTTCTCTAAAATGAGCAAAATACCTCATTTTTCATGTTTTTCTCAAAAAACTCCGGGATTGACTACTAACACATACAAATTTCTATTTTTCCTATCTTATTTTTGCATAAAATCAAAAACCGAAGTCTAACACCTTCAAAAATGTCAATTATCATTTTGTCTAAAAAAGACCAAAATAGTTCTCTAAAATGAGCAAAATACTTCATTTTTCATGATTTTCTCAAAAAACTCCGGGATTGAAGACTAACACATACAAATTTCAAAATTTCCATTTTTTTGCATAAAATCAAAAACTGAAGTCTAACACCTTAAAAAATGTCAATTATCATTTTTTCTAAAAGAGTCCAAAATAGTTCTCTAAAATGAGCAAAATAATTCATTTTTCATGTTTTTCTCAAAAAACTTCGTGATTGAAGACTAACACATACAAATTTCTATTTTTCCTATTTTTTGCAAAAAATAAAAAACTGAAGTCTAACACCTTCAAAAATATCAATTATCATTTTTTCTAAAAAAGACCAAAATCTTTCTCTAAAATGAGCAAAATACCTCATTGTTCATGTTTTTCTCAAAAAACTCCGGGATTGAAGACTAACACATACAAATTTCTATTTTTCCTATCTTATTTTTGCATAAAATCAAAAACTTAAGTCTAACACCTTCAAAAATATCAATTATCATTTTTTCTAAAAAAGACCAAAATAGTTCTCTAAAATGAGCAAAATACTTCATTTTTCATGTTTTTCTCAAAACATTCCGTGATTGAAGAGTAACACATACAAATTTCTATTTTTCCAATTTTTTGCAAAAAATCAAAAACTGAAGTCTAACACCTTCAAAAATATCAATTATCATTTTTTCTAAAAGTGTCCAAAATAGTTCTCTAAAATGAGAAAAATACTTCATTTTTCATGTTTTTCTCAAAAAACTTCGTGATTGAATACTAACACATACAAATTTCTAATTTTCCAATTTTTTTGCAAAAAATCAAAAACTGAAGTCTAACCCCTTCAAAAATATCAATTATCATTTTTTCTAAAAGAGACCAAAATAGTTCTCTAAAATGAGAAAAATACTTCATTTTTCATGGTTTTCTCAAAAAACTCCGTGATTGAAGACTAACACGTACAAATTTCTATTTTTCCTATTTTTTGCATAAAATCAAAAACTGAAGTCTAACACCTTCAAAAATATCAATTATCATTTTTTTCTAAAAAAGACGAAAATAGTTCTCTAAAATGAGCAAAATACTTCATTTTTCATGATTTTCTCAAAAAACTCCGGGATTGAAGACTAACACATACAAATTTTAATTTTTCCAATTTTTTGCATAAAATCAAAAACTGAAGTCTAACACCTTAAAAAATGTCAATTATCATTTTTTCTAAAAGAGTCCAAAATAGTTCTCTAAAATGAGCAAAATACTTCATTTTTCATGTTTTTCTCAAAAAACTTCGTGATTGAAGACTAACACATACAAATTTCTATTTTTCCTATTTTTTGCAAAAAATAAAAAACTGAAGTCTAACACCTTCAAAAATATCAATTATCATTTTTTCTAAAAAAGACCAAAATCTTTCTCTAAAATGAGCAAAATACCTCATTGTTCATGTTTTTCTCAAAAAACTCCGGGATTGAAGACTAACACATACAAATTTCTATTTTTCCTATCTTATTTTTGCATAAAATCAAAAACTGAAGTCTAACACCTTCAAAAATATCAATTATCATTTTTTCTAAAAAAGACCAAAATAGTTCTCTAAAATGACCAAAATACTTCATTTTTCATGTTTTTCTCAAAAAACTCGGGATTGAAGACTAACACATACAAATTTCTATTTTTCCTATTTTTTGCATAAATTCAAAAATTGAAGTCTAACACCTTCAAAAATATCAATTATCATTTTTTCTAAAAAAGACCAAAATAGTTCTCTAAAATGAGCAAAATACTTCATTTTTCATGATTTTCTCAAAAAACTCCGGGATTGAAGACTAACACATACAAATTTCTATTTTTCCAATTTTTTGCATAAAATCAAAAACTCGAGTCTAACACCTTCAAAAATATCAATTATCATTTTTACTAAAAAACACCAAAATAGTTCTCTAAAATGAGCAAAATACTTCATTTTTCATGTTTTTCTCAAAAAATTCCGTGATTGAAGACTAACACATACAAATTTCTATTTTTCCAATTTTTTGCAAAAAATCAAAAACTGAAGTCTAACACCTTCAAAAATATCAATTATCATTTTTTTCTAAAAAAGACGAAAATAGTTCTCTAAAATGAGCAAAATACTTCATTTTTCATGATTTTCTCAAAAAACTCCGGGATTGAAGACTAACACATACAAATTTCAATTTTTCCAATTTTTTGCATAAAATAAAAAACTGAAGTCTAACACCTTCAAAAATATCAATTATCATTTTTTCTAAAAGAGTCCAAAATAGTTCTCTAAAATGAGCAAAATACTTCATTTTTCATGTTTTTCTAAAAAAACTTCGTGATTGAAGACTAACACATACAAATTTCTATTTCTCCTATTTTTTGCAAAAAATAAAAAACTGAAGTCTAACACCTTCAAAAATATCAATTATCATTTTTTCTAAAAAAGACCAAAATAGTTCTCTAAAATGAGCAAAATACCTCATTTTTCATGTTTTTCTCAAAAAACTCCGGGATTGACTACTAACACATACAAATTTCTATTTTTCCTATCTTATTTTTGCATAAAATCAAAAACTGAAGTCTAACACCTTCAAAAATATCAATTATCATTTTTTCTAAAAAAGACCAAAATAGTTCTCTAAAATGAGCAAAATACTTCATTTTTCATGTTTTTCTCAAAAAATTCCGTGATTGAAGAGTAACACATACAAATTTCTATTTTTCCAATTTTTTGCAAAAAATCAAAAACTGAAGTCTAACACCTTCAAAAATATCAATTATCATTTTTCCTAAAAGTGTCCAAAATAGTTCTCTAAAATGAGAAAAATACTTCATTTTTCATGTTTTTCTCAAAAAACTTCGTGATTGAAGACTAACACATACAAATTTCTATTTTTTCATTTTTTTGGAAAAAATCAAAAACTGAAGTCTAACACCTTCAAAAATATCAATTATCATTTTTTTCTAAAAAAGACGAAAATAGTTCTCTAAAATGAGCAAAATACTTCATTTTTCATGATTTTCTCAAAAAACTCCGGGATTGAAGACTAACACATACAAATTTCAATTTTTCCAATTTTTTGCATAAAATAAAAAACTGAAGTCTAACACCTTCAAAAATATCAATTATCATTTTTTCTAAAAGAGTCCAAAATAGTTCTCTAAAATGAGCAAAATACTTCATTTTTCATGTTTTTCTAAAAAAACTTCGAGATTGAAGACTAACACATACAAATTTCTATTTTTCCTATTTTTTGCAAAAAATAAAAAACTGAAGTCTAACACCTTCAAAAATATCAATTATCATTTTTTCTAAAAAAGACCAAAATAGTTCTCTAAAATGAGCAAAATACCTCATTTTTCATGTTTTTCTCAAAAAACTCCGGGATTGACTACTAACACATACAAATTTCTATTTTTCCTATCTTATTTTTGCATAAAATCAAAAACTGAAGTCGAACACCTTCAAAAATATCAATTATCATTTTTTCTAAAAAAGACCAAAATAGTTCTCTAAAATGAGCAAAATACTTCATTTTTCATGTTTTTCTCAAAAAATTCCGTGATTGAAGAGTAACACATACAAATTTCTATTTTTCCAATTTTTTGCAAAAAATCAAAAACTGAAGTCTAACACCTTCAAAAATATCAATTATCATTTTTTCTAAAAGTGTCCAAAATAGTTCTCTAAAATGAGAAAAATACTTCATTTTTCATGTTTTTCTCAAAAAACTTCGTGATTGAATACTAACACATACAAATTTCTATTTTTCCAATTTTTTTGCAAAAAATCAAAAACTGAAGTCTAACCCCTTCAAAAATATCAATTATCATTTTTTCTAAAAGAGACCAAAATAGTTCTCCAAAATGAGAAAAATACTACTTTTTTCATGTTTTTCTCAAAAAACTCCGTGATTGAAGACTAACACGTACAAATTTCTATTTTTCCTATTTTTTGCATAAAATCAAAAACTGAAGTCTAACACCTTCAAAAATATCAATTATCATTTTTTTCTAAAAAAGACGAAAATAGTTCTCTAAAATGAGCAAAATACTTCATTTTTCATGATTTTCTCAAAAAACTCCGGGATTGAAGACTAACACATACAAATTTTAATTTTTCCAATTTTTTGCATAAAATCAAAAACTGAAGTCTAACACCTTAAAAAATGTCAATTATCATTTTTTCTAAAAGAGTCCAAAATAGTTCTCTAAAATGAGCAAAATACTTCATTTTTCATGTTTTTCTCAAAAAACTTCGTGATTGAAGACTAACACATACAAATTTCTATTTTTCCTATTTTTTGCAAAAAATAAAAAACTGAAGTCTAACACCTTCAAAAATATCAATTATCATTTTTTCTAAAAAAGACCAAAATCTTTCTCTAAAATGAGCAAAATACCTCATTGTTCATGTTTTTCTCAAAAAACTCCGGGATTGAAGACTAACACATACAAATTTCTATTTTTCCTATCTTATTTTTGCATAAAATCAAAAACTGAAGTCTAACACCTTCAAAAATATCAATTATCATTTTTTCTAAAAAAGACCAAAATAGTTCTCTAAAATGAGCAAAATACTTCATTTTTCATGTTTTTCTCAAAACATTCCGTGATTGAAGAGTAACACATACAAATTTCTATTTTTCCAATTTTTTGCAAAAAATCAAAAACTGAAGTCTAACACCTTCAAAAATATCAATTATCATTTTTTCTAAAAGTGTCCAAAATAGTTCTCTAAAATGAGAAAAATACTTCATTTTTCATGTTTTTCTCAAAAAACTTCGTGATTGAATACTAACACATACAAATTTCTAATTTTCCAATTTTTTTGCAAAAAATCAAAAACTGAAGTCTAACCCCTTCAAAAATATCAATTATCATTTTTTCTAAAAGAGACCAAAATAGTTCTCTAAAATGAGAAAAATACTTAATTTTTCATGGTTTTCTCAAAAAACTCCGTCATTGAGGACTAACATGTACAAATTTATATTTTTCCTATTTTTTGCATAAAATCAAAAACTGAAGTCTAACACCTTCAAAAATATCAATTATCATTTTTTTCTAAAAAAGACGAAAATAGTTCTCTAAAATGAGCAAAATACTTCATTTTTCAAGATTTTCTCAAAAAACTCCGGGATTGAAGACTAACACATACAAATTTTAATTTTTCCAATTTTTTGCATAAAATCAAAAACTGAAGTCTAACACCTTAAAAAATGTCAATTATCATTTTTTCTAAAAGAGTCCAAAATAGTTCTCTAAAATGAGCAAAATACTTCATTTTTCATGTTTTTCTCAAAAAACTTCGTGATTGAAGACTAACACATACAAATTTCTATTTTTCCTATTTTTTGCAAAAAATAAAAAACTGAAGTCTAACACCTTAAAAAACATAAATTATCATTTTTTCTAAAAAAGACCAAAATATTTCTCTAAAATGAACAAAATACCTCATTGTTCATGTTTTTCTCAAAAAACTCCGGGATTGAAGACTAACACATACAAATTTCTATTTTTCCTATCTTATTTTTGCATAAAATCAAAAACTGAAGTCTAACACCTTCAAAAATATCAATTATCATTTTTTCTAAAAAAGACCAAAATAGTTCTCTAAAATGACCAAAATACTTCATTTTTCAAGATTTTCTCAAAAAACTCCGGGATTGAAGACTAACACATACAAATTTCTATTTTTCCAATTTTTTTGCAAAAAATCAAAAACTGAAGTCTAACACCTTCAAAAATATCAATTGTCATTTTTTCTAAAAGAGACCAAAATAGTTCTCTAAAATGAGAAAAATACTTCATGTTTCATGTTTTTCTCAAAAAACTCCGTGATTGAAGACTAACACGTACAAATTTCTATTTTTCCTATTTTTTGCAAAAAATAAAAAACTGAAATCTAACACCTTCAAAAATATCAATTATCATTTTTTTCTAAAAAAGACGAAAATAGTTCTCTAAAATGAGCAAAATACTTCATTTTTCATGATTTTCTCAAAAAACTCCGGGATTGAAGACTAACACATACAAATTTCAATTTTTCTAATTTTTTGCATAAAATCAAAAACTGAAGTCTAACACCTTCAAAAATATCAATTATCATTTTTTTCTAAAAAAGACGAAAATAGTTCTCTAAAATGAGCAAAAATACTTCATTTTTCATGATTTTCTCAAAAAACTCCGGGATTACAAATTTCAATTTTTCCAATTTTTTGCATAAAATAAAAAACTGAAGTCTAACACCTTCAAAAATATCAATTATCATTTTTTCTAAAAGAGTCCAAAATAGTTCTCTAAAATGAGCAAAATACTTCATTTTTCATGTTTTTCTAAAAAAACTTCGAGATTGAAGACTAACACATACAAATTTCTATTTTTCCTATTTTTTGCAAAAAATAAAAAACTGAAGTCTAACACCTTCAAAAATATCAATTATCATTTTTTCTAAAAAAGACCAAAATAGTTCTCTAAAATGAGCAAAATACCTCATTTTTCATGTTTTTCTCAAAAAACTTTGGGATTGACTACTAATACATACAAATTTCTATTTTTCCTATCTTATTTTTGCATAAAATCAAAAACTGAAGTCGAACACCTTCAAAAATATCAATTATCATTTTTTCTAAAAAAGACCAAAATAGTTCTCTAAAATGAGCAAAATACTTCATTTTTCATGTTTTTCTCAAAAAATTCCGTGATTGAAGAGTAACACGTACAAATTTCTATTTTTCCAATTTTTTGCAAAAAATCAAAAACTGAAGTCTAACACCTTCAAAAATATCAATTATCATTTTTTCTAAAAGTGTCCAAAATAGTTCTCTAAAATGAGAAAAATACTTCATTTTTCATGTTTTTCTCAAAAAACTTCGTGATTGAATACTAACACATACAAATTTCTATTTTTCCAATTTTTTTGCAAAAAATCAAAAACTGAAGTCTAACCCCTTCAAAAATATCAATTATCATTTTTTCTAAAAGAGACCAAAATAGTTCTCTAAAATGAGAAAAATACTACTTTTTTCATGTTTTTCTCAAAAAACTCCGTGATTGAAGACTAACACGTACAAATTTCTATTTTTCCTATTTTTTGCATAAAATCAAAAACTGAAGTCTAACACCTTCAAAAATATCAATTATCATTTTTTTCTAAAAAAGACGAAAATAGTTCTCTAAAATGAGCAAAATACTTCATTTTTCATGATTTTCTCAAAAAACTCCCGGATTGAAGACTAACACATACAAATTTTAATTTTTCCAATTTTTTGCATAAAATCAAAAACTGAAGTCTAACACCTTAAAAAATGTCAATTATCATTTTTTCTAAAAGAGTCCAAAATAGTTCTCTAAAATGAGCAAAATACTTCATTTTTCATGTTTTTCACAAAAAACTTCGTGATTGAAGACTAACACATAAAAATTCCTATTTTTCCTATTTTTTGCAAAAAATAAAAAACTGAAGTCTAACACCTTCAAAAATATCAATTATCATTTTTTCTAAAAAAGACCAAAATAGTTCTCTAAAATGAGCAAAATACCTCATTTTTCATGTTTTTCTCAAAAAACTCCGGGATTGACTACTAACACATACAAATTTCTATTTTTCCTATCTTATTTTTGCATAAAATCAAAAACCGAAGTCTAACACCTTCAAAAATGTCAATTATCATTTTTTCTAAAAAAGACCAAAATAGTTCTCAAAAATGAGCAAAATACTTCATTTTTCATGATTTTCTCAAAAAACTCCGGGATTGAAGACTAACACATACAAATTTCAAAATTTCCAATTTTTTGCATAAAATCAAAAACTGAAGTCTAACACCTTAAAAAATGTCAATTATCATTTTTTCTAAAAGAGTCCAAAATAGTTCTCTAAAATGAGCAAAATACTTCATTTTTCATGTTTTTCTCAAAAAACTTCGTGATTG
Source organism: Luzula sylvatica (assembly GCA_946800325.1). Lineage (NCBI taxonomy): Eukaryota > Viridiplantae > Streptophyta > Magnoliopsida > Poales > Juncaceae > Luzula > Luzula sylvatica. The sequence continues at coordinate 66,551,608 of OX326959.1, read as the reverse complement.
AAGACTAACACATACAAATTTCTATTTTTCCTATTTTTTGCAAAAAATAAAAAACTGAAGTCTAACACCTTCAAAAATATCAATTATCATTTTTTCTAAAAAAGACCAAAATCTTTCTCTAAAATGAGCAAAATACCTCATTGTTCATGTTTTTCTCAAAAAACTCCGGGATTGAAGACTAACACATACAAATTTCTATTTTTCCTATCTTATTTTTGCATAAAATCAAAAACTGAAGTCTAACACCTTCAAAAATATCAATTATCATTTTTTCTAAAAAAGACCAAAATAGTTCTCTAAAATGAGCAAAATACTTCAATTTTCATGTTTTTCTCAAAACATTCCGTGATTGAAGAGTAACACATACAAATTTCTATTTTTCCAATTTTTTGCAAAAAATCAAAAACTGAAGTCTAACACCTTCAAAAATATCAATTATCATTTTTTCTAAAAGTGTCCAAAATAGTTCTCTAAAATGAGAAAAATACTTCATTTTTCATGTTTTTCTCAAAAAACTTCGTGATTGAATACTAACACATACAAATTTCTAATTTTCCAATTTTTTTGCAAAAAATCAAAAACTGAAGTCTAACCCCTTCAAAAATATCAATTATCATTTTTTCTAAAAGAGACCAAAATAGTTCTCTAAAATGAGAAAAATACTTCATTTTTCATGGTTTTCTCAAAAAACTCCGTCATTGAAGACTAACATGTACAAATTTCTATTTTTCCTATTTTTTGCATAAAATCAAAAACTGAAGTCTAACACCTTCAAAAATATCAATAATCATTTTTTTCTAAAAAAGACGAAAATAGTTCTCTAAAATGAGCAAAATACTTCATTTTTCATGATTTTCTCAAAAAACTCCGGGATTGAAGACTAACACATACAAATTTTAATTTTTCCAATTTTTTGCATAAAATCAAAAACTGAAGTCTAACACCTTAAAAAATGTCAATTATCATTTTTTCTAAAAGAGTCCAAAATAGTTCTCTAAAATGAGCAAAATACTTCATTTTTCATGTTTTTCTCAAAAAACTTCGTGATTGAAGACTAACACATACAAATTTCTATTTTTCCTATTTTTTGCAAAAAATAAAAAACTGAAGTCTAACACCTTCAAAAACATAAATTATCATTTTTTCTAAAAAAGACCAAAATCTTTCTCTAAAATGAGCAAAATACCTCATTGTTCAAGTTTTTCTCAAAAAACTCCGGGATTGAAGACTAACACATACAAATTTCTATTTTTCCTATCTTATTTTTGCATAAAATCAAAAACTGAAGTCTAACACCTTCAAAAATATCAATTATCATTTTTTCTAAAAAAGACCAAAATAGTTCTCTAAAATGACCAAAATACTTCATTTTTCATGTTTTTCTCAAAAAACTCGGGATTGAAGACTAACACATACAAATTTCTATTTTTCCTATTTTTTGCATAAATTCAAAAATTGAAGTCTAACACCTTCAAAAATATCAATTATCATTTTTTATAAAAAAGACCAAAATAGTTCTCTAAAATGAGCAAAATACTTCATTTTTCATGATTTTCTCAAAAAACTCCGGGATTGAAGACTAACACATACAAATTTCTATTTTTCCAATTTTTTGCATAAAATCAAAAACTCGAGTCTAACACCTTCAAAAATATCAATTATCATTTTTACTAAAAAACACCAAAATAGTTCTCTAAAATGAGCAAAATACTTCGTTTTTCATGTTTTTCTCAAAAAATTCCGTGATTGAAGACTAACACATACAAATTTCTATTTTTCCAATTTTTTGCAAAAAATCAAAAACTGAAGTCTAACACCTTCAAAAATATCAATTATCATTTTTTTCTAAAAAAGACGAAAATACTTCTCTAAAATGAGCAAAATACTTCATTTTTCATGATTTTCTCAAAAAACTCCGGGATTGAAGACTAACACATACAAATTTCAATTTTTCCAATTTTTTGCATAAAATAAAAAACTGAAGTCTAACACCTTCAAAAATATCAATTATCATTTTTTCTAAAAGAGTCCAAAATAGTTCTCTAAAATGAGCAAAATACTTCATTTTTCATGTTTTTCTAAAAAAACTTCGTGATTGAAGACTAACACATACAAATTTCTATTTTTCCTATTTTTTGCAAAAAATAAAAAACTGAAGTCTAACACCTTCAAAAATATCAATTATCATTTTTTCTAAAAAAGACCAAAATAGTTCTCTAAAATGAGCAAAATACCTCATTTTTCATGTTTTTCTCAAAAAACTCCGGGATTGACTACTAACACATACAAATTTCTATTTTTCCTATCTTATTTTTGCATAAAATCAAAAACTGAAGTCTAACACCTTCAAAAATATCAATTATCATTTTTTCTAAAAAAGTCCAAAATAGTTCTCTAAAATGAGCAAAATACTTCATTTTTCATGTTTTTCTCAAAAAATTCCGTGATTGAAGAGTAACACATACAAATTTCTATTTTTCCAATTTTTTGCAAAAAATCAAAAACTGAAGTCTAACACCTTCAAAAATATCAATTATCATTTTTCCTAAAAGTGTCCAAAATAGTTCTCTAAAATGAGAAAAATACTTCATTTTTCATGTTTTTCTCAAAAAACTTCGTGATTGAAGACTAACACATACAAATTTCTATTTTTTCAATTTTTTGCAAAAAATCAAAAACTGAAGTCTAACACCTTCAAAAATATCAATTATCATTTTTTTCTAAAAAAGACGAAAATAGTTCTCTAAAATGAGCAAAATACTTCATTTTTCATGATTTTCTCAAAAAACTCCGGGATTGAAGACTAACACATACAAATTTCAATTTTTCCAATTTTTTGCATAAAATAAAAAACTGAAGTCTAACACCTTCAAAAATATCAATTATCATTTTTTCTAAAAGAGTCCAAAATAGTTCTCTAAAATGAGCAAAATACTTCATTTTTCATGTTTTTCTAAAAAAACATCGAGATTGAAGACTAACACATACAAATTTCTATTTTTCTTATTTTTTGCAAAAAATAAAAAACTGAAGTCTAACACCTTCAAAAATATCAATTATCATTTTTTTCTAAAAAAGACGAAAATAGTTCTCTAAAATGAGCAAAATACTTCATTTTTCATGATTTTCTCAAAAAACTCCGGGATTGAAGACTAACACATACAAATTTCTATTTTTCTTATTTTTTGCAAAAAATAAAAAACTGAAGTCTAACACCTTCAAAAATATCAATTATCATTTTTTCTAAAAAAGACCAAAATAGTTCTCTAAAATGAGCAAAATACCTCATTTTTCATGTTTTTCTCAAAAAACTCCGGGATTGACTACTAACACATACAAATTTCTATTTTTCCTATCTTATTTTTGCATAAAATCAAAAACTGAAGTCGAACACCTTCAAAAATATCAATTATCATTTTTTCTAAAAAAGACCAAAATAGTTCTCTAAAATGAGCAAAATACTTCATTTTTCATGTTTTTCTCAAAAAATTCCGTGATTGAAGAGTAACACATACAAATTTCTATTTTTCCATTTTTTTGCAAAAAATCAAAAACTGAAGTCTAACACCTTCAAAAATATCAATTATCATTTTTTCTAAAAGTGTCCAAAATAGTTCTCTAAAATGAGAAAAATACTTCATTTTTCATGTTTTTCTCAAAAAACTTCGTGATTGAATACTAACACATACAAATTTCTATTTTTCCAATTTTTTTGCAAAAAATCAAAAACTGAAGTCTAACCCCTTCAAAAATATCAATTATCATTTTTTCTAAAAGAGACCAAAATAGTTCTCTAAAATGAGAAAAATACTACTTTTTTCATGTTTTTCTCAAAAAACTCCGTGATTGAAGACTAACACGTACAAATTTCTATTTTTCCTATTTTTTGCATAAAATCAAAAACTGAAGTCTAACACCTTCAAAAATATCAATTATCATTTTTTTCTAAAAAAGACGAAAATAGTTCTCTAAAATGAGCAAAATACTTCATTTTTCATGATTTTCTCAAAAAACTCCGGGATTGAAGACTAACACATACAAATTTCAATTTTTCTAATTTTTTGCAAAAAATCAAAAACTGAAGTCTAACACCTTCAAAAATATCAATTATCATTTTTTTCTAAAAAAGACGAAAATAGTTCTCTAAAATGAGCAAAATACTTCATTTTTCATGATTTTCTCAAAAAACTCCGGGATTGAAGACTAACACATACAAATTTCAATTTTTCTAATTTTTTGCAAAAAATCAAAAACTGAAGTCTAACACCTTCAAAAATATCAATTATCATTTTTTTCTAAAAAAGACGAAAATAGTTCTCTAAAATGAGCAAAATACTTCATTTTTCATGTTTTTCTCAAAAAATTCCGTGATTGAAGAGTAACACATACAAATTTCTATTTTTCCAATTTTTTGCAAAAAATCAAAAACTGAAGTCTAACACCTTCAAAAATATCAATTATCATTTTTCCTAAAAGTGTCCAAAATAGTTCTCTAAAATGAGAAAAATACTTCATTTTTCATGTTTTTCTCAAAAAACTTCGTGATTGAAGACTAACACATACAAATTTCTATTTTTTCAATTTTTTGCAAAAAATCAAAAACTGAAGTCTAACACCTTCAAAAATATCAATTATCATTTTTTTCTAAAAAAGACGAAAATAGTTCTCTAAAATGAGCAAAATACTTCATTTTTCATGATTTTCTCAAAAAACTCCGGGATTGAAGACTAACACATACAAATTTCAATTTTTCCAATTTTTTGCATAAAATAAAAAACTGAAGTCTAACACCTTCAAAAATATCAATTATCATTTTTTCTAAAAGAGTCCAAAATAGTTCTCTAAAATGAGCAAAATACTTCATTTTTCATGTTTTTCTAAAAAAACATCGAGATTGAAGACTAACACATACAAATTTCTATTTTTCTTATTTTTTGCAAAAAATAAAAAACTGAAGTCTAACACCTTCAAAAATATCAATTATCATTTTTTTCTAAAAAAGACGAAAATAGTTCTCTAAAATGAGCAAAATACTTCATTTTTCATGATTTTCTCAAAAAACTCCGGGATTGAAGACTAACACATACAAATTTCTATTTTTCTTATTTTTTGCAAAAAATAAAAAACTGAAGTCTAACACCTTCAAAAATATCAATTATCATTTTTTCTAAAAAAGACCAAAATAGTTCTCTAAAATGAGCAAAATACCTCATTTTTCATGTTTTTCTCAAAAAACTCCGGGATTGACTACTAACACATACAAATTTCTATTTTTCCTATCTTATTTTTGCATAAAATCAAAAACTGAAGTCGAACACCTTCAAAAATATCAATTATCATTTTTTCTAAAAAAGACCAAAATAGTTCTCTAAAATGAGCAAAATACTTCATTTTTCATGTTTTTCTCAAAAAATTCCGTGATTGAAGAGTAACACATACAAATTTCTATTTTTCCATTTTTTTGCAAAAAATCAAAAACTGAAGTCTAACACCTTCAAAAATATCAATTATCATTTTTTCTAAAAGTGTCCAAAATAGTTCTCTAAAATGAGAAAAATACTTCATTTTTCATGTTTTTCTCAAAAAACTTCGTGATTGAATACTAACACATACAAATTTCTATTTTTCCAATTTTTTTGCAAAAAATCAAAAACTGAAGTCTAACCCCTTCAAAAATATCAATTATCATTTTTTCTAAAAGAGACCAAAATAGTTCTCTAAAATGAGAAAAATACTACTTTTTTCATGTTTTTCTCAAAAAACTCCGTGATTGAAGACTAACACGTACAAATTTCTATTTTTCCTATTTTTTGCATAAAATCAAAAACTGAAGTCTAACACCTTCAAAAATATCAATTATCATTTTTTTCTAAAAAAGACGAAAATAGTTCTCTAAAATGAGCAAAATACTTCATTTTTCATGATTTTCTCAAAAAACTCCGGGATTGAAGACTAACACATACAAATTTCAATTTTTCTAATTTTTTGCAAAAAATCAAAAACTGAAGTCTAACACCTTCAAAAATATCAATTATCATTTTTTTCTAAAAAAGACGAAAATAGTTCTCTAAAATGAGCAAAATACTTCATTTTTCATGATTTTCTCAAAAAACTCCGGGATTGAAGACTAACACATACAAATTTCAATTTTTCCAATTTTTTGCATAAAATAAAAAACTGAAGTCTAACACCTTCAAAAATATCAATTATCATTTTTTCTAAAAGAGTCCAAAATAGTTCTCTAAAATGAGCAAAATACTTCATTTTTCATGTTTTTCTAAAAAAACATCGAGATTGAAGACTAACACATACAAATTTCTATTTTTCTTATTTTTTGCAAAAAATAAAAAACTGAAGTCTAACACCTTCAAAAATATCAATTATCATTTTTTTCTAAAAAAGACGAAAATAGTTCTCTAAAATGAGCAAAATACTTCATTTTTCATGATTTTCTCAAAAAACTCCGGGATTGAAGACTAACACATACAAATTTCTATTTTTCTTATTTTTTGCAAAAAATAAAAAACTGAAGTCTAACACCTTCAAAAATATCAATTATCATTTTTTCTAAAAAAGACCAAAATAGTTCTCTAAAATGAGCAAAATACCTCATTTTTCATGTTTTTCTCAAAAAACTCCGGGATTGACTACTAACACATACAAATTTCTATTTTTCCTATCTTATTTTTGCATAAAATCAAAAACTGAAGTCGAACACCTTCAAAAATATCAATTATCATTTTTTCTAAAAAAGACCAAAATAGTTCTCTAAAATGAGCAAAATACTTCATTTTTCATGTTTTTCTCAAAAAATTCCGTGATTGAAGAGTAACACATACAAATTTCTATTTTTCCATTTTTTTGCAAAAAATCAAAAACTGAAGTCTAACACCTTCAAAAATATCAATTATCATTTTTTCTAAAAGTGTCCAAAATAGTTCTCTAAAATGAGAAAAATACTTCATTTTTCATGTTTTTCTCAAAAAACTTCGTGATTGAATACTAACACATACAAATTTCTATTTTTCCAATTTTTTTGCAAAAAATCAAAAACTGAAGTCTAACCCCTTCAAAAATATCAATTATCATTTTTTCTAAAAGAGACCAAAATAGTTCTCTAAAATGAGAAAAATACTACTTTTTTCATGTTTTTCTCAAAAAACTCCGTGATTGAAGACTAACACGTACAAATTTCTATTTTTCCTATTTTTTGCATAAAATCAAAAACTGAAGTCTAACACCTTCAAAAATATCAATTATCATTTTTTTCTAAAAAAGACGAAAATAGTTCTCTAAAATGAGCAAAATACTTCATTTTTCATGATTTTCTCAAAAAACTCCGGGATTGAAGACTAACACATACAAATTTTAATTTTTCCAATTTTTTGCATAAAATCAAAAACTGAAGTCTAACACCTTAAAAAATGTCAATTATCATTTTTTCTAAAAGAGTCCAAAATAGTTCTCTAAAATGAGCAAAATACTTCATTTTTCATGTTTTTCTCAAAAAACTTCGTGATTGAAGACTAACACATACAAATTTCTATTTTTCCTATTTTTTGCAAAAAATAAAAAACTGAAGTCTAACACCTTCAAAAATATCAATTATCATTTTTTCTAAAAAAGACCAAAATCTTTCTCTAAAATGAGCAAAATACCTCATTGTTCATGTTTTTCTCAAAAAACTCCGGGATTGAAGACTAACACATACAAATTTCTATTTTTCCTATCTTATTTTTGCATAAAATCAAAAACTGAAGTCTAACACCTTCAAAAATATCAATTATCATTTTTTCTAAAAAAGACCAAAATAGTTCTCTAAAATGAGCAAAATACTTCATTTTTCATGTTTTTCTCAAAACATTCCGTGATTGAAGAGTAACACATACAAATTTCTATTTTTCCAATTTTTTGCAAAAAATCAAAAACTGAAGTCTAACACCTTCAAAAATATCAATTATCATTTTTTCTAAAAGTGTCCAAAATAGTTCTCTAAAATGAGAAAAATACTTCATTTTTCATGTTTTTCTCAAAAAACTTCGTGATTGAATACTAACACATACAAATTTCTAATTTTCCAATTTTTTTGCAAAAAATCAAAAACTGAAGTCTAACCCCTTCAAAAATATCAATTATCATTTTTTCTAAAAGAGACCAAAATAGTTCTCTAAAATGAGAAAAATACTTAATTTTTCATGGTTTTCTCAAAAAACTCCGTCATTGAAGACTAACATGTACAAATTTATATTTTTCCTATTTTTTGCATAAAATCAAAAACTGAAGTCTAACACCTTCAAAAATATCAATTATCATTTTTTTCTAAAAAAGACGAAAATAGTTCTCTAAAATGAGCAAAATACTTCATTTTTCATGATTTTCTCAAAAAACTCCGGGATTGAAGACTAACACATACAAATTTTAATTTTTCCAATTTTTTGCATAAAATCAAAAACTGAAGTCTAACACCTTAAAAAATGTCAATTATCATTTTTTCTAAAAGAGTCCAAAATAGTTCTCTAAAATGAGCAAAATACTTCATTTTTCATGTTTTTCTCAAAAAACTTCGTGATTGAAGACTAACACATACAAATTTCTATTTTTCCTATTTTTTGCAAAAAATAAAAAACTGAAGTCTAACACCTTCAAAAACATAAATTATCATTTTTTCTAAAAAAGACCAAAATCTTTCTCTAAAATGAGCAAAATACCTCATTGTTCATGTTTTTCTCAAAAAACTCCGGGATTGAAGACTAACACATACAAATTTCTATTTTTCCTATCTTATTTTTGCATAAAATCAAAAACTGAAGTCTAACACCTTCAAAAATATCAATTATCATTTTTTCTAAAAAAGACCAAAATAGTTCTCTAAAATGAGCAAAATACTTCATTTTTCATGTTTTTCTCAAAACATTCCGTGATTGAAGAGTAACACATACAAATTTCTATTTTTCCAATTTTTTGCAAAAAATCAAAAACTGAAGTCTAACACCTTCAAAAATATCAATTATCATTTTTTCTAAAAGTGTCCAAAATAGTTCTCTAAAATGAGAAAAATACTTCATTTTTCATGTTTTTCTCAAAAAACTTCGTGATTGAATACTAACACATACAAATTTCTAATTTTCCAATTTTTTTGCAAAAAATCAAAAACTGAAGTCTAACCCCTTCAAAAATATCAATTATCATTTTTTCTAAAAGAGACCAAAATAGTTCTCTAAAATGAGAAAAATACTTAATTTTTCATGGTTTTCTCAAAAAACTCCGTCATTGAAGACTAACATGTACAAATTTATATTTTTCCTATTTTTTGCATAAAATCAAAAACTGAAGTCTAACACCTTCAAAAATATCAATTATCATTTTTTTCTAAAAAAGACGAAAATAGTTCTCTAAAATGAGCAAAATACTTCATTTTTCATGATTTTCTCAAAAAACTCCGGGATTGAAGACTAACACATACAAATTTTAATTTTTCCAATTTTTTGCATAAAATCAAAAACTGAAGTCTAACACCTTAAAAAATGTCAATTATCATTTTTTCTAAAAGAGTCCAAAATAGTTCTCTAAAATGAGCAAAATACTTCATTTTTCATGTTTTTCTCAAAAAACTTCGTGATTGAAGACTAACACATACAAATTTCTATTTTTCCTATTTTTTGCAAAAAATAAAAAACTGAAGTCTAACACCTTCAAAAACATAAATTATCATTTTTTCTAAAAAAGACCAAAATCTTTCTCTAAAATGAGCAAAATACCTCATTGTTCATGTTTTTCTCAAAAAACTCCGGGATTGAAGACTAACACATACAAATTTCTATTTTTCCTATCTTATTTTTGCATAAAATCAAAAACTGAAGTCTAACACCTTCAAAAATATCAATTATCATTTTTTCTAAAAAAGACCAAAATAGTTCTCTAAAATGACCAAAATACTTCATTTTTCATGTTTTTCTCAAAAAATTCCGTGATTGAAGACTAACACATACAAATTTCTATTTTTCTAATTTTTTGCAAAAAATCAAAAACTGAAGTCTAACACCTTCAAAAATATCAATTATCATTTTTTCTAAAAGAGTCCAAAATAGTTCTCTAAAATGAGCAAAATACTTCATTTTTCACGTTTTTCTCAAAAAACTTCGTGATTGAATACTAACACATACAAATTTCTATTTTTCCAATTTTTTTGAAAAAAAATCAAAAACTGAAGTCTAACCCCTTCAAAAATATCAATTGTCATTTTTTCTAAAAGAGACCAAAATAGTTCTCTAAAATGAGAAAAATACTTCATTTTTCATGTTTTTCTCAAAAAACTCCGTGATTGAAGACTAACACGTACAAATTTCTATTTTTCCTATTTTTTGCAAAAAATAAAAAACTGAAATCTAACACCTTCAAAAATATCAATTATCATTTTTTTCTAAAAAAGACGAAAATAGTTCTCTAAAATGAGCAAAATACTTCATTTTTCATGATTTTCTCAAAAAACTCCGGGATTGAAGACTAACACATACAAATTTCAATTTTTCTAATTTTTTGCATAAAATCAAAAACTGAAGTCTAACACCTTCAAAAATATCAATTATCATTTTTTTCTAAAAAAGACGAATATAGTTCTCTAAAATGAGCAAAATACTTCATTTTTCATGATTTTCTCAAAAAACTCCGGGATTGAAGACTAACACATACAAATTTTAATTTTTCCAATTTTTTGCATAAAATCAAAAACTGAAGTCTAACACCTTAAAAAATGTCAATTATCATTTTTTCTAAAAGAGTCCAAAATAGTTCTCTAAAATGAGCAAAATACTTCATTTTTCATGTTTTTCTCAAAAAACTTCGTGATTGAAGACTAACACATAAAAATTCCTATTTTTCCTATTTTTTGCAAAAAATAAAAAACTGAAGTCTAACACCTTCAAAAATATCAATTATCATTTTTTCTAAAAAAGACCAAAATAGTTCTCTAAAATGAGCAAAATACCTCATTTTTCATGTTTTTCTCAAAAAACTCCGGGATTGACTACTAACACATACAAATTTCTATTTTTCCTATCTTATTTTTGCATAAAATCAAAAACTGAAGTCTAACACCTTCAAAAATGTCAATTATCATTTTTTCTAAAAAAGACCAAAATAGTTCTCTAAAATGAGCAAAATACTTCATTTTTCATGATTTTCTCAAAAAACTCCGGGATTGAAGACTAACACATACAAATTTCAAAATTTCCAATTTTTTGCATAAAATCAAAAACTGAAGTCTAACACCTTAAAAAATGTCAATTATCATTTTTTCTAAAAGAGTCCAAAATAGTTCTCTAAAATGAGCAAAATACCTCATTGTTCATGTTTTTCTCAAAAAACTTCGTGATTGAAGAGTAACACATACAAATTTCTATTTTTCCAATTTTTTGCAAAAAATCAAAAACTGAAGTCTAACACCTTCAAAAATATCAATTATCATTTTTTCTAAAAGTGTCCAAAATAGTTCTCTAAAATGAGAAAAATACTTCATTTTTCATGTTTTTCTCAAAAAACTTCGTGATTGAATACTAACACATACAAATTTCTAATTTTCCAATTTTTTTGCAAAAAATCAAAAACTGAAGTCTAACCCCTTCAAAAATATCAATTATCATTTTTTCTAAAAGAGACCAAAATAGTTCTCTAAAATGAGAAAAATACTTCATTTTTCATGGTTTTCTCAAAAAACTCCGTCATTGAAGACTAACATGTAAAAATTTCTATTTTTCCTATATTTTGCATAAAATCAAAAACTGAAGTCTAACACCTTCAAAAATATCAATTATCATTTTTTTCTAAAAAAGACGAAAATAGTTCTCTAAAATGAGCAAAATACTTCATTTTTCATGATTTTCTCAAAAAACTCCGGGATTGAAGACTAACACATACAAATTTTAATTTTTCCAATTTTTTGCATAAAATAAAAAACTGAAGTCTAACACCTTAAAAAATGTCAATTATCATTTTTTCTAAAAGAGTCCAAAATAGTTCTCTAAAATGAGCAAAATACTTCATTTTTCATGTTTTTCTCAAAAAACTTCGTGATTGAAGACTAACACATACAAATTTCTATTTTTCCTATTTTTTGCAAAAAATAAAAAACTGAAGTCTAACACCTTCAAAAACATAAATTATCATTTTTTCTAAAAAAGACCAAAATCTTTCTCTAAAATGAGCAAAATACCTCATTGTTCAAGTTTTTCTCAAAAAACTCCGGGATTGAAGACTAACACATACAAATTTCTATTTTTCCTATCTTATTTTTGCATAAAATCAAAAACTGAAGTCTAACACCTTCAAAAATATCAATTATCATTTTTTCTAAAAAAGACCAAAATAGTTCTCTAAAATGACCAAAATACTTCATTTTTCATGTTTTTCTCAAAAAACTCGGGATTGAAGACTAACACATACAAATTTCTATTTTTCCTATTTATTGCATAAATTCAAAAATTGAAGTCTAACACCTTCAAAAATATCAACTATCATTTTTTCCAAAAAAGACCAAAATAGTTCTCTAAAATGAGCAAAATACTTCATTTTTCATGATTTTCTCAAAAAACTCCGGGATTGAAGACTAACACATACAAATTTCTATTTTTCCAATTTTTTGCATAAAATCAAAAACTCGAGTCTAACACCTTCAAAAATATCAATTATCATTTTTACTAAAAAACACCAAAATAGTTCTCTAAAATGAGCAAAATACTTCATTTTTCATGTTTTTCTCAAAAAATTCCGTGATTGAAGACTAACACATACAAATTTCTATTTTTCCAATTTTTTGCAAAAAATCAAAAACTGAAGTCTAACACCTTCAAAAATATCAATTATCATTTTTTTCTAAAAAAGACGAAAATAGTTCTCTAAAATGAGCAAAATACTTCATTTTTCATGATTTTCTCAAAAAACTCCGGGATTGAAGACTAACACATACAAATTTCAATTTTTCCAATTTTTTGCATAAAATAAAAAACTGAAGTCTAACACCTTCAAAAATATCAATTATCATTTTTTCTAAAAGAGTCCAAAATAGTTCTCTAAAATGAGCAAAATACTTCATTTTTCATGTTTTTCTAAAAAAACTTCGTGATTGAAGACTAACACATACAAATTTCTATTTTTCCTATTTTTTGCAAAAAATAAAAAACTGAAGTCTAACACCTTCAAAAATATCAATTATCATTTTTTCTAAAAAAGACCAAAATAGTTCTCTAAAATGAGCAAAATACCTCATTTTTCATGTTTTTCTCAAAAAACTCCGGTATTGACTACTAACACATACAAATTTCTATTTTTCCTATCTTATTTTTGCATAAAATCAAAAACTGAAGTCTAACACCTTCAAAAATATCAATTATCATTTTTTCTAAAAAAGACCAAAATAGTTCTCTAAAATGAGCAAAATACTTCATTTTTCATGTTTTTCTCAAAAAATTCCGTGATTGAAGAGTAACACATACAAATTTCTATTTTTCCAATTTTTTGCAAAAAATCAAAAACTGAAGTCTAACACCTTCAAAAATATCAATTATCATTTTTCCTAAAAGTGTCCAAAATAGTTCTCTAAAATGAGAAAAATACTTCATTTTTCATGTTTTTCTCAAAAAACTTCGTGATTGAAGACTAACACATACAAATTTCTATTTTTTCAATTTTTTGCAAAAAATCAAAAACTGAAGTCTAACACCTTCAAAAATATCAATTATCATTTTTTTCTAAAAAAGACGAAAATAGTTCTCTAAAATGAGCAAAATACTTCATTTTTCATGATTTTCTCAAAAAACTCCGGGATTGAAGACTAACACATACAAATTTCAATTTTTCCAATTTTTTGCATAAAATAAAAAACTGAAGTCTAACACCTTCAAAAATATCAATTATCATTTTTTCTAAAAGAGTCCAAAATAGTTCTCTAAAATGAGCAAAATACTTCATTTTTCATGTTTTTCTAAAAAAACTTCGAGATTGAAGACTAACACATACAAATTTCTATTTTTCTTATTTTTTGCAAAAAATAAAAAACTGAAGTCTAACACCTTCAAAAATATCAATTATCATTTTTTCTAAAAAAGACCAAAATAGTTCTCTAAAATGAGCAAAATACCTCATTTTTCATGTTTTTCTCAAAAAACTCCGGGATTGACTACTAACACATACAAATTTCTATTTTTCCTATCTTATTTTTGCATAAAATCAAAAACTGAAGTCGAACACCTTCAAAAATATCAATTATCATTTTTTCTAAAAAAGACCAAAATAGTTCTCTAAAATGAGCAAAATACTTCATTTTTCATGTTTTTCTCTAAAAATTCCGTGATTGAAGAGTAACACATACAAATTTCTATTTTTCCAATTTTTTGCAAAAAATCAAAAACTGAAGTCTAACACCTTCAAAAATATCAATTATCATTTTTTCTAAAAGTGTCCAAAATAGTTCTCTAAAATGAGAAAAATACTTCATTTTTCATGTTTTTCTCAAAAAACTTCGTGATTGAATACTAACACATACAAATTTCTATTTTTCCAATTTTTTTGCAAAAAATCAAAAACTGAAGTCTAACCCCTTCAAAAATATCAATTATCATTTTTTCTAAAAGAGACCAAAATAGTTCTCTAAAATGAGAAAAATACTACTTTTTTCATGTTTTTCTCAAAAAACTCCGTGATTGAAGACTAACACGTACAAATTTCTATTTTTCCTATTTTTTGCATAAAATAAAAAACTGAAGTCTAACACCTTCAAAAATATCAATTATCATTTTTTTCTAAAAAAGACGAAAATAGTTCTCTAAAATGAGCAAAATACTTCATTTTTCATGATTTTCTCAAAAAACTCCGGGATTGAAGACTAACACATACAAATTTTAATTTTTCCAATTTTTTGCATAAAATCAAAAACTGAAGTCTAACACCTTAAAAAATGTCAATTATCATTTTTTCTAAAAGAGTCCAAAATAGTTCTCTAAAATGAGCAAAATACTTCATTTTTCATGTTTTTCTCAAAAAACTTCGTGATTGAAGACTAACACATACAAATTTCTATTTTTCCTATTTTTTGCAAAAAATAAAAAACTGAAGTCTAACACCTTCAAAAATATCAATTATCATTTTTTCTAAAAAAGACCAAAATCTTTCTCTAAAATGAGCAAAATACCTCATTGTTCATGTTTTTCTCAAAAAACTCCGGGATTGAAGACTAACACATACAAATTTCTATTTTTCCTATCTTATTTTTGCATAAAATCAAAAACTGAAGTCTAACACCTTCAAAAATATCAATTATCATTTTTTCTAAAAAAGACCAAAATAGTTCTCTAAAATGAGCAAAATACTTCATTTTTCATGTTTTTCTCAAAATATTCCGTGATTGAAGAGTAACACATACAAATTTCTATTTTTCCAATTTTTTGCAAAAAATCAAAAACTGAAGTCTAACACCTTCAAAAATATTAATTATCATTTTTTCTAAAAGTGTCCAAAATAGTTCTCTAAAATGAGAAAAATACTTCATTTTTCGTGTTTTTCTCAAAAAACTTCGTGATTGAATACTAACACATACAAATTTCTAATTTTCCAATTTTTTTGCAAAAAATCAAAAACTGAAGTCTAACCCCTTCAAAAATATCAATTATCATTTTTTCTAAAAGAGACCAAAATAGTTCTCTAAAATGAGAAAAATACTTAATTTTTCATGATTTTCTCAAAAAACTCCGTCATTGAAGACTAACATGTACAAATTTATATTTTTCCTATTTTTTGCATAAAATCAAAAACTGAAGTCTAACACCTTCAAAAATATCAATTATCATTTTTTTCTAAAAAAGACGAAAATAGTTCTCTAAAATGAGCAAAATACTTCATTTTTCATGATTTTCTCAAAAAACTCCGGGATTGAAGACTAACACATACAAATTTTAATTTTTCCAATTTTTTGCATAAAATCAAAAACTGAAGTCTAACACCTTAAAAAATGTCAATTATCATTTTTTCTAAAAGAGTCCAAAATAGTTCTCTAAAATGAGCAAAATACTTCATTTTTCATGTTTTTCTCAAAAAACTTCGTGATTGAAGACTAACACATACAAATTTCTATTTTTCCTATTTTTTGCAAAAAATAAAAAACTGAAGTCTAACACCTTCAAAAACATAAATTATCATTTTTTCTAAAAAAGACCAAAATCTTTCTCTAAAATGAGCAAAATACCTCATTGTTCATGTTTTTCTCAAAAAACTCCGGGATTGAAGACTAACACATACAAATTTCTATTTTTCCTATCTTATTTTTGCATAAAATCAAAAACTGAAGTCTAACACCTTCAAAAATATCAATTATCATTTTTTCTAAAAAAGACCAAAATAGTTCTCTAAAATGACCAAAATACTTCATTTTTCATGTTTTTCTCAAAAAATTCCGTGATTGAAGACTAACACATACAAATTTCTATTTTTCCAATTTTTTGCAAAAAATCAAAAACTGAAGTCTAACACCTTCAAAAATATCAATTATCATTTTTTCTAAAAGAGTCCAAAATAGTTCTCTAAAATGAGCAAAATACTTCATTTTTCACGTTTTTCTCAAAAAACTTCGTGATTGAATACTAACACATACAAATTTCTATTTTTCCAATTTTTTTGAAAAAAATCAAAAACTGAAGTCTAACCCCTTCAAAAATATCAATTGTCATTTTTTCTAAAAGAGACCAAAATAGTTCTCTAAAATGAGAAAAATACTTCATTTTTCATGTTTTTCTCAAAAAACTCCGTGATTGAAGACTAACACGTACAAATTTCTATTTTTCCTATTTTTTGCAAAAAATAAAAAACTGAAATCTAACACCTTCAAAAATATCAATTATCATTTTTTTCTAAAAAAGACGAAAATAGTTCTCTAAAATGAGCAAAATACTTCATTTTTCATGATTTTCTCAAAAAACTCCGGCATTGAAGACTAACACATACAAATTTCAATTTTTCTAATTTTTTGCATAAAATCAAAAACTGAAGTCTAACACCTTCAAAAATATCAATTATCATTTTTTTCTAAAAAAGACGAAAATAGTTCTCTAAAATGAGCAAAATACTTCATTTTTCATGATTTTCTCAAAAAACTCCGGGTTTGAAGACTAACACATACAAATTTTAATTTTTCCAATTTTTTGCATAAAATCAAAAACTGAAGTCTAACACCTTAAAAAATGTCAATTATCATTTTTTCTAAAAGAGTCCAAAATAGTTCTCTAAAATGAGCAAAATACTTCATTTTTCATGTTTTTCTCAAAAAACTTCGTGATTGAAGACTAACACATAAAAATTCCTATTTTTCCTATTTTTTGCAAAAAATAAAAAACTGAAGTCTAACACCTTCAAAAATATCAATTATCATTTTTTCTAAAAAAGACCAAAATAGTTCTCTAAAATGAGCAAAATACCTCATTTTTGATGTTTTTCTCAAAAAACTCCGGGATTGACTACTAACACATACAAATTTCTATTTTTCCTATCTTATTTTTGCATAAAATCAAAAACTGAAGTCTAACACCTTCAAAAATGTCAATTATCATTTTTTCTAAAAAAGACCAAAATAGTTCTCTAAAATGAGCAAAATACTTCATTTTTCATGATTTTCTCAAAAAACTCCGGGATTGAAGACTAACACATACAAATTTCAAAATTTCCAATTTTTTGCATAAAATCAAAAACTGAAGTCTAACACCTTAAAAAATGTCAATTATCATTTTTTCTAAAAGAGTCCAAAATAGTTCTCTAAAATGAGCAAAATACTTCATTTTTCATGTTTTTCTCAAAAAACTTCGTGATTGAAGACTAACACATACAAATTTCTATTTTTCCTATTTTTTGCAAAAAATAAAAAACTGAAGTCTAACACCTTCAAAAATATCAATTATCATTTTTTCTAAAAAAGACCAAAATCTTTCTCTAAAATGAGCAAAATACCTCATTGTTCATGTTTTTCTCAAAAAACTCCGGGATTGAAGACTAACACATACAAATTTCTATTTTTCCTATCTTATTTTTGCATAAAATCAAAAACTGAAGTCTAACACCTTCAAAAATATCAATTATCATTTTTTCTAAAAAAGACCAAAATAGTTCTCTAAAATGAGCAAAATACTTCATTTTTCATGTTTTTCTCAAAACATTCCGTGATTGAAGAGTAACACATACAAATTTCTATTTTTCCAATTTTTTGCAAAAAATCAAAAACTGAAGTCTAACACCTTCAAAAATATCAATTATCATTTTTTCTAAAAGTGTCCAAAATAGTTCTCTAAAATGAGAAAAATACTTCATTTTTCATGTTTTTCTCAAAAAACTTCGTGATTGAATACTAACACATACAAATTTCTAATTTTCCAATTTTTTTGCAAAAAATCAAAAACTGAAGTCTAACCCCTTCAAAAATATCAATTATCATTTTTTCTAAAAGAGACCAAAATAGTTCTCTAAAATGAGAAAAATACTTCATTTTTCATGGTTTTCTCAAAAAACTCCGTCATTGAAGACTAACATGTACAAATTTCTATTTTTCCTATTTTTTGCATAAAATCAAAAATTGAAGTCTAACACCTTCAAAAATATCAATTATCATTTTTTTCTAAAAAAGACGAAAATAGTTCTCTAAAATGAGCAAAATACTTCATTTTTCTTGATTTTCTCAAAAAACTCCGGGATTGAAGACTAACACATACAAATTTTAATTTTTCCAATTTTTTGCATAAAATCAAAAACTGAAGTCTAACACCTTAAAAAATGTCAATTATCATTTTTTCTAAAAGAGTCCAAAATAGTTCTCTAAAATGAGCAAAATACTTCATTTTTCATGTTTTTCTCAAAAAACTTCGTGATTGAAGACTAACAAATACAAATTTCTATTTTTCCTATTTTTTGCAAAAAATAAAAAACTGAAGTCTAACACCTTCAAAAACATAAATTATCATTTTTTCTAAAAAAGACCAAAATCTTTCTCTAAAATGAGCAAAATACCTCATTGTTCAAGTTTTTCTCAAAAAACTCCGGGATTGAAGACTAACACATACAAATTTCTATTTTTCCTATCTTATTTTTGCATAAAATCAAAAACTGAAGTCTAACACCTTCAAAAATATCAATTATCATTTTTTCTAAAAAAGACCAAAATAGTTCTCTAAAATGACCAAAATACTTCATTTTTCATGTTTTTCTCAAAAAACTCGGGATTGAAGACTAACACATACAAATTTCTATTTTTCCTATTTTTTGCATAAATTCAAAAATTGAAGTCTAACACCTTCAAAAATATCAATTATCATTTTTTCCAAAAAAGACCAAAATAGTTCTCTAAAATGAGCAAAATACTTCATTTTTCATGATTTTCTCAAAAAACTCCGGGATTGAAGACTAACACATACAAATTTCTATTTTTCCAATTTTTTGCATAAAATCAAAAACTCGAGTCTAACACCTTCAAAAATATCAATTATCATTTTTACTAAAAAACACCAAAATAGTTCTCTAAAATGAGCAAAATACTTCATTTTTCATGTTTTTCTCAAAAAATTCCGTGATTGAAGACTAACACATACAAATATCTATTTTTCCAATTTTTTGCAAAAAATCAAAAACTGAAGTCTAACACCTTCAAAAATATCAATTATCATTTTTTTCTAAAAAAGACGAAAATAGTTCTCTAAAATGAGCAAAATACTTCATTTTTCATGATTTTCTCAAAAAACTCCGGGATTGAAGACTAACACATACAAATTTCAATTTTTCCAATTTTTTGCATAAAATAAAAAACTGAAGTCTAACACCTTCAAAAATATCAATTATCATTTTTTCTAAAAGAGTCCAAAATAGTTCTCTAAAATGAGCAAAATACTTCATTTTTCATGTTTTTCTAAAAAAACTTCGTGATTGAAGACTAACACATACAAATTTCTATTTTTCCTATTTTTTGCAAAAAATAAAAAACTGAAGTCTAACACCTTCAAAAATATCAATTATCATTTTTTCTAAAAAAGACCAAAATAGTTCTCTAAAATGAGCAAAATACCTCATTTTTCATGTTTTTCTCAAAAAACTCCGGGATTGACTACTAACACATACAAATTTCTATTTTTCCTATCTTATTTTTGCATAAAATCAAAAACTGAAGTCTAACACCTTCAAAAATATCAATTATCATTTTTTCTAAAAAAGACCAAAATAGTTCTCTAAAATGAGCAAAATACTTCATTTTTCATGTTTTTCTCAAAAAATTCCGTGATTGAAGAGTAACACATACAAATTTCTATTTTTCCAATTTTTTGCAAAAAATCAAAAACTGAAGTCTAACACCTTCAAAAATATCAATTATCATTTTTCCTAAAAGTGTCCAAAATAGTTCTCTAAAATGAGAAAAATACTTCATTTTTCATGTTTTTCTCAAAAAACTTCGTGATTGAAGACTAACACATACAAATTTCTATTTTTTCAATTTTTTGCAAAAAATCAAAAACTGAAGTCTAACACCTTCAAAAATATCAATTATCATTTTTTTCTAAAAAAGACGAAAATAGTTCTCTAAAATGAGCAAAATACTTCATTTTTCATGATTTTCTCAAAAAACTCCGGGATTGAAGACTAACACATACAAATTTCAATTTTTCCAATTTTTTGCATAAAATAAAAAACTGAAGTCTAACACCTTCAAAAATATCAATTATCATTTTTTCTAAAAGAGTCCAAAATAGTTCTCTAAAATGAGCAAAATACTTCATTTTTCATGTTTTTCTAAAAAAACTTCGAGATTGAAGACTAACACATACAAATTTCTATTTTTCTTATCTTTTGCAAAAAATAAAAAACTGAAGTCTAACACCTTCAAAAATATCAATTATCATTTTTTCTAAAAAAGACAAAAATAGTTCTCTAAAATGAGCAAAATACCTCATTTTTCATGTTTTTCTCAAAAAACTCCGGGATTGACTACTAACACATACAAATTTCTATTTTTCCTATCTTATTTTTGCATAAAATCAAAAACTGAAGTCGAACACCTTCAAAAATATCAATTATCATTTTTTCTAAAAAAGACCAAAATAGTTCTCTAAAATGAGCAAAATACTTCATTTTTCATGTTTTTCTCAAAAAATTCCGTGATTGAAGAGTAACACATACAAATTTCTATTTTTCCAATTTTTTGCAAAAAATCAAAAACTGAAGTCTAACACCTTCAAAAATATCAATTATCATTTTTTCTAAAAGTGTCCAAAATAGTTCTCTAAAATGAGAAAAATACTTCATTTTTCATGTTTTTCTCAAAAAACTTCGTGATTGAATACTAACACATACAAATTTCTATTTTTCCAATTTTTTTGCAAAAAATCAAAAACTGAAGTCTAACCCCTTCAAAAATATCAATTATCATTTTTTCTAAAAGAGACCAAAATAGTTCTCTAAAATGAGAAAAATACTACTTTTTTCATGTTTTTCTCAAAAAACTCCGTGATTGAAGACTAACACGTACAAATTTCTATTTTTCATATTTTTTGCATAAAATCAAAAACTGAAGTCTAACACCTTCAAAAATATCAATTATCATTTTTTTCTAAAAAAGACGAAAATAGTTCTCTAAAATGAGCAAAATACTTCATTTTTCATGATTTTCTCAAAAAACTCCGGGATTGAAGACTAACACATACAAATTTTAATTTTTCCAATTTTTTGCATAAAATCAAAAACTGAAGTCTAACACCTTAAAAAATGTCAATTATCATTTTTTCTAAAAGAGTCCAAAATAGTTCTCTAAAATGAGCAAAATACTTCATTTTTCATGTTTTTCTCAAAAAACTTCGTGATTGAAGACTAACACATACAAATTTCTATTTTTCCTATTTTTTGCAAAAAATAAAAAACTGAAGTCTAACACCTTCAAAAATATCAATTATCATTTTTTCTAAAAAAGACCAAAATCTTTCTCTAAAATGAGCAAAATACCTCATTGTTCATGTTTTTCTCAAAAAACTCCGGGATTGAAGACTAACACATACAAATTTCTATTTTTCCTATCTTATTTTTGCATAAAATCAAAAACTGAAGTCTAACACCTTCAAAAATATCAATTATCATTTTTTCTAAAAAAGACCAAAATAGTTCTCTAAAATGAGCAAAATACTTCATTTTTCATGTTTTTCTCAAAACATTCCGTGATTGAAGAGTAACACATACAAATTTCTATTTTTCCAATTTTTTGCAAAAAATCAAAAACTGAAGTCTAACACCTTCAAAAATATCAATTATCATTTTTTCTAAAAGTGTCCAAAATAGTTCTCTAAAATGAGAAAAATACTTCATTTTTCATGTTTTTCTCAAAAAACTTCGTGATTGAATACTAACACATACAAATTTCTAATTTTCCAATTTTTTTGCAAAAAATCAAAAACTGAAGTCTAACCCCTTCAAAAATATCAATTATCATTTTTTCTAAAAGAGACCAAAATAGTTCTCTAAAATGAGAAAAATACTTAATTTTTCATGGTTTTCTCAAAAAACTCCGTCATTGAAGACTAACATGTACAAATTTATATTTTTCCTATTTTTTGCATAAAATCAAAAACTGAAGTCTAACACCTTCAAAAATATCAATTATCATTTTTTTCTAAAAAAGACGAAAATAGTTCTCTAAAATGAGCAAAATACTTCATTTTTCATGATTTTCTCAAAAAACTCCGGGATTGAAGACTAACACATACAAATTTTAATTTTTCCAATTTTTTGCATAAAATCAAAAACTGAAGTCTAACACCTTAAAAAATGTCAATTATCATTTTTTCCAAAAGAGTCCAAAATAGTTCTCTAAAATGAGCAAAATACTTCATTTTTCATGTTTTTCTCAAAAAACTTCGTGATTGAAGACTAACACATACAAATTTCTATTTTTCCTATTTTTTGCAAAAAATAAAAAACTGAAGCCTAACACCTTCAAAAACATAAATTATCATTTTTTCTAAAAAAGACCAAAATCTTTCTCTAAAATGAGCAAAATACCTCATTGTTCATGTTTTTCTCAAAAAACTCCGGGATTGAAGACTAACACATACAAATTTCTATTTTTCCTATCTTATTTTTGCATAAAATCAAAAACTGAAGTCTAACACCTTCAAAAATATCAATTATCATTTTTTCTAAAAAAGACCAAAATAGTTCTCTAAAATGACCAAAATACTTCATTTTTCATGTTTTTCTCAAAAAATTCCGTGATTGAAGACTAACACATACAAATTTCTATTTTTCCAATTTTTTGCAAAAAATCAAAAACTGAAGTCTAACACCTTCAAAAATATCAATTATCATTTTTTCTAAAAGAGTCCAAAATAGTTCTCTAAAATGAGCAAAATACTTCATTTTTCACGTTTTTCTCAAAAAACTTCGTGATTGAATACTAACACATACAAATTTCTATTTTTCCAATTTTTTTGAAAAAAATCAAAAACTGAAGTCTAACCCCTTCAAAAATATCAATTGTCATTTTTTCTAAAAGAGACCAAAATAGTTCTCTAAAATGAGAAAAATACTTCATTTTTCATGTTTTTCTCAAAAAACTCCGTGATTGAAGACTAACACGTACAAATTTCTATTTTTCCTATTTTTTGCAAAAAATAAAAAACTGAAATCTAACACCTTCAAAAATATCAATTATCATTTTTTTCTAAAAAAGACGAAAATAGTTCTCTAAAATGAGCAAAATACTTCATTTTTCATGATTTTCTCAAAAAACTCCGGGATTGAAGACTAACACATACAAATTTCATTTTTTCTAATTTTTTGCATAAAATCAAAAACTGAAGTCTAACACCTTCAAAAATATCAATTATCATTTTTTTCTAAAAAAGACGAAAATAGTTCTCTAAAATGAGCAAAATACTTCATTTTTCATGATTTTCTCAAAAAACTCCGGGATTGAAGACTAACACATACAAATTTTAATTTTTCCAATTTTTTGCATAAAATCAAAAACTGAAGTCTAACACCTTAAAAAATGTCAATTATCATTTTTTCTAAAAGAGTCCAAAATAGTTCTCTAAAATGAGCAAAATACTTCATTTTTCATGTTTTTCTCAAAAAACTTCGTGATTGAAGACTAACACATACAAATTTCTATTTTTCCTATTTTTTGCAAAAAATAAAAAACTGAAGTCTAACACCTTCAAAAACATAAATTATCATTTTTTCTAAAAAAGACCAAAATCTTTCTCTAAAATGAGCAAAATACCTCATTGTTCATGTTTTTCTCAAAAAACTCCGGGATTGAAGACTAACACATACAAATTTCTATTTTTCCTATCTTATTTTTGCATAAAATCAAAAACTGAAGTCTAACACCTTCAAAAATATCAATTATCATTTTTTCTAAAAAAGACCAAAATAGTTCTCTAAAATGACCAAAATACTTCATTTTTCATGTTTTTCTCAAAAAATTCCGTGATTGAAGACTAACACATACAAATTTCTATTTTTCCAATTTTTTGCAAAAAATCAAAAACTGAAGTCTAACACCTTCAAAAATATCAATTATCATTTTTTCTAAAAGAGTCCAAAATAGTTCTCTAAAATGAGCAAAATACTTCATTTTTCACGTTTTTCTCAAAAAACTTCGTGATTGAATACTAGCACATACAAATTTCTATTTTTCCAATTTTTTTGAAAAAAATCAAAAACTGAAGTCTAACCCCTTCAAAAATATCAATTGTCATTTTTTCTAAAAGAGACCAAAATAGTTCTCTAAAATGAGAAAAATACTTCATTTTTCATGTTTTTCTCAAAAAACTCCGTGATTGAAGACTAACACGTACAAATTTCTATTTTTCCTATTTTTTGCAAAAAATAAAAAACTGAAATCTAACACCTTCAAAAATATCAATTATCATTTTTTTCTAAAAAAGACGAAAATAGTTCTCTAAAATGAGCAAAATACTTCATTTTTCATGATTTTCTCAAAAAACTCCGGGATTGAAGACTAACACATACAAATTTCAATTTTTCTAATTTTTTGCATAAAATCAAAAACTGAAGTCTAACACCTTCAAAAATATCAATTATCATTTTTTTCTAAAAAAGACGAAAATAGTTCTCTAAAATGAGCAAAATACTTCATTTTTCATGATTTTCTCAAAAAACTCCGGGATTGAAGACTAACACATACAAATTTCAATTTTTCCAATTTTTTGCATAAAATAAAAAACTGAAGTCTAACACCTTCAAAAATATCAATTATCATTTTTTCTAAAAGAGTCCAAAATAGTTCTCTAAAATGAGCAAAATACTTCATTTTTCATGTTTTTCTAAAAAAACTTCGAGATTGAAGACTAACACATAGAAATTTCTATTTTTCCTATTTTTTGCAAAAAATAAAAAACTGAAGTCTAACACCTTCAAAAATATCAATTATCATTTTTTCTAAAAAAGACCAAAATAGTTCTCTAAAATGAGCAAAATACCTCATTTTTCATGTTTTTCTCAAAAAACTCCGGGATTGACTACTAACACATACAAATTTCTATTTTTCCTATCTTATTTTTGCATAAAATCAAAAACTGAAGTCGAACACCTTCAAAAATATCAATTATCATTTTTTCTAAAAAAGACCAAAATAGTTCTCTAAAATGAGCAAAATACTTCATTTTTCATGTTTTTCTCAAAAAATTCCGTGATTGAAGAGTAACACATACAAATTTCTATTTTTCCAATTTTTTGCAAAAAATCAAAAACTGAAGTCTAACACCTTCAAAAATATCAATTATCATTTTTTCTAAAAGTGTCCAAAATAGTTCTCTAAAATGAGAAAAATACTTCATTTTTCATGTTTTTCTCAAAAAACTTCGTGATTGAATACTAACACATACAAATTTCTATTTTTCCAATTTTTTTGCAAAAAATCAAAAACTGAAGTCTAACCCCTTCAAAAATATCAATTATCATTTTTTCTAAAAGAGACCAAAATAGTTCTCTAAAATGAGAAAAATACTACTTTTTTCATGTTTTTCTCAAAAAACTCCGTGATTGAAGACTAACACGTACAAATTTCTATTTTTCCTATTTTTTGCATAAAATCAAAAACTGAAGTCTAACACCTTCAAAAATATCAATTATCATTTTTTTCTAAAAAAGACGAAAATAGTTCTCTAAAATGAGCAAAATACTTCATTTTTCATGATTTTCTCAAAAAACTCCGGGATTGAAGACTAACACATACAAATTTTAATTTTTCCAATTTTTTGCATAAAATCAAAAACTGAAGTCTAACACCTTAAAAAATGTCAATTATCATTTTTTCTAAAAGAGTCCAAAATAGTTCTCTAAAATGAGCAAAATACTTCATTTTTCATGTTTTTCTCAAAAAACTTCGTGATTGAAGACTAACACATAAAAATTCCTATTTTTCCTATTTTTTGCAAAAAATAAAAAACTGAAGTCTAACACCTTCAAAAATATCAATTATCATTTTTTCTAAAAAAGACCAAAATAGTTCTCTAAAATGAGCAAAATACCTCATTTTTCATGTTTTTCTCAAAAAACTCCGGGATTGACTACTAACACATACAAATTTCTATTTTTCCTATCTTATTTTTGCATAAAATCAAAAACTGAAGTCTAACACCTTCAAAAATGTCAATTATCATTTTTTCTAAAAAAGACCAAAATAGTTCTCTAAAATGAGCAAAATACTTCATCTTTCATGATTTTCTCAAAAAACTCCGGGATTGAAGACTAACACATACAAATTTCAAAATTTCCAATTTTTTGCATAAAATCAAAAACTGAAGTCTAACACCTTAAAAAATGTCAATTATCATTTTTTCTAAAAGAGTCCAAAATAGTTCTCTAAAATGAGCAAAATACTTCATTTTTCATGTTTTTCTCAAAAAACTTCGTGATTGAAGACTAACACATACAAATTTCTATTTTTCCTATTTTTTGCAAAAAATAAAAAACTGAAGTATAACACCTTCAAAAATATCAATTATCATTTTTTCTAAAAAAGACCAAAATCTTTCTCTAAAATGCGCAAAATACCTCATTGTTCATGTTTTTCTCAAAAAACTCCGGGATTGAAGACTAACACATACAAATTTCTATTTTTCCTATCTTATTTTTGCATAAAATCAAAAACTGAAGTCTAACACCTTCAAAAATATCAATTATCATTTTTTCTAAAAAAGACCAAAATAGTTCTCTAAAATGAGCAAAATACTTCATTTTTCATGTTTTTCTCAAAACATTCCGTGATTGAAGAGTAACACATACAAATTTCTATTTTTCCAATTTTTTGCAAAAAATCAAAAACTGAAGTCTAACACCTTCAAAAATATCAATTATCATTTTTTCTAAAAGTGTCCAAAATAGTTCTCTAAAATGAGAAAAATACTTCATTTTTCATGTTTTTCTCAAAAAACTTCGTGATTGAATACTAACACATACAAATTTCTAATTTTCCAATTTTTTTGCAAAAAATCAAAAACTGAAGTCTAACCCCTTCAAAAATATCAATTATCATTTTTTCTAAAAGAGACCAAAATAGTTCTCTAAAATGAGAAAAATACTTCATTTTTCATGGTTTTCTCAAAAAACTCCGTCATTGAAGACGAACATGTACAAATTTCTATTTTTCCTATTTTTTGCATAAAATCAAAAACTGAAGTCTAACACCTTCAAAAATATCAATTATCATTTTTTTCTAAAAAAGACGAAAATAGTTCTCTAAAATGAGCAAAATACTTCATTTTTCATGATTTTATCAAAAAACTCCGGGATTGAAGACTAACACATACAAATTTTAATTTTTCCAATTTTTTGCATAAAATCAAAAACTGAAGTCTAACACCTTAAAAAATGTCAATTATCATTTTTTCTAAAAGAGTCCAAAATAGTTCTCTAAAATGAGCAAAATACTTCATTTTTCATGTTTTTCTCAAAAAACTTCGTGATTGAAGACTAACACATACAAATTTCTATTTTTCCTATTTTTTGCAAAAAATAAAAAACTGAAGTCTAACACCTTCAAAAATATCAATTATCATTTTTTCTAAAAAAGACCAAAATAGTTCTCTAAAATGAGCAAAATACCTCATTTTTCATGTTTTTCTCAAAAAACTCCGGGATTGACTACTAACACATACAAATTTCTATTTTTCCTATCTTATTTTTGCATAAAATCAAAAACTGAAGTCGAACACCTTCAAAAATATCAATTATCATTTTTTCTAAAAAAGACCAAAATAGTTCTCTAAAATGAGCAATATACTTCATTTTTCATGTTTTTCTCAAAAAATTCCGTGATTGAAGAGTAACACATACAAATTTCTATTTTTCCAATTTTTTGCAAAAAATCAAAAACTGAAGTCTAACACCTTCAAAAATATCAATTATCATTTTTTCTAAAAGTGTCCAAAATAGTTCTCTAAAATGAGAAAAATACTTCATTTTTCATGTTTTTCTCAAAAAACTTCGTGATTGAATACTAACACATACAAATTTCTATTTTTCCAATTTTTTTGCAAAAAATCAAAAACTGAAGTCTAACCCCTTCAAAAATATCAATTATCATTTTTTCTAAAAGAGACCAAAATAGTTCTCTAAAATGAGAAAAATACTACTTTTTTCATGTTTTTCTCAAAAAACTCCGTGATTGAAGACTAACACGTACAAATTTCTATTTTTCCTATTTTTTGCATAAAATCAAAAACTGAAGTCTAACACCTTCAAAAATATCAATTATCATTTTTTTCTAAAAAAGACGAAAATAGTTCTCTAAAATGAGCAAAATACTTCATTTTTCATGATTTTCTCAAAAAACTCCGGGATTGAAGACTAACACATACAAATTTTAATTTTTCCAATTTTTTGCATAAAATCAAAAACTGAAGTCTAACACCTTAAAAAATGTCAATTATCATTTTTTCTAAAAGAGTCCAAAATAGTTCTCTAAAATGAGCAAAATACTTCATTTTTCATGTTTTTCTCAAAAAACTTCGTGATTGAAGACTAACACATAAAAATTCCTATTTTTCCTATTTTTTGCAAAAAATAAAAAACTGAAGTCTAACACCTTCAAAAATATCAATTATCATTTTTTCTAAAAAAGACCAAAATAGTTCTCTAAAATGAGCAAAATACCTCATTTTTCATGTTTTTCTCAAAAAACTCCGGGATTGACTACTAACACATACAAATTTCTATTTTTCCTATCTTATTTTTGCATAAAATCAAAAACTGAAGTCTAACACCTTCAAAAATGTCAATTATCATTTTTTCTAAAAAAGACCAAAATAGTTCTCTAAAATGAGCAAAATACTTCATCTTTCATGATTTTCTCAAAAAACTCCGGGATTGAAGACTAACACATACAAATTTCAAAATTTCCAATTTTTTGCATAAAATCAAAAACTGAAGTCTAACACCTTAAAAAATGTCAATTATCATTTTTTCTAAAAGAGTCCAAAATAGTTCTCTAAAATGAGCAAAATACTTCATTTTTCATGTTTTTCTCAAAAAACTTCGTGATTGAAGACTAACACATACAAATTTCTATTTTTCCTATTTTTTGCAAGAAATAAAAAACTGAAGTATAACACCTTCAAAAATATCAATTATCATTTTTTCTAAAAAAGACCAAAATCTTTCTCTAAAATGCGCAAAATACCTCATTGTTCATGTTTTTCTCAAAAAACTCCGGGATTGAAGACTAACACATACAAATTTCTATTTTTCCTATCTTATTTTTGCATAAAATCAAAAACTGAAGTCTAACACCTTCAAAAATATCAATTATCATTTTTTCTAAAAAAGACCAAAATAGTTCTCTAAAATGAGCAAAATACTTCATTTTTCATGTTTTTCTCAAAACATTCCGTGATTGAAGAGTAACACATACAAATTTCTATTTTTCCAATTTTTTGCAAAAAATCAAAAACTGAAGTCTAACACCTTCAAAAATATCAATTATCATTTTTTCTAAAAGTGTCCAAAATAGTTCTCTAAAATGAGAAAAATACTTCATTTTTCATGTTTTTCTCAAAAAACTTCGTGATTGAATACTAACACATACAAATTTCTAATTTTCCAATTTTTTTGCAAAAAATCAAAAACTGAAGTCTAACCCCTTCAAAAATATCAATTATCATTTTTTCTAAAAGAGACCAAAATAGTTCTCTAAAATGAGAAAAATACTTCATTTTTCATGGTTTTCTCAAAAAACTCCGTCATTGAAGACGAACATGTACAAATTTCTATTTTTCCTATTTTTTGCATAAAATCAAAAACTGAAGTCTAACACCTTCAAAAATATCAATTATCATTTTTTTCTAAAAAAGACGAAAATAGTTCTCTAAAATGAGCAAAATACTTCATTTTTCATGATTTTATCAAAAAACTCCGGGATTGAAGACTAACACATACAAATTTTAATTTTTCCAATTTTTTGCATAAAATCAAAAACTGAAGTCTAACACCTTAAAAAATGTCAATTATCATTTTTTCTAAAAGAGTCCAAAATAGTTCTCTAAAATGAGCAAAATACTTCATTTTTCATGTTTTTCTCAAAAAACTTCGTGATTGAAGACTAACACATACAAATTTCTATTTTTCCTATTTTTTGCAAAAAATAAAAAACTGAAGTCTAACACCTTCAAAAACATAAATTATCATTTTTTCTAAAAAAGACCAAAATCTTTCTCTAAAATGAGCAAAATACCTCATTGTTCATGTTTTTCTCAAAAAACTCCGGGATTGAAGACTAACACATACAAATTTCTATTTTTCCTATCTTATTTTTGCATAAAATCAAAAACTGAAGTCTAACACCTTCAAAAATATCAATTATCATTTTTTCTAAAAAAGACCAAAATAGTTCTCTAAAATGACCAAAATACATCATTTTTCATGTTTTTCTCAAAAAACTCGGGATTGAAGACTAACACATACAAATTTCTATTTTTCCTATTTTTTGCATAAATTCAAAAATTGAAGTCTAACACCTTCAAAAATATCAATTATCATTTTTTCTAAAAAAGACCAAAATAGTTCTCTAAAATGAGCAAAATACTTCATTTTTCAAGATTTTCTCAAAAAACTCCGGGATTGAAGACTAACACATACAAATTTCTATTTTTCCAATTTTTTGCATAAAATCAAAAACTCGAGTCTAACACCTTCAAAAATATCAATTATCATTTTTACTAAAAAACACCAAAACAGTTTTCTAAAATGAGCAAAATACTTCATTTTTCATGTTTTTCTCAAAAAATTCCGTGATTGAAGACACACATACAAATTTCTATTTTTCCAATTTTTTGCAAAAAATCAAAAACTGAAGTCTAACACCTTCAAAAATATCAATTATCATTTTTTTCTAAAAAAGACGAAAATAGTTCTCTAAAATGAGCAAAATACTTCATTTTTCATGATTTTCTCAAAAAACTCCGGGATTGAAGACTAACACATACAAATTTCAATTTTTCCAATTTTTTGCATAAAATAAAAAACTGAAGTCTAACACCTTAAAAAATATCAATTATCATTTTTTCTAAAAGAGTCCAAAATAGTTCTCTAAAATGAGCAAAATACTTCATTTTTCATGTTTTTCTCAAAAAATTCCGTGATTGAAGACTAACACATACAAATTTCTATTTTTCCAATTTTTTGCAAAAAATCAAAAACTGAAGTCTAACACCTTCAAAAATATCAATTATCATTTTTTTCTAAAAAAGACGAAAATAGTTCTCTAAAATGAGCAAAATACCTCATTTTTCATGTTTTTCTCAAAAAACTCCGGGATTGACTACTAACACATACAAATTTCTATTTTTCCTATCTTATTTTTGCATAAAATCAAAAACTGAAGTCTAACACCTTCAAAAATATCAATTATCATTTTTTCTAAAAAAGACCAAAATAGTTCTCTAAAATGAGCCAAATACTTCATTTTTCATGTTTTTCTCAAAAAATTCCGTGATTGAAGAGTAACACATACAAATTTCTATTTTTCCAATTTTTTGCAAAAAATCAAAAACTGAAGTCTAACACCTTCAAAAATATCAATTATCATTTTTCCTAAAAGTGTCCAAAATAGTTCTCTAAAATGAGAAAAATACTTCATTTTTCATGTTTTTCTCAAAAAACTTCGTGATTGAAGACTAACACATACAAATTTCTATTTTTTCAATTTTTTGCAAAAAATCAAAAACTGAAGTCTAACACCTTCAAAAATATCAATTATCATTTTTTTCTAAAAAAGACGAAAATAGTTCTCTAAAATGAGCAAAATACTTCATTTTTCATGATTTTCTCAAAAAACTCCGGGATTGAAGACTAACACATACAAATTTCAATTTTCCCAATTTTTTGCATAAAATAAAAAACTGAAGTCTAACACCTTCAAAAATATCAATTATCATTTTTTCTAAAAAAGACCAAAATAGTTCTCTAAAATGAGCAAAATACCTCATTTTTCATGTTTTTCTCAAAAAACTCCGGGATTGACTACTAACACATACAAATTTCTATTTTTCCTATCTTATTTTTGCATAAAATCAAAAACTGAAGTCGAACACCTTCAAAAATATCAATTATCATTTTTTCTAAAAAAGACCAAAATAGTTCTCTAAAATGAGCAAAATACTTCATTTTTCATGTTTTTCTCAAAAAATTCCGTGATTGAAGAGTAACACATACAAATTTCTATTTTTCCAATTTTTTGCAAAAAATCAAAAACTGAAGTCTAACACCTTCAAAAATATCAATTATCATTTTTTCTAAAAGTGTCCAAAATAGTTCTCTAAAATGAGAAAAATACTTCATTTTTCATGTTTTTCTCAAAAAACTTCGTGATTGAATACTAACACATACAAATTTCTATTTTTCCAATTTTTTTGCAAAAAATCAAAAACTGAAGTCTAACCCCTTCAAAAATATCAATTATCATTTTTTCTAAAAGAGACCAAAATAGTTCTCTAAAATGAGAAAAATACTACTTTTTTCATGTTTTTCTCAAAAAACTCCGTGATTGAAGACTAACACGTACAAATTTCTATTTTTCCTATTTTTTGCATAAAATCAAAAACTGAAGTCTAACACCTTCAAAAATATCAATTATCATTTTTTTCTAAAAAAGACGAAAATAGTTCTCTAAAATGAGCAAAATACTTCATTTTTCATGATTTTCTCAAAAAACTCCGGGATTGAAGACTAACACATACAAATTTTAATTTTTCCAATTTTTTGCGTAAAATCAAAAACTGAAGTCTAACACCTTAAAAAATGTCAATTATCATTTTTTCTAAAAGAGTCCAAAATAGTTCTCTAAAATGAGCAAAATACTTCATTTTTCATGTTTTTCTCAAAAAACTTCGTGATTGAAGACTAACACATACAAATTTCTATTTTTCCTATTTTTTTGCAAAAAATAAAAAACTGAAGTCTAACACCTTCAAAAATATCAATTATCATTTTTTCTAAAAATGACCAAAATCTTTCTCTAAAATGAGCAAAATACCTCATTGTTCATGTTTTTCTCAAAAAACTCCGGGATTGAAGACTAACACATACAAATTTCTATTTTTCCTATCTTATTTTTGCATAAAATCAAAAACTGAAGTCTAACACCTTCAAAAATATCAATTATCATTTTTTCTAAAAAAGACCAAAATAGTTCTCTAAAATGAGCAAAATACTTCATTTTTCATGTTTTTCTCAAAACATTCCGTGATTGAAGAGTAACACATACAAATTTCTATTTTTCCAATTTTTTGCAAAAAATCAAAAACTGAAGTCTAACACCTTCAAAAATATCAATTATCATTTTTTCTAAAAGTGTCCAAAATAGTTCTCTAAAATGAGAAAAATACTTCATTTTTCATGCTTTTCTCAAAAAACTTCGTGATTGAATACTAACACATACAAATTTCTAATTTTCCAATTTTTTTGCAAAAAATCAAAAACTGAAGTCTAACCCCTTCAAAAATATCAATTATCATTTTTTCTAAAAGAGACCAAAATAGTTCTCTAAAATGAGAAAAATACTTAATTTTTCATGGTTTTCTCAAAAAACTCCGTCATTGAAGACTAACATGTACAAATTTATATTTTTCCTATTTTTTGCATAAAATCAAAAACTGAAGTCTAACACCTTCAAAAATATCAATTATCATTTTTTTCAAAAAAAGACGAAAATAGTTCTCTAAAATGAGCAAAATACTTCATTTTTCATGATTTTCTCAAAAAACTCCGGGATTGAAGACTAACACATACAAATTTTAATTTTTCCAATTTTTTGCATAAAATCAAAAACTGAAGTCTAACACCTTAAAAAATGTCAATTATCATTTTTTCTAAAAGAGTCCAAAATAGTTCTCTAAAATGAGCAAAATACTTCATTTTTCATGTTTTTCTCAAAAAACTTCGTGATTGAAGACTAACACATACAAATTTCTATTTTTCCTATTTTTTGCAAAAAATAAAAAACTGAAGTCTAACACCTTCAAAAACATAAATTATCATTTTTTCTAAAAAAGACCAAAATCTTTCTCTAAAATGAGCAAAATACCTCATTGTTCATGTTTTTCTCAAAAAACTCCGGGATTGAAGACTAACACATACAAATTTCTATTTTTCCTATCTTATTTTTGCATAAAATCAAAAACTGAAGTCTAACACCTTCAAAAATATGAATTATCATTTTTTCTAAAAAAGACCAAAATAGTTCTCTAAAATAACCAAAATACTTCATTTTTCATGTTTTTCTCAAAAAATTCCGTGATTGAAGACTAACACATACAAATTTCTATTTTTACAATTTTTTGCAAAAAATCAAAAACTGAAGTCTAACACCTTCAAAAATATCAATTATCATTTTTTCTAAAAGAGTCCAAAATAGTTCTCTAAAATGAGCAAAATACTTCATTTTTCACGTTTTTCTCAAAAAACTTCGTGATTGAATACTAACACATACAAATTTCTATTTTTCCAATTTTTTTGAAAAAAATCAAAAACTGAAGTCTAACCCCTTCAAAAATATCAATTGTCATTTTTTCTAAAAGAGACCAAAATAGTTCTCTAAAATGAGAAAAATACTTCATTTTTCATGTTTTTCTGAAAAAACTCCGTGATTGAAGACTAACACGTACAAATTTCTATTTTTCCTATTTTTTGCAAAAATTAAAAAACTGAAATCTAACACCTTCAAAAATATCAATTATCATTTTTTTGTAAAAAAGACGAAAATAGTTCTCTAAAATGAGCAAAATACTTCATTTTTCATGATTTTCTCAAAAAACTCCGGGATTGAAGACTAACACATACAAATTTCAATTTTTCTAATTTTTTGCATAAAATCAAAAACTGAAGTCTAACACCTTCAAAAATATCAATTATCATTTTTTTCTAAAAAAGACGAAAATAGTTCTCTAAAATGAGCAAAATACTTCATTTTTCATGATTTTCTCAAAAAACTCCGGGATTGATGACTAACACATACAAATTTCAAATTTTCCAATTTTTTGCATAATATCAAAAACTGAAGTCTAACACCTTCAAAAATATCAATTATCATTTTTTCTAAAAGAGTCCAAAATAGTTCTCTAAAATGAGCAAAATACGTCATTTTGCATGTTTTTCTCAAAAATCTTCGTGATTGAAGACTAACACATACAAATTTCTATTTTTCCTATTTTTTGCAAAAAATAAAAAACTGAAGTCTAACACCTTCAAAAATATCAATTATCATTTTTTATAAAAAAGACCAAAATAGTTCTCTAAAATGAGCAAAATACCTCATTTTTCATGTTTTTCTCCAAAAACTCCGGGATTGACTACTAACACATACAAATTTCTATTTTTCCTATCTTATTTTTGCATAAAATCAAAAACTGAAGTCTAACACCTTCAAAAATGTCAATTATCATTTTTTCTAAAAAAGACCAAAATAGTTCTCTAAAATGAGCAAAATACTTCATTTTTCATGTTTTTCTCAAAAAATTCCGTGATTGAAGACTAACACATACAAATTTCTATTTTTCCAATTTTTTGCAAAAAATCAAAAACTGAAGTCTAACTAACACCTTCAAAAATATCAATTATCATTTTTTCTAAAAGTGTCCAAAATAGTTCTCTAAAATGAGAAAAATACTTCATTTTTCACGTTTTTCTCAAAAAACTTCGTGATTGAATACTAACACATACAAATTTCTATTTTTCCAATTTTTTTGCAAAAAATCAAAAACTGAAGTCTAACCCCTTCAAAAATATCAATGATCATTTTTTCTAAAAGAGACCAAAATAGTTATCTAAAATGAGAAAAATACTTCATTTTTCATGTTTTTCTCAAAAAACTCCGTGATTGAAGACTAACACGTACAAATTTCTATTTTTCCTATTTTTTGCATAAAATCAAAAACTGAAGTCTAACACCTTCAAAAATATCAATTATCATTTTTTTCTAAAAAAGGCGAAAATAGTTCTCTAAAATGAGCAAAATACTTCATTTTTCATGATTTTCTCAAAAAACTCCGGGATTGAAGACTAACACATACAAATTTCATTTTTTCCAATTTTTTGCATAAAATCAAAAACTGAAGTCTAACACCTTAAAAAATGTCAATTATCATTTTTTCTAAAAGAGTCCAAAATAGTTCTCTAAAATGAGCAAAATACTTCATTTTTCATTTTTTTCTCAAAAAACTTCGTGATTGAAGACTAACACATACAAATTTCTATTTTTCCTATTTTTTGCAAAAAATAAAAAACTGAAGTCTAACACCTTCAAAAATATCAATTATCATATTTTCTAAAAAAGACCAAAATCTTTCTCTAAAATGAGCAAAATACCTCATTTTTCATGTTTTTCTCAAAAAA
Organism: Luzula sylvatica; assembly: GCA_946800325.1. Classification (NCBI taxonomy): domain Eukaryota; kingdom Viridiplantae; phylum Streptophyta; class Magnoliopsida; order Poales; family Juncaceae; genus Luzula; species Luzula sylvatica. Next base: position 66,514,696 of record OX326959.1, on the reverse strand, counting down.
CTCTGGGATTGAAGACTAACACATACAAATTTCTATTTTTCCTATCTTATTTTTGCATAAAATCAAAAACTGAAGTCTAACACCTTCAAAAATATCAATTATCATTTTTTCTAAAAAAGACCAAAATAGTTCTCTAAAATTAGCAAAATACTTCATTTTTCATGTTTTTCTCAAAAAATTCCGTGATTGAAGACTAACACATACAAATTTCTATTTTTCCAATTTTTTGCAAAAAATCAAAAACTGAAGTCTAACACCTTCAAAAATATCAATTATCATTTTTTCTAAAAGAGTCCAAAATAGTTCTCTAAAATGAGAAAAATACTTCATTTTTCATGTTTTTCTCAAAAAACTTCGTGATTGAATACTAACACATACAAATTTCTATTTTTCCAATTTTTTTGCAAAAAATCAAAAACTGAAGTCTAACCCCTTCAAAAATATCAATTGTCATTTTTTCTAAAAGAGACCAAAATAGTTCTCTAAAATGAGAAAAATACTTCATTTTTCATGTTTTTCTCAAAAAACTCCGTGATTGAAGACTAACACGTACAAATTTCTATTTTTCCTATTTTTTGCAAAAAATAAAAAACTGAAGTCTAACACCTTCAAAAATATCAATTATCATTTTTTTCTAAAAAAGACGAAAATAGTTCTCTAAAATGAGCAAAATACTTCATTTTTCATGATTTTCTCAAAAAACTCCGGGATTGAAGACTAACACATACAAATTTCAATTTTTCTAATTTTTTGCATAAAATCAAAAACTGAAGTCTAACACCTTCAAAAATATCAATTATCATTTTTTTCTAAAAAAGACGAAAATAGTTCTCTAAAATGAGCAAAATACTTCATTTTTCATGATTTTCTCAAAAAACTCCGGGATTGAAGACTAACACATACAAATTTCAAAATTTCCAATTTTTTGCATAAAATCAAAAACTGAAGTCTAACACCTTCAAAAATATCAATTATCATTTTTTCTAAAAGAGTCCAAAATAGTTCTCTAAAATGACCAAAATACTTCATTTTTCATGTTTTTCTCAAAAATCTTCGTGATTGAAGACTAACACATACAAATTTCTATTTTTCCTATTTTTTGCAAAAAATAAAAAACTGAAGTCTAACACCTTCAAAAATATCAATTATCATTTTTTCTAAAAAAGACCAAAATAGTTCTCTAAAATGAGCAAAATACCTCATTTTTCATGTTTTTCTCAAAAAACTCCGGGATTGACTACTAACACATACAAATTTCTATTTTTCCTATCTTATTTTTGCATAAAATCAAAAACTGAAGTCTAACACCTTCAAAAATGTCAATTATCATTTTTTCTAAAAAAGACCAAAATAGTTCTCTAAAATGAGCAAAATACTTCATTTTTCATGTTTTTCTCAAAAAATTCCGTGATTGAAGACTAACACATACAAATTTCTATTTTTCCAATTTTTTGCAAAAAATCAAAAACTGAAGTCTAACTAACACCTTCAAAAATATCAATTATCATTTTTTCTAAAAGTGTCCAAAATAGTTCTCTAAAATGAGAAAAATACTTCATTTTTCACGTTTTTCTCAAAAAACTTCGTGATTGAATACTAACACATACAAATTTCTATTTTTCCAATTTTTTTGCAAAAAATCAAAAACTGAAGTCTAACCCCTTCAAAAATATCAATTATCATTTTTTCTAAAAGAGACCAAAATAGTTAGAAAAATACTTCATTTTTCATGTTTTTCTCAAAAAACTCCGTGATTGAAGACTAACACGTACAAATTTCTATTTTTCCTATTTTTTGCGTAAAATAAAAAACTGAAGTCTAACACCTTCAAAAATATCAATTATCATTTTTTCTAAAAGAGTCCAAAATAGTTCTCTAAAATGAGCAAAATACTTCATTTTTCATGTTTTTCTCAAAAATCTCCGGGATTGAAGACTAACACATACAAATTTCAATTTTTACAATTTTTTGCATAAAATCAAAAACTGAAGTCTAACACCTTAAAAAATGTCAATTATTATTTTTTCTAAAAGAGTCCAAAATAGTTCTCTAAAATGAGCAAAATACTTCATTTTTCATTTTTTTCTCAAAAAACTTCGTGATTGAAGACTAACACATACAAATTTCTATTTTTCCTATTTTTTGCAAAAAATAAAAAACCGAAGTCTAACACCTTCAAAAATATCAATTATCATTTTTTCTAAAAAAGACCAAAATCTTTCTCTAAAATGAGCAAAATACCTCATTTTTCATGTTTTTCTCAAAAAACTCCGGGATTGAAGACTAACACATACAAATTTCTATTTTTCCTATCTTATTTTTGCATAAATTCAAAAACTGAAGTCTAACACCTTCAAAAATATCAATTATCATTTTTTCTAAAAAAGACCAAAATAGTTCTCTAAAATGAGCAAAATACTTCATTTTTCATGTTTTTCTCAAAAAATTCCGTGATTGAAGACTAACACATACAAATTTCTATTTTTCCAATTTTTTGCAAAAAATCAAAAACTGAAGTCTAACACCTTCAAAAATATCAATTATCATTTTTTCTAAAAGTGTCCAAAATAGTTCTCTAAAATCAGAAAAATACTTCATTTTTCACATTTTTCTCAAAAAACATCGTGATTGAATACTAACACATACAAATTTCTATTTTTCCAATTTTTTTGCAAAAAATCAAAAACTGAAGTCTAACCACTTCAAAAATATCAATTATCATTTTTTCTAAAAGAGACCAAAATAGTTCTCTAAAATGAGAAAAATACTTCATTTTTCATGTTTTTCTCAAAAAACTCCGTGATTGAAGACTAACACGTACAAATTTCTATTTTTCCTATTTTTTGCATAAAATCAAAAACTGAAGTCTAACACCTTCAAAAATATCAATTATCATTTTTTTCTAAAAAATACGAAAATAGTTCTCTAAAATGAGCAAAATACTTCATTTTTCATGATTTTCTCAAAAAACTCCGGGATTGAAGACTAACACATACAAATTTCAATTTTTCCAATTTTTTGCAAAAAATCAAAAACTGAAGTCTAACACCTTAAAAAATGTCAATTATCATTTTTTCTAAAAGAGTCCAAAATAGTTCTCTAAAATGAGCAAAATACTTCATTTTTCATGTTTTTCTCAAAAAACTTCGTGATTGCAGACTAACACATACAAATTTCTATTTTTCCTATTTTTTGCAAAAAATAAAAAACTGAAGTCTAACACCTTCAAAAATATCAATTATCATTTTTTCTAAAAAAGACCAAAATCTTTCTCTAAATTGAGCAAAATACCTCATTTTTCATGTTTTTCTCAAAAAACTCCGGGATTGAAGACTAACACATACAAATTTCTATTTTTCCTATCTTATTTTAGCATAAAATCAAAAACTGAAGTCTAACACCTTCAAAAATATCAATTATCATTTTTTCTAAAAAAGACCAAAATAGTTCTCTAAAATGAGCAAAATACTTCATTTTTCATGTTTTTCTCAAAAAATTCCTTGATTGAAGACTAACACATACAAATTTCTATTTTTCCAATTTTTTGCAAAAAATCAAAAACTGAAGTCTAACACCTTCAAAAATATCAATTATCATTTTTTCTAAAAGTGTCCAAAATAGTTCTCTAAAATGAGAAAAATACTTCATTTTTCACGTTTTTCTCAAAAAACTTCGTGATTGAATACTAACACATACAAATTTCTATTTTTCCAATTTTTTTGCAAAAAATCAAAAACTGAAGTCTAACCCCTTCAAAAATATCAATTATCATTTTTTCTAAAAGAGACAAAAATAGTTCTCTAAAATGAGAAAAATACTTCATTTTTCATGTTTTTCTCAAAAAACTCCGTGATTGAAGACTAACACGTACAAATTTCTATTTTTCCTATTTTTCGCATAAAATCAAAAACTGAAGTCTAACACCTTCAAAAATATCAATTATCATTTTTTTCTAAAAAAGACGAAAATAGTTCTCTAAAATGAGCAAAATACTTCATTTTTCATGATTTTCTCAAAAAACTCCGGGATTGAAGACTAACACATACAAATTTCAATTTTTCCAAGTTTTTGCATAAAATCAAAAACTGAAGTCTAACACCTTCAAAAATATCAATTATCATTTTTTCTAAAAAAGACCAAAATAGTTCTCGAAAATGAGCAAAATACTTCATTTTTCATGTTTTTCTCAAAAAATTCCGTGATTGAAGACTAACACATACAAATTTCTATTTTTCCAATTTTTTGCAAAAAATCAACAACTGAAGTCTAACACCTTCAAAAATATCAATTATCATTTTTTCTAAAAGAGTCCAAAATAGTTCTCTAAAATGAGCAAAATACTTCATTTTTCATTTTTTTCTCAAAAAAGTTCGTGATTGAATACTAACACATACAAATTTCTATTTTTCCAATTTTTTTGCAAAAAATCAAAAACTGAAGTCTAACCCCTTCAAAAATATCAATTGTCATTTTTTCTAAAAGAGACCAAAATAGTTCTCTAAAATGAGAAAAATACTTCATTTTTCATGTTTTTCTCAAAAAACTCCGTGATTGAAGACTAACACGTACAAATTTCTATTTTTCCTATTTTTTGCAAAAAATAAAAAACTGAAGTCTAACACCTTCAAAAATATCAATTATCATTTTTTTCTAAAAAAGACGAAAATAGTTCTCTAAAATGAGCAAAATACTTCATTTTTCATGATTTTCTCAAAAAACTCCGGGATTGAAGACTAACACATACAAATTTCAATTTTTCCAATTTTTAGCATAAAATCAAAAACTGAAGTCTAACACCTTCAAAAATATCAATTATCATTTTTTTCTAAATAAGACGAAAATAGTTCTCTAAAATGAGCAAAATACTTCATTTTTCATGATTTTCTCAAAAAACTCCGGGATTGAAGACTAACACATACAAATTTCAATTTTTCCAATTTTTTGCATAAAATCAAAAACTGAAGTCTAACACCTTCAAAAATATCAATTATCATTTTTTCTAAAAGAGTCCAAAATAGTTCTCTAAAATGAGCAAAATACTTCATTTTTCATGTTTTTCTAAAAAATCTTCGTGATTGAAGACTAACACATACAAATTTCTATTTTTCCTATTTTTTGCAAAAAATAAAAAACTGAAGTCTAACACCTTAAAAAATGTCAATTATCATTTTTTCTAAAAAAGACCAAAATAGTTCTCTAAAATGAGCAAAATACTTCATTTTTCATGTTTTTCTCAAAAAATTCCGTGATTGAAGACTAACACATACAAATTTCTATTTTTCCAATTTTTTGCAAAAAATCAAAAACTGAAGTCTAACACCTTCAAAAATATCAATTATCATTTTTTCTAAAAGTGTCCAAAATAGTTCTCTAAAATGAGAAAAATACTTCATTTTTCACGTTTTTCTCAAAAAACATCGTGATTGAATACTAACACATACAAATTTCTATTTTTCCAATTTTTTTGCAAAAAATCAAAAACTGAAGTCTAACCACTTCAAAAATATCAATTATCATTTTTTCTAAAAGAGACCAAAATAGTTCTCTAAAATGAGAAAAATACTTCATTTTTCATGTTTTTCTCAAAAAACTCCGTGATTGAAGACTAACACGTACAAATTTCTATTTTTCCTATTTTTTGCATAAAATCAAAAACTGAAGTCTAACACCTTCAAAAATATCAATTATCATTTTTTTCTAAAAAAGACGAAAATAGTTCTCTAAAATGAGCAAAATACTTCATTTTTCATGATTTTCTCAAAAAACTCCGGGATTGAAGACTAACACATACAAATTTCAATTTTTCCTATTTTTTGCAAAAAATAAAAAACTGAAGTCTAACACCTTCAATAATATCAATTATCATTTTTTCTAAAAAAGACCAAAATAGTTCTCTAAAATGAGCAAAATACTTCATTTTTCATGTTTTTCTCAAAAAAATCCGGGATTGAAGACTAACACGTACAAATTTCTATTTTTCCTATCCTATTTTTGCATAAAATCAAAAACTGAAGTCTAACACCTTCAAAAATATCAATTATCATTTTTTTCTAAAAAAGACGAAAATAGTTCTCTAAAATGAGCAAAATACTTCATTTTTCATGATTTTCTCAAAAAACTCCGGGATTGAAGACTAACATATACAAATTTTAATTTTTCCAATTTTTTGCATAAAATCAAAAACTGAAGTCTAACACCTTCAAAAATATCAATAATCATTTTTTCTAAAAGATTCCAAAATAGTTCTCTAAAATGAGCAAAATACTTCATTTTTCATGTTTTTCTCAAAAAACTTCGTGATTGAAGACTAGCACATACAAATTTCTATTTTTCCTATTTTTTGTAAAAAATAAAAAACTGAAGTCTAACACCTTCAAAAATGTCAATTATCATTTTTTCTAAAAGAGTCCAAAATAGTTCTCTAAATTGAGCAAAATACTTCATTTTTCATGTTTTTCTCAAAAAACTTCGTGATTGAATACTAACACATAAAAATTTCTATTTTTCCAATTTTTTTTGCAAAAAATCAAAAACTGAAGTCTAACCCCTTCAAAAATATCAATTATCATTTTTTCTCAAAGAGACCAAAATAGTTCTCTAAAATGAGAAAAATACTTCATTTTTCATGTTTTTCTCAAAAAACTCCGTGATTGAAGACTAACACGTACAAATTTCTATTTTTCCTATTTTTTTGCATAAAATCAAAAACTGAAGTCTAACACCTTCAAAAATAACAATTATCATTTTTTTCTAAAAAAGACGAAAATAGTTCTCTAAAATAAGCAAAATACTTCATTTTTCATGATTTTCTCAAAAAACTACGGGATTGAAGACTAACACATACAAATTTCAATTTTTCCAATTTTTTGCATAAAATCAAAAACTGAAGTCTAACACCTTAAAAAATGTCAATTATCATTTTTTCTAAAAGAGTCCAAAATAGTTCTGTAAAATGAGCAAAATACTTCATTTTTCATGTTTTTCTCAAAAAACTTCGTGATTGAAGACTAACACATACAAATTTCTATTTTTCCTATTTTTTACAAAAAAAAAAAAACTGAAGTGTAACACCTTAAAAAATATCAATTATCATTTTTTCTAAAAAAGACCAAAATCTTTCTCTAAAATAAGCAAAATACCTCATTTTTCATGTTTTTCTCAAAAAACTCCGGGATTGAAGACTAACACATACAAATTTCTATTTTTCCTATCTTATTTTTGCATAAAATCAAAAACTGAAGTCTAACACCTTCAAAAATATCAATTATCATTTTTTCTAAAAAAGACCAAAATAGTTCTCTAAAATGAGCAAAATACTTCATTTTTCATGTTTTTCTCAAAAAATTCCGTGATTGAAGACTAACACATACAAATTTCTATTTTTCCTATTTTTTGCAAAAAATAAAAAACTGAAGTGTAACACCTTAAAAAATATCAATTATCATTTTTTCTAAAAAAGACCAAAATCTTTCTCTAAAATGAGCAAAATACCTCATTTTTCATGTTTTTCTCAAAAAACTCCGGGATTGAAGACTAACAAATACAAATTTCTATTTTTCCTATCTTATTTTTGCACAAAATCAAAAACTGAAGTCTAACACCTTCAAAAATATCAATTATCATTTTTTCTAAAAAAGACCAAAATAGTTCTCTAAAATGAGAAAAATACTTCATTTTTCATGTTTTTCTCAAAAAACTCCGTGATTGAAGACTAACACGTACAAATTTCTATTTTTCCTATTTTTTGCAAAAAATAAAAAACTGAAGTCTAGCACCTTCAAAAATATCAATTATCATTTTTTTCTAAAAAAGACGAAAATAGTTCTCTAAAATGAGCAAAATACTTCATTTTTCATGATTTTCTCAAAAAACTCCGGGATTGAAGACTAACACATACAAATTTCAATTTTTCCAATTTTTTGCATAAAATCAAAAACTGAAGTCTAACACCTTCAAAAATATCAATTATCATTTTTTTCTAAAAAAGACGAAAATAGTTCTCTAAAATGAGCAAAATACTTCATTTTTCATGATTTTCTCAAAAAACTCCGGGATTGAAGACTAACACATACAAATTTCAATTTTTCCAATTTTTTGCATAAAATCAAAAACTGAAGTCTAACACCTTCAAAAATATCAATTATCATTTTTTCTAAAAAAGACCAAAATAGTTCTCTAAAATGAGAAAAATACTTCATTTTTCATGTTTTTCTCAAAAAAATCCGTGATTGAAGACTAACACGTACAAATTTCTATTTTTCCTATTTTTTGCAAAAAATAAAAAACTGAAGGCTAGCACCTTCAAAAATATCAATTATCATTTTTTTCTAAAAAAGACGAAAATAGTTCTCTAAAATGAGCAAAATACTTCATTTTTCATGATTTTCTCAAAAAACTCCGGGATTGAAGACTAACACATACAAATTTCAATTTTTCCAATTTTTTGCATAAAATCAAAAACTGAAGTCTAACACCTTCAAAAATATCAATTATCATTTTTTTCTAAAAAAGACGAAAATTGTTCTCTAAAATGAGAAAAATACTTCATTTTTCATGATTTTCTCAAAAAACTCCGGGATTGAAGACTAACACATACAAATTTCAATTTTTCCAATTTTTTGCATAAAATCAAAAACTGAAGTCTAACACCTTCAAAAATATCAATTATCATTTTTTCTAAAAGAGTCCAAAATAGTTCTCTAAAATGAGCAAAATACTTCATTTTTCATGTTTTTCTCAAAAATCTTCGTGATTGAAGACTAACACATACAAATTTCTATTTTTCCTATTTTTTGCAAAAAATAAAAAACTGAATTCTAACACCTTCAAAAATATCAATTATCATTTTTTCTAAAAAAGACCAAAATAGTTCTCTAAAATGAGCAAAATACCTCATTTTTCATGTTTTTCTCAAAAAACTCCGGGATTGACTACTAACACATACAAATTTCTATTTTTCCTATCTTATTTTTGCATAAAATCAAAAACTGAAGTCTAACACCTTCAAAAATGTCAATTATCATTTTTTCTAAAAAAGACCAAAATAGTTCTCTAAAATGAGCAAAATACTTCATTTTTCATGTTTTTCTCAAAAAATTCCGTGATTGAAGACTAACACATACAAATTTCTATTTTTCCAATTTTTTTGCAAAAAATCAAAAACTGAAGTCTAACAACTTCAAAAATATCAATTATCATTTTTTCTAAAAGTGTCCAAAATAGTTCTCTAAAATGAGAAAAATACTTCATTTTTCACGTTTTTCTCAAAAAACTTCGTGATTGAATACTAACACATACAAATTTCTATTTTTCCAATTTTTTTGCAAAAAATCAAAAACTGAAATCTAACCCCTTCAAAAATATCAATTATCATTTTTTCTAAAAGATACCAAAATAGTTCTCTAAAATGAGAAAAATACTTCATTTTTCATGTTTTTCTCAAAAAACTCCGTGATTGAAGACTAACACGTACAAATTTCTATTTTTCCTATTTTTTGCATAAAATCAAAAACTGAAGTCTAACACCTTAAAAAATGTCAATTATCATTTTTTCTAAAAGAGTCCAAAATAGTTCTCTAAAATGAGCAAAATACTTCATTTTTCATGTTTTTCTCAAAAAACTCCGGGATTGACTACTAACACATACAAATTTCTATTTTTCCTATCTTATTTTTGCATAAAATCAAAAACTGAAGTCTAACACCTTCAAAAATGTCAATTATCATTTTTTCTAAAAAAGACCAAAATAGTTCTCTAAAATGAGCAAAATACTTCATTTTTCATGTTTTTCTCAAAAAATTCCGTGATTGAAGACTAACACATACAAATTTCTATTTTTCCAATTTTTTGCAAAAAATCAAAAACTGAAGTCTAACAACTTCAAAAATATCAATTATCATTTTTTCTAAAAGTGTCCAAAATAGTTCTCTAAAATGAGAAAAATACTTCATTTTTCACGTTTTTCTCAAAAAACTTCGTGATTGAATACTAACACATACAAATTTCTATTTTTCCAATTTTTTTGCAAAAAATCAAAAACTGAAATCTAACCCCTTCAAAAATATCAATTATCATTTTTTCTAAAATATACCAAAATAGTTCTCTAAAATGAGAAAAATACTTCATTTTTCATGTTTTTCTCAAAAAACTCCGTGATTGAAGACTAACACGTACAAATTTCTATTTTTCCTATTTTTTGCAAAAAATAAAAAACTGAATTCTAACACCTTCAAAAATATCAATTATCATTTTTTTCTAAAAAAGACGAAAATAGTTCTCTAAAATGAGCAAAATACTTCATTTTTCATGATTTTCTCAAAAAACTCCAGGATTGAAGACTAACACATACAAATTTCAATTTTTCCAATTTTTTGCATAAAATCAAAAACTGAAGTCTAACACCTTAAAAAATGTCAATTATCATTTTTTCTAAAAGAGTCCAAAATAGTTCTCTAAAATGAGCAAAATACTTCATTTTTCATGTTTTTCTCAAAAAACTTCGTGATTGAAGACTAACACATACAAATTTCTATTTTTCCTATTTTTTACAAAAAATAAAAAACTGAAGTGTAACACCTTAAAAAATATCAATTATCATTTTTTCTAAAAAAGACCAAAATCAATCTCTAAAATGAGCAAAATACCTCATTTTTCATGTTTTTCTCAAAAAACTCCGGGATTGACTACTAACACATACAAATTTCTATTTTTCCTATCTTATTTTTGCATAAAATCAAAAACTGAAGTCTAACACCTTCAAAAATATCAATTATCATTTTTTCTAAAAAAGACCAAAATAGTTCTCTAAAATGAGCAAAATACTTCATTTTTCATGTTTTTCTCAAAAAATTCCTTGATTGAAGACTAACACATACAAATTTCTATTTTTCCAATTTTTTGCAAAAAATCAAAAACTGAAGTCCAACACCTTCAAAAATATCAATTATCATTTTTTCTAAAAGAGTCCAAAATAGTTCTCTAAAATGAGCAAAATACTTCATTTTTCATGTTTTTCTCAAAAAACTTCGTGATTGAATACTAACACATACAAATTTCAATTTTTCCAATTTTTTTGCAAAAAATCAAAAACTGAAGTCTAACCCCTTCAAAAATATCAATTGTCATTTTTTCTAAAAGAGACCAAAATAGTTCTCTAAAATGAGAAAAATACTTCATTTTTCATGTTTTTCTCAAAAAACTCCATTATTGAAGACTAACACGTACAAATTTCTATTTTTCCTATTTTTTGCAAAAAATAAAAAACTGAAGTCTAACACCTTCAAAAATATCAATTATCATTTTTTTCTAAAAAAGACGAAAATAGTTCTCTAAAATGAGCAAAATACTTCATTTTTCATGATTTTCTCAAAAAACTCCGGGATTGAAGACTAACACATACAAATTTCAATTTTTCCAATTTTTTGCATAAAATCAAAAACTGAAGTCTAACACCTTCAAAAATGTCAATTATCATTTTTTCTAAAAGAGTCCAAAATAGTTCTCTAAAATGAGCAAAATACTTCATTTTTCATGTTTTTCTCAAAAAACTTCGTGATTGAAGACTAACACATACAAATTTCTATTTTTCCTATTTTTTGCAAAAAATAAAAAACTGAAGTCTAACACCTTCAAAAATATCAATTATCATTTTTTCTAAAAAAGACCAAAATAGTTCTCTAAAATGAGCAAAATACTTCATTTTTCATGTTTTTCTCAAAAAACTCCGGGATTGAAGACTAACACATACAAATTTCGATTTTTCCTATCCTATTTTTGCATAAAATAAAAAACTGAAGTCTAACACCTTCAAAAATATCAATTATCATTTTTTTCTAAAAAAGACGAAAATAGTTCTCTAAAATGAGCAAAATACTTCATTTTTCATGATTTTCTCAAAAAACTCCGGGATTGAAGACTAACACATACAAATTTCAATTTTTCCAATTTTTTGCATAAAATCAAAAACTGAAGTCTAACACCTTCAAAAATATCAATTATCATTTTTTCTAAAAGTGTCCAAAATAGTTCTCTAAAATGAGCAAAATACTTCATTTTTCATGTTTTTCTCAAAAAACTTCGTGATTGAAGACTAACACATACAAATTTCTATTTTTCCTATTTTTTGCAAAAAATAAAAAACTGAAGTCTAACACCTTCAAAAATATCAATTATCATTTTTTCTAAAAAAGACCAAAATAGTTCTCTAAAATGAGCAAAATACTTCATTTTTCATGTTTTTCTCAAAAAACTCCGGGATTGAAGACTAACACATACAAATTTCTATTTTTCCTATCCTATTTTTGCATAAAATCAAAAACTGAAGTCTAACACCTTCAAAAATATCAATTATAATTTTTTTCTAAAAAAGACGAAAATAGTTCTCTAAAATGAGCAAAATACTTCATTTTTCATGATTTTCTCAAAAAACTCCGGGATTGAAGACTAACACATACAAATTTCAATTTTTCCAATTTTTTGCATAATATCAAATACTGAAGTCTAACACCTTCAAAAATATCAATTATCATTTTTTTCTAAAAGTGTCCAAAATAGTTCTCTAAAATGAGCAAAATACTTCATTTTTCATGTTTTTCTCAAAAAACTTCGTGATTGAAGACTAACACATACAAATTTCTATTTTTCCTATTTTTTGCAAAAAATAAAAAACTGAAGTCTAACACCTTCAAAAATATCAATTATCATTTTTTCTAAAAAAGACCAAAATAGTTCTCTAAAATGAGCAAAATACCTCATTTTTCATGTTTTTCTCAAAAAACTCCGGGATTGACTACTAACACATACAAATTTCTATTTTTCCTCTCTTATTTTTGCATAAAATCAAAAACTGAAGTTTAACGCCTTCAAAAATATCAATTATCATTTTTTCTAAAAAAGACCAAAATAGTTCTCTAAAATGAGCAAAATACTTCATTTTCATGTTTTTCTCAAAAAATTCCGTGATTGAAGACTAACACATACAAATTTCTATTTTTCCAATTTTTTGCAAAACATCAAAAACTGAAGTCTAACACCTTCAAAAATATCAATTATCATTTTTTCTAAAAGAGTCCAAAATAGTTCTCTAAAATGAGCAAAATACTTCATTTTTCATGTTTTTCTCAAAAAACTTCGTGATTGAATACTAACACATACAAATTTCTATTTTTCCTATTTTTTGCAAAAAATAAAAAACTGAAGTCTAGCACCTTCAAAAATATCAATTATCATTTTTTTCTAAAAAAGACGAAAATAGTTCTCTAAAATGAGCAAAATACTTCATTTTTCATGATTTTCTCAAAAAACTCCGGGATTGAAGACTAACACATACAAATTTCAATTTTTCCACTTTTTTGCATAAAATCAAAAACTGAAGTCTAACACCTTCAAAAATATCAATTATCATTTTTTCTAAAAAAGACCAAAATAGTTCTCTAAAATGAGAAAAATACTGCATTTTTCATGTTTTTCTCAAAAAACTCAGTGATTGAAGACAAACACGTACAAATTTCTATTTTTCCTATTTTTTGCAAAAAATAAAAAACTGAAGTCTAGCACCTTCAAAAATATCAATTATCATTTTTTTCTAAAAAAGACGAAAATAGTTCTCTAAAATGAGCAAAATACTTCATTTTTCATGATTTTCTCAAAAAACTCCGGGATTGAAGACTAACACATACAAATTTCAATTTTTCCAATTTTTTGCATAAAATCAAAAACTGAAGTCTAACACCTTCAAAAATATCAATTATCATTTTTTCTAAAAGAGTCCAAAATAGTTCTCTAAAATGAGCAAAATACTTCATTTTTCATGTTTTTCTCAAAAAACTTCGTGATTGAATACTAACACATACAAATTTCAATTTTTCCAATTTTTTTGCAAAAAATCAAAAACTGAAGTCTAACCCCTTCAAAAATATCAATTGTCATTTTTTCTAAAAGAGACCAAAATAGTTCTCTAAAATGAGAAAAATACTTCATTTTTCATGTTTTTCTCAAAAAACTCCATTATTGAAGACTAACACGTACAAATTTCTATTTTTCCTATTTTTTGCAAAAAATAAAAAACTGAAGTCTAACACCTTCAAAAATATCAATTATCATTTTTTTCTAAAAAAGACGAAAATAGTTCTCTAAAATGAGCAAAATACTTCATTTTTCATGATTTTCTCAAAAAACTCCGGGATTGAAGACTAACACATACAAATTTCAATTTTTCCAATTTTTTGCATAAAATCAAAAACTGAAGTCTAACACCTTCAAAAATGTCAATTATCATTTTTTCTAAAAGAGTCCAAAATAGTTCTCTAAAATGAGCAAAATACTTCATTTTTCATGTTTTTCTCAAAAAACTTCGTGATTGAAGACTAACACATACAAATTTCTATTTTTCCTATTTTTTGCAAAAAATAAAAAACTGAAGTCTAACACCTTCAAAAATATCAATTATCATTTTTTCTAAAAAAGACCAAAATAGTTCTCTAAAATGAGCAAAATACTTCATTTTTCATGTTTTTCTCAAAAAACTCCGGGATTGAAGACTAACACATACAAATTTCTATTTTTCCTATCCTATTTTTGCATAAAATAAAAAACTGAAGTCTAACACCTTCAAAAATATCAATTATCATTTTTTTCTAAAAAAGACGAAAATAGTTCTCTAAAATGAGCAAAATACTTCATTTTTCATGATTTTCTCAAAAAACTCCGGGATTGAAGACTAACACATACAAATTTCAATTTTTCCAATTTTTTGCATAAAATCAAAAACTGAAGTCTAACACCTTCAAAAATATCAATTATCATTTTTTCTAAAAGTGTCCAAAATAGTTCTCTAAAATGAGCAAAATACTTCATTTTTCATGTTTTTCTCAAAAAACTTCGTGATTGAAGACTAACACATACAAATTTCTATTTTTCCTATTTTTTGCAAAAAATAAAAAACTGAAGTCTAACACCTTCAAAAATATCAATTATCATTTTTTCTAAAAAAGACCAAAATAGTTCTCTAAAATGAGCAAAATACTTCATTTTTCATGTTTTTCTCAAAAAACTCCGGGATTGAAGACTAACACATACAAATTTCTATTTTTCCTATCCTATTTTTGCATAAAATCAAAAACTGAAGTCTAACACCTTCAAAAATATCAATTATAATTTTTTTCTAAAAAAGACGAAAATAGTTCTCTAAAATGAGCAAAATACTTCATTTTTCATGATTTTCTCAAAAAACTCCGGGATTGAAGACTAACACATACAAATTTCAATTTTTCCAATTTTTTGCATAATATCAAATACTGAAGTCTAACACCTTCAAAAATATCAATTATCATTTTTTTCTAAAAGTGTCCAAAATAGTTCTCTAAAATGAGCAAAATACTTCATTTTTCATGTTTTTCTCAAAAAACTTCGTGATTGAAGACTAACACATACAAATTTCTATTTTTCCTATTTTTTGCAAAAAATAAAAAACTGAAGTCTAACACCTTCAAAAATATCAATTATCATTTTTTCTAAAAAAGACCAAAATAGTTCTCTAAAATGAGCAAAATACCTCATTTTTCATGTTTTTCTCAAAAAACTCCGGTATTGACTACTAACACATACAAATTTCTATTTTTCCTCTCTTATTTTTGCATAAAATCAAAAACTGAAGTGTAACGCCTTCAAAAATATCAATTATCATTTTTTCTAAAAAAGACCAAAATAGTTCTCTAAAATGAGCAAAATACTTCATTTTTCATGTTTTTCTCAAAAAATTCCTTGATTGAAGACTAACACATACAAATTTCTATTTTTCCAATTTTTTGCAAACAATCAAAAACTGAAGTCCAACACCTTCAAAAATATCAATTATCATTTTTTCTAAAAGAGTCCAAAATAGTTCTCTAAAATGAGCAAAATACTTCATTTTTCATGTTTTTCTCAAAAAACTTCGTGATTGAATACTAACACATACAAATTTCTATTTTTCCTATTTTTTGCAAAAAATAAAAAACTGAAGTCTAGCACCTTCAAAAATATCAATTATCATTTTTTTCTAAAAAAGACGAAAATAGTTCTCTAAAATGAGCAAAATACTTCATTTTTCATGATTTTCTCAAAAAACTCCGGGATTGAAGACTAACACATACAAATTTCAATTTTTCCACTTTTTTGCATAAAATCAAAAACTGAAGTCTAACACCTTCAAAAATATCAATTATCATTTTTTCTAAAAAAGACCAAAATAGTTCTCTAAAATGAGAAAAATACTTCATTTTTCATGTTTTTCTCAAAAAACTCAGTGATTGAAGACAAACACGTACAAATTTCTATTTTTCCTATTTTTTGCAAAAAATAAAAAACTGAAGTCTAGCACCTTCAAAAATATCAATTATCATTTTTTTCTAAAAAAGACGAAAATAGTTCTCTAAAATGAGCAAAATACTTCATTTTTCATGATTTTCTCAAAAAACTCCGGGATTGAAGACTAACACATACAAATTTCAATTTTTCCAATTTTTTGCATAAAATCAAAAACTGAAGTCTAACACCTTCAAAAATATCAATTATCATTTTTTCTAAAAGAGTCCAAAATAGTTCTGTAAAATGAGCAAAATACTTCATTTTTCATGTTTTTCTCAAAAATCTTCGTGATTGAAGACTAACACATACAAATTTCTATTTTTCCTATTTTATGCAAAAAATAAAAAACTGAAGTCTAACACCTTCAAAAATATCAATTATCATTTTTTCTAAAGAAGACCAAAATAGTTCTCTAAAATGAGCAAAATACCTCATTTTTCATGTTTTTTCTCAAAAAACTCCGGGATTGACTACTAACACATACAAATTTCTATTTTTCCTATCTTATTTTTGCATAAAATCAAAAACTGAAGTCTAACACCTTCAAAAATGTCAATTATCATTTTTTCTAAAAAAGACCAAAATAGTTCTCTAAAATGAGCAAAATACTTCATTTTTCATGTTTTTCTCAAAAAATTCCGGGATTGAAGACTAACACATACAAATTTCTATTTTTCCTATTTTTTGCAAAAAATAAAAAACTGAAGTCTAACACCTTCAAAAATATCAATTATCATTTTTTCTAAAGAAGACCAAAATAGTTCTCTAAAATGAGCAAAATACCTCATTTTTCATGTTTTTTCTCAAAAAACTCCGGGATTGACTACTAACACATACAAATTTCTATTTTTCCTATCTTATTTTTGCATAAAATCAAAAACTGAAGTCTAACACCTTCAAAAATGTCAATTATCATTTTTTCTAAAAAAGACCAAAATAGTTCTCTAAAATGAGCAAAATACTTCATTTTTCATGTTTTTCTCAAAAAACTCCGGGATTGAAGACTAACACATACAAATTTCTATTTTTCCTATCCTATTTTTGCATAAAATCAAAAACTGAAGTCTAACACCTTCAAAAATATCAATTATAATTTTTTTCTAAAAAAGACGAAAATAGTTCTCTAAAATGAGCAAAATACTTCATTTTTCATGATTTTCTCAAAAAACTCCGGGATTGAAGACTAACACATACAAATTTCAATTTTTCCAATTTTTTGCATAATATCAAAAACTGAAGTCTAACACCTTCAAAAATATCAATTATCATTTTTTCTAAAAGTGTCCAAAATAGTTCTCTAAAATGAGCAAAATACTTCATTTTTCATGTTTTTCTCAAAAAACTTCGTGATTGAAGACTAACACATACAAATTTCTATTTTTCCTATTTTTTGCAAAAAATAAAAAACTGAAGTCTAACACCTTCAAAAATATCAATTATCATTTTTTCTAAAAAAGACCAAAATAGTTCTCTAAAATGAGCAAAATACCTCATTTTTCATGTTTTTCTCAAAAAACTCCGGGATTGACTACTAACACATACAAATTTCTATTTTTCCTCTCTTATTTTTGCATAAAATCAAAAACTGAAGTTTAACACCTTCAAAAATATCAATTATCATTTTTTCTAAAAAAGACCAAAATAGTTCTCTAAAATGAGCAAAATACTTCATTTTCATGTTTTTCTCAAAAAATTCCGTGATTGAAGACTAACACATACAAATTTCTATTTTTCCAATTTTTTGCAAAACATCAAAAACTGAAGTCTAACACCTTCAAAAATATCAATTATCATTTTTTCTAAAAGAGTCCAAAATAGTTCTCTAAAATGAGCAAAATACTTCATTTTTCATGTTTTTCTCAAAAAACTTCGTGATTGAATACTAACACATACAAATTTCTATTTTTCCTATTTTTTGCAAAAAATAAAAAACTGAAGTCTAGCACCTTCAAAAATATCAATTATCATTTTTTTCTAAAAAAGACGAAAATAGTTCTCTAAAATGAGCAAAATACTTCATTTTTCATGATTTTCTCAAAAAACTCCGGGATTGAAGACTAACACATACAAATTTCAATTTTTCCACTTTTTTGCATAAAATCAAAAACTGAAGTCTAACACCTTCAAAAATATCAATTATCATTTTTTCTAAAAAAGACCAAAATAGTTCTCTAAAATGAGAAAAATACTTCATTTTTCATGTTTTTCTCAAAAAACTCAGTGATTGAAGACAAACACGTACAAATTTCTATTTTTCCTATTTTTTGCAAAAAATAAAAAACTGAAGTCTAGCACCTTCAAAAATATCAATTATCATTTTTTTCCAAAAAAGACGAAAATAGTTCTCTAAAATGAGCAAAATACTTCATTTTTCATGATTTTCTCAAAAAACTCCGGGATTGAAGACTAACACATACAAATTTCAATTTTTCCAATTTTTTGCATAAAATCAAAAACTGAAGTCTAACACCTTCAAAAATATCAATTATCATTTTTTCTAAAAGAGTCCAAAATAGTTCTCTAAAATGAGCAAAATACTTCATTTTTCATGTTTTTCTCAAAAATCTTCGTGATTGAAGACTAACACATACAAATTTCTATTTTTCCTATTTTTTGCAAAAAATAAAAAACTGAAGTCTAACACATTCAAAAATATCAATTATCATTTTTTCTAAAGAAGACCAAAATAGTTCTCTAAAATGAGCAAAATACCTCATTTTTCATGTTTTTTCTCAAAAAACTCCGGGATTGACTACTAACACATACAAATTTCTATTTTTCCTATCTTATTTTTGCATAAAATCAAAAACTGAAGTCTAACACCTTCAAAAATGTCAATTATCATTTTTTCTAAAAAAGACCAAAATAGTTCTCTAAAATGAGCAAAATACTTCATTTTTCATGTTTTTCTCAAAAAATTCCGTGATTGAAGACTAACACATACAAATTTCTATTTTTCCAATTTTTTGCAAAAAATCAAAAACTGAAGTCTAACACCTTCAAAAATATGAATTATCATTTTTTCTATAAGTGTCCAAAATAGTTCTCTAAAATGAGAAAAATACTTCATTTTTCACGTTTTTCTCAAAAAACTTCGTGATTGAATACTAACACATACAAATTTCTATTTTTCCAATTTTTTTGCAAAAAATCAAAAACTGAAGTCTAACCCCTTCAAAAATATCAATTATCATTTTTTCTAAAAGAGACCAAAATAGTTCTCTAAAATGAGAAAAATACTTCATTTTTCATGTTTTTCTCAAAAAACTCCATGATTGAAGACTAACACGTACAAATTTCTATTTTTCCTATTTTTTGCATAAAATCAAAAACTGAAGTCTAACACCTTCAAAAATATCAATTATCATTTTTTTCTAAAAAAGACGAAAATAGTTCTCTAAAATGAGCAAAGTACTTCATTTTTCATGATTTTCTCAAAAAACTCCGGGATTGAAGACTAACACATACAAATTTCAATTTTTCCAATTTTTTGCATAAAATCAAAAACTGAAGTCTAACACCTTAAAAAATGTCAATTATCATTTTTTCTAAAAGAGTCCAAAATAGTTCTCTAAAATGAGCAAAATACTTCATTTTTCATGTTTTTCTCAAAAAACTTCGTGATTGAAGACTAACACATACAAATTTCTATTTTTCCTATTTTTTACAAAAAATAAAAAACTGAAGTGTAACACCTTAAAAAATATCAATTATCATTTTTTCTAAAAAAGACCAAAATCATTCTCTAAAATGAGCAAAATACCTCATTTTTCATGTTTTTCTCAAAAAACTCCGGGATTGAAGACTAACACATACAAATTTCTATTTTTCCTATCTTATTTTTGCATAAAATCAAAAACTGAAGTCTAACACCTTCAAAAATATCAATTATCATTTTTTCTAAAAAAGACCAAAATAGTTCTCTAAAATGAGCAAAATACTTCATTTTTCATGTTTTTCTCAAAAAATTCCTTGATTGAAGACTAACACATACAAATTTCTATTTTTCCAATTTTTTGCAAACAATCAAAAACTGAAGTCCAACACCTTCAAAAATATCAATTATCATTTTTTCTAAAAGAGTCCAAAATAGTTCTCTAAAATGAGCAAAATACTTCATTTTTCATGTTTTTCTCAAAAAACTTCGTGATTGAATACTAACACATACAAATTTCTATTTTTCCAATTTTTTTGCAAAAAATCAAAAACTGAAGTCTAACCCCTTCAAAAATATCAATTGTCATTTTTTCTAAAAGAGACCAAAATAGTTCCCTAAAATGAGAAAAATACTTCATTTTTCATGTTTTTCTCAAAAAACTCCGTTATTGAAGACTAACACGTACAAATTTCTATTTTTCCTATTTTTTGCAAAAAATAAAAAACTGAAGTCTAACACCTTCAAAAATATCAATTATCATTTTTTTCTAAAAAAGACGAAAATAGTTCTCTAAAATGAGCAAAATACTTCATTTTTCATGATTTTCTCAAAAAACTCCGGGATTGAAGACTAACACATACAAATTTCAATTTTTCCAATTTTTTGCATAAAATCAAAAACTGAAGTCTAACACCTTCAAAAATGTCAATTATCATTTTTTCTAAAAGAGTCCAAAATAGTTCTCTAAAATGAGCAAAATACTTCATTTTTCATGTTTTTCTCAAAAAACTTCGTGATTGAAGACTAACACATACAAATTTCTATTTTTCCTATTTTTTACAAAAAATAAAAAACTGAAGTGTAACACCTTAAAAAATATCAATTATCATTTTTTCTAAAAAAGACCAAAATCATTCTCTAAAATGAGCAAAATACCTCATTTTTCATGTTTTTCTCAAAAAACTCCGGGATTGAAGACTAACACATACAAATTTCTATTTTTCCTATCTTATTTTTGCATAAAATCAAAAACTGAAGTCTAACACCTTCAAAAATATCAATTATCATTTTTTCTAAAAAAGACCAAAATAGTTCTCTAAAATGAGCAAAATACTTCATTTTTCATGTTTTTCTCAAAAAATTCCTTGATTGAAGACTAACACATACAAATTTCTATTTTTCCAATTTTTTGCAAACAATCAAAAACTGAAGTCCAACACCTTCAAAAATATCAATTATCATTTTTTCTAAAAGAGTCCAAAATAGTTCTCTAAAATGAGCAAAATACTTCATTTTTCATGTTTTTCTCAAAAAACTTCGTGATTGAATACTAACACATACAAATTTCTATTTTTCCAATTTTTTTGCAAAAAATCAAAAACTGAAGTCTAACCCCTTCAAAAATATCAATTGTCATTTTTTCTAAAAGAGACCAAAATAGTTCCCTAAAATGAGAAAAATACTTCATTTTTCATGTTTTTCTCAAAAAACTCCGTTATTGAAGACTAACACGTACAAATTTCTATTTTTCCTATTTTTGGCAAAAAATAAAAAACTGAAGTCTAACACCTTCAAAAATATCAATTATCATTTTTTTCTAAAAAAGACGAAAATAGTTCTCTAAAATGAGCAAAATACTTCATTTTTCATGATTTTCTCAAAAAACTCCGGGATTGAAGACTAACACATACAAATTTCAATTTTTCCAATTTTTTGCATAAAATCAAAAACTGAAGTCTAACACCTTAAAAAATGTCAATTATCATTTTTTCTAAAAGAGTCCAAAATAGTTCTCTAAAATGAGCAAAATACTTCATTTTTCATGTTTTTCTCAAAAAACTTCGTGATTGAAGACTAACACATACAAATTTCTATTTTTCCTATTTTTTACAAAAAATAAAAAACTGAAGTGTAACACCTTAAAAAATATCAATTATCATTTTTTCTAAAAAAGACCAAAATCATTCTCTAAAATGAGCAAAATACCTCATTTTTCATGTTTTTCTCAAAAAACTCCGGGATTGAAGACTAACACATACAAATTTCTATTTTTCCTATCTTATTTTTGCATAAAATCAAAAACTGAAGTCTAACACCTTCAAAAATATCAATTATCATTTTTTCTAAAAAAGACCAAAATAGTTCTCTAAAATGAGCAAAATACTTCATTTTTCATGTTTTTCTCAAAAAATTCCTTGATTGAAGACTAACACATACAAATTTCTATTTTTCCAATTTTTTGCAAACAATCAAAAACTGAAGTCCAACACCTTCAAAAATATCAATTATCATTTTTTCTAAAAGAGTCCAAAATAGTTCTCTAAAATGAGCAAAATACTTCAATTTTCATGTTTTTCTCAAAAAACTTCGTGATTGAATACTAACACATACAAATTTCTATTTTTCCAATTTTTTTGCAAAAAATCAAAAACTGAAGTCTAACACCTTCAAAAATATCAATTATCATTTTTTCTAAAAAAGACCAAAATAGTTCTCTAAAATGAGCAAAATACTTCATTTTTCATGTTTTTCTCAAAAAATTCCTTGATTGAAGACTAACACATACAAATTTCTATTTTTCCAATTTTTTGCAAAACATCAAAAACTGAAGTCTAACACCTTCAAAAATATCAATTATCATTTTTTTCTAAAAAAAACGAAAATAGTTCTCTAAAATGAGCAAAATACTTCATTTTTCATCATTTTCTCAAAAAACTCCGGGATTGAAGACTAACACATACAAATTTCAATTTTTCCAATTTTTTGCATAAAATCAAAATATGAAGTCTAACACCTTCAAAAATATCAATTATCATTTTTTCTAAAAGTGTCCAAAATAGTTCTCTAAAATGAGCAAAATACTTCATTTTTCATGTTTTTCTCAAAAAACTTCGTGATTGAAGACTAACACATACAAATTTCTATTTTTCCTATTTTTTGCAAAAAATAAAAAACTGAAGTCTAACACCTTCAAAAATATCAATTATCATTTTTTCTAAAAAAGACCAAAATAGTTCTCTAAAATGAGCAAAATACCTCATTTTTCATGTTTTTCTCAAAAAACTCCGGGATTGACTACTAACATATACAAATTTCTATTTTTCCTATCTTATTTTTGCAAAAAATAAAAAACTGAAGTCTAACACCTTCAAAAATATCAATTATCATTTTTTCTAAAAAAGACCAAAATAGTTCTCTAAAATGAGCAAAATACTTCATTTTTCATGATTTTCTCAAAAAACTCCGGGATTGAAGACTAACACATACAAATTTCAATTTTTTCAATTTTTTGCATAAAATCAAAATCTGAAGTCTAACACCTTCAAAAATATCAATTATCATTTTTTCTAAAAGTGTCCAAAATAGTTCTCTAAAATGAGCAAAATACTTCATTTTTCATGTTTTTCTCAAAAAACTTCGTGATTGAAGACTAACACATACAAATTTCTATTTTTCCTATTTTTTGCAAAAAATAAAAAACTGAAGTCTAACACCTTCAAAAATATCAATTATCATTTTTTCTAAAAAAGACCAAAATAGTTCTCTAAAATGAGCAAAATACCTCATTTTTCATGTTTTTCTCAAAAAACTCCGGGATTGACTACTAACATATACAAATTTCTATTTTTCCTATCTTATTTTTGCATAAAATCAAAAACTGAAGTCTAACACCTTCAAAAATATCAATTATCATTTTTTCTAAAAAAGACCAAAATAGTTCTCTAAAATGAGCAAAATACTTCATTTTTCATGTTTTTCTCAAAAAATTCCTTGATTGAAGACTAACACATACAAATTTCTATTTTTCCAATTTTTTGCAAAACATCAAAAACTGAAGTCTCACACCTTCAAAAATATCAATTATCATTTTTTCTAAAAGAGTCCAAAATAGTTCTCTAAAATGAGCAAAATACTTCATTTTTCATGTTTTTCTCAAAAAACTTCGTGATTGAATACTAACACATACAAATTTCTATTTTTCCAATTTTTTTGCAAAACATCAAAAACTGAAGTCTAACCCCTTCAAAAATGTCAATTGTCATTTTTTTTAAAAGAGACCAAAATAGTTCTCTAAAATGAGAAAAATACTTCATTTTTCATGTTTTTCTCAAAAAACTCCGTGATTGAAGACTAACACGTACAAATTTCTATTTTTCCTATTTTTTGCAAAAAATAAAAAACTGAAGTCTAGCACCTTCAAAAATATCAATTATCATTTTTTTCTAAAAAAGACGAAAATAGTTCTCTAAAATGAGCAAAATACTTCATTTTTCATGATTTTCTCAAAAAACTCCGGGATTGAAGACTAACACATACAAATTTCAATTTTTCCAATTTTTTGCATAAAATCAAAAACTGAAGTCTAACACCTTCAAAAATGTCAATTATCATTTTTTCTAAAAGAGTCCAAAATAGTTCTCTAAAATGAGCAAAATACTTCATTTTTCATGTTTTTCTCAAAAAACTTCGTGATTGAAGACTAACACATACAAATTTCTATTTTTCCTATTTTTTACAAAAAATAAAAAACTGAAGTGTAACACCTTAAAAAATATCAATTATCATTTTTTCTAAAAAAGACCAAAATCATTCTCTAAAATGAGCAAAATACCTCATTTTTCATGTTTTTCTCAAAAAACTCCGGGATTGAAGACTAACACATACAAATTTCTATTTTTCCTATCTTATTTTTGCATAAAATCAAAAACTGAAGTCTAACACCTTCAAAAATATCAATTATCATTTTTTCTAAAAAAGACCAAAATAGTTCTCTAAAATGAGCAAAATACTTCATTTTTCATGTTTTTCTCAAAAAATTCCTTGATTGAAGACTAACACATACAAATTTCTATTTTTCCAATTTTTTGCAAACAATCAAAAACTGAAGTCCAACACCTTCAAAAATATCAATTATCATTTTTTCTAAAAGAGTCCAAAATAGTTCTCTAAAATGAGCAAAATACTTCATTTTTCATGTTTTTCTCAAAAAACTTCGTGATTGAATACTAACACATACAAATTTCTATTTTTCCAATTTTTTTGCAAAAAATCAAAAACTGAAGTCTAACCCCTTCAAAAATATCAATTGTCATTTTTTCTAAAAGAGACCAAAATAGTTCCCTAAAATGAGAAAAATACTTCATTTTTCATGTTTTTCTCAAAAAACTCCGTTATTGAAGACTAACACGTACAAATTTCTATTTTTCCTATTTTTTGCAAAAAATAAAAAACTGAAGTCTAACACCTTCAAAAATATCAATTATCATTTTTTTCTAAAAAAGACGAAAATAGTTCTCTAAAATGAGCAAAATACTTCATTTTTCATGATTTTCTCAAAAAACTCCGGGATTGAAGACTAACACATACAAATTTCAATTTTTCCAATTTTTTGCATAAAATCAAAAACTGAAGTCTAACACCTTAAAAAATGTCAATTATCATTTTTTCTAAAAGAGTCCAAAATAGTTCTCTAAAATGAGCAAAATACTTCATTTTTCATGTTTTTCTCAAAAAACTTCGTGATTGAAGACTAACACATACAAATTTCTATTTTTCCTATTTTTTACAAAAAATAAAAAACTGAAGTGTAACACCTTAAAAAATATCAATTATCATTTTTTCTAAAAAAGACCAAAATCATTCTCTAAAATGAGCAAAATACCTCATTTTTCATGTTTTTCTCAAAAAACTCCGGGATTGAAGACTAACACATACAAATTTCTATTTTTCCTATCTTATTTTTGCATAAAATCAAAAACTGAAGTCTAACACCTTCAAAAATATCAATTATCATTTTTTCTAAAAAAGACCAAAATAGTTCTCTAAAATGAGCAAAATACTTCATTTTTCATGTTTTTCTCAAAAAATTCCTTGATTGAAGACTAACACATACAAATTTCTATTTTTCCAATTTTTTGCAAACAATCAAAAACTGAAGTCCAACACCTTCAAAAATATCAATTATCATTTTTTCTAAAAGAGTCCAAAATAGTTCTCTAAAATGAGCAAAATACTTCAATTTTCATGTTTTTCTCAAAAAACTTCGTGATTGAATACTAACACATACAAATTTCTATTTTTCCAATTTTTTTGCAAAAAATCAAAAACTGAAGTCTAACACCTTCAAAAATATCAATTATCATTTTTTCTAAAAAAGACCAAAATAGTTCTCTAAAATGAGCAAAATACTTCATTTTTCATGTTTTTCTCAAAAAATTCCTTGATTGAAGACTAACACATACAAATTTCTATTTTTCCAATTTTTTGCAAAACATCAAAAACTGAAGTCTAACACCTTCAAAAATATCAATTATCATTTTTTTCTAAAAAAAACGAAAATAGTTCTCTAAAATGAGCAAAATACTTCATTTTTCATCATTTTCTTAAAAAACTCCGGGATTGAAGACTAACACATACAAATTTCAATTTTTCCAATTTTTTGCATAAAATCAAAATATGAAGTCTAACACCTTCAAAAATATCAATTATCATTTTTTCTAAAAGTGTCCAAAATAGTTCTCTAAAATGAGCAAAATACTTCATTTTTCATGTTTTTCTCAAAAAACTTCGTGATTGAAGACTAACACATACAAATTTCTATTTTTCCTATTTTTTGCAAAAAATAAAAAACTGAAGTCTAACACCTTCAAAAATATCAATTATCATTTTTTCTAAAAAAGACCAAAATAGTTCTCTAAAATGAGCAAAATACCTCATTTTTCATGTTTTTCTCAAAAAACTCCGGGATTGACTACTAACATATACAAATTTCTATTTTTCCTATCTTATTTTTGCAAAAAATAAAAAACTGAAGTCTAACACCTTCAAAAATATCAATTATCATTTTTTCTAAAAAAGACCAAAATAGTTCTCTAAAATGAGCAAAATACTTCATTTTTCATGATTTTCTCAAAAAACTCCGGGATTGAAGACTAACACATACAAATTTCAATTTTTTCAATTTTTTGCATAAAATCAAAATCTGAAGTCTAACACCTTCAAAAATATCAATTATCATTTTTTCTAAAAGTGTCCAAAATAGTTCTCTAAAATGAGCAAAATACTTCATTTTTCATGTTTTTCTCAAAAAACTTCGTGATTGAAGACTAACACATACAAATTTCTATTTTTCCTATTTTTTGCAAAAAATAAAAAACTGAAGTCTAACACCTTCAAAAATATCAATTATCATTTTTTCTAAAAAAGACCAAAATAGTTCTCTAAAATGAGCAAAATACCTCATTTTTCATGTTTTTCTCAAAAAACTCCGGGATTGACTACTAACATATACAAATTTCTATTTTTCCTATCTTATTTTTGCATAAAATCAAAAACTGAAGTCTAACACCTTCAAAAATATCAATTATCATTTTTTCTAAAAAAGACCAAAATAGTTCTCTAAAATGAGCAAAATACTTCATTTTTCATGTTTTTCTCAAAAAATTCCTTGATTGAAGACTAACACATACAAATTTCTATTTTTCCAATTTTTTGCAAAACATCAAAAACTGAAGTCTCACACCTTCAAAAATATCAATTATCATTTTTTCTAAAAGAGTCCAAAATAGTTCTCTAAAATGAGCAAAATACTTCATTTTTCATGTTTTTCTCAAAAAACTTCGTGATTGAATACTAACACATACAAATTTCTATTTTTCCAATTTTTTTGCAAAACATCAAAAACTGAAGTCTAACCCCTTCAAAAATGTCAATTGTCATTTTTTCTAAAAGAGACCAAAATAGTTCTCTAAAATGAGAAAAATACTTCATTTTTCATGTTTTTCTCAAAAAACTCCGTGATTGAAGACTAACACGTACAAATTTCTATTTTTCCTATTTTTTGCAAAAAATAAAAAACTGAAGTCTAGCACCTTCAAAAATATCAATTATCATTTTTTTCTAAAAAAGACGAAAATAGTTCTCTAAAATGAGCAAAATACTTCATTTTTCATGATTTTCTCAAAAAACTCCGGGATTGAAGACTAACACATACAAATTTCAATTTTTCCAATTTTTTGCATAAAATCAAAAACTGAAGTCTAACACCTTCAAAAATGTCAATTATCATTTTTTCTAAAAGAGTCCAAAATAGTTCTCTAAAATGAGCAAAATACTTCATTTTTCATGTTTTTCTCAAAAAACTTCGTGATTGAAGACTAACACATACAAATTTCTATTTTTCCTATTTTTTACAAAAAATAAAAAACTGAAGTGTAACACCTTAAAAAATATCAATTATCATTTTTTCTAAAAAAGACCAAAATCATTCTCTAAAATGAGCAAAATACCTCATTTTTCATGTTTTTCTCAAAAAACTCCGGGATTGAAGACTAACACATACAAATTTCTATTTTTCCTATCTTATTTTTGCATAAAATCAAAAACTGAAGTCTAACACCTTCAAAAATATCAATTATCATTTTTTCTAAAAAAGACCAAAATAGTTCTCTAAAATGAGCAAAATACTTCATTTTTCATGTTTTTCTCAAAAAATTCCTTGATTGAAGACTAACACATACAAATTTCTATTTTTCCAATTTTTTGCAAACAATCAAAAACTGAAGTCCAACACCTTCAAAAATATCAATTATCATTTTTTCTAAAAGAGTCCAAAATAGTTCTCTAAAATGAGCAAAATACTTCATTTTTCATGTTTTTCTCAAAAAACTTCGTGATTGAATACTAACACATACAAATTTCTATTTTTCCAATTTTTTTGCAAAAAATCAAAAACTGAAGTCTAACCCCTTCAAAAATATCAATTGTCATTTTTTCTAAAAGAGACCAAAATAGTTCCCTAAAATGAGAAAAATACTTCATTTTTCATGTTTTTCTCAAAGAACTCCGTTATTGAAGACTAACACGTACAAATTTCTATTTTTCCTATTTTTTGCAAAAAATAAAAAACTGAAGTCTAACACCTTCAAAAATATCAATTATCATTTTTTTCTAAAAAAGACGAAAATAGTTCTCTAAAATGAGCAAAATACTTCATTTTTCATGATTTTCTCAAAAAACTCCGGGATTGAAGACTAACACATACAAATTTCAATTTTTCCAATTTTTTGCATAAAATCAAAAACTGAAGTCTAACACCTTAAAAAATGTCAATTATCATTTTTTCTAAAAGAGTCCAAAATAGTTCTCTAAAATGAGCAAAATACTTCATTTTTCATGTTTTTCTCAAAAAACTTCGTGATTGAAGACTAACACATACAAATTTCTATTTTTCCTATTTTTTACAAAAAATAAAAAACTGAAGTGTAACACCTTAAAAAATATCAATTATCATTTTTTCTAAAAAAGACCAAAATCATTCTCTAAAATGAGCAAAATACCTCATTTTTCATGTTTTTCTCAAAAAACTCCGGGATTGAAGACTAACACATACAAATTTCTATTTTTCCTATCTTATTTTTGCATAAAATCAAAAACTGAAGTCTAACACCTTCAAAAATATCAATTATCATTTTTTCTAAAAAAGACCAAAATAGTTCTCTAAAATGAGCAAAATACTTCATTTTTCATGTTTTTCTCAAAAAATTCCTTGATTGAAGACTAACACATACAAATTTCTATTTTTCCAATTTTTTGCAAACAATCAAAAACTGAAGTCCAACACCTTCAAAAATATCAATTATCATTTTTTCTAAAAGAGTCCAAAATAGTTCTCTAAAATGAGCAAAATACTTCAATTTTCATGTTTTTCTCAAAAAACTTCGTGATTGAATACTAACACATACAAATTTCTATTTTTCCAATTTTTTTGCAAAAAATCAAAAACTGAAGTCTAACACCTTCAAAAATATCAATTATCATTTTTTCTAAAAAAGACCAAAATAGTTCTCTAAAATGAGCAAAATACTTCATTTTTCATGTTTTTCTCAAAAAATTCCTTGATTGAAGACTAACACATACAAATTTCTATTTTTCCAATTTTTTGCAAAACATCAAAAACTGAAGTCTAACACCTTCAAAAATATCAATTATCATTTTTTTCTAAAAAAAACGAAAATAGTTCTCTAAAATGAGCAAAATACTTCATTTTTCATCATTTTCTCAAAAAACTCCGGGATTGAAGACTAACACATACAAATTTCAATTTTTCCAATTTTTTGCATAAAATCAAAATATGAAGTCTAACACCTTCAAAAATATCAATTATCATTTTTTCTAAAAGTGTCCAAAATAGTTCTCTAAAATGAGCAAAATACTTCATTTTTCATGTTTTTCTCAAAAAACTTCGTGATTGAAGACTAACACATACAAATTTCTATTTTTCCTATTTTTTGCAAAAAATAAAAAACTGAAGTCTAACACCTTCAAAAATATCAATTATCATTTTTTCTAAAAAAGACCAAAATAGTTCTCTAAAATGAGCAAAATACCTCATTTTTCATGTTTTTCTCAAAAAACTCCGGGATTGACTACTAACATATACAAATTTCTATTTTTCCTATCTTATTTTTGCAAAAAATAAAAAACTGAAGTCTAACACCTTCAAAAATATCAATTATCATTTTTTCTAAAAAAGACCAAAATAGTTCTCTAAAATGAGCAAAATACTTCATTTTTCATGATTTTCTCAAAAAACTCCGGGATTGAAGACTAACACATACAAATTTCAATTTTTTCAATTTTTTGCATAAAATCAAAATCTGAAGTCTAACACCTTCAAAAATATCAATTATCATTTTTTCTAAAAGTGTCCAAAATAGTTCTCTAAAATGAGCAAAATACTTCATTTTTCATGTTTTTCTCAAAAAACTTCGTGATTGAAGACTAACACATACAAATTTCTATTTTTCCTATTTTTTGCAAAAAATAAAAAACTGAAGTCTAACACCTTCAAAAATATCAATTATCATTTTTTCTAAAAAAGACCAAAATAGTTCTCTAAAATGAGCAAAATACCTCATTTTTCATGTTTTTCTCAAAAAACTCCGGGATTGACTACTAACATATACAAATTTCTATTTTTCCTATCTTATTTTTGCATAAAATCAAAAACTGAAGTCTAACACCTTCAAAAATATCAATTATCATTTTTTCTAAAAAAGACCAAAATAGTTCTCTAAAATGAGCAAAATACTTCATTTTTCATGTTTTTCTCAAAAAATTCCTTGATTGAAGACTAACACATACAAATTTCTATTTTTCCAATTTTTTGCAAAACATCAAAAACTGAAGTCTCACACCTTCAAAAATATCAATTATCATTTTTTCTAAAAGAGTCCAAAATAGTTCTCTAAAATGAGCAAAATACTTCATTTTTCATGTTTTTCTCAAAAAACTTCGTGATTGAATACTAACACATACAAATTTCTATTTTTCCAATTTTTTTGCAAAACATCAAAAACTGAAGTCTAACCCCTTCAAAAATGTCAATTGTCATTTTTTCTAAAAGAGACCAAAATAGTTCTCTAAAATGAGAAAAATACTTCATTTTTCATGTTTTTCTCAAAAAACTCCGTGATTGAAGACTAACACGTACAAATTTCTATTTTTCCTATTTTTTGCAAAAAATAAAAAACTGAAGTCTAGCACCTTCAAAAATATCAATTATCATTTTTTTCTAAAAAAGACGAAAATAGTTCTCTAAAATGAGCAAAATACTTCATTTTTCATGATTTTCTCAAAAAACTCCGGGATTGAAGACTAACACATAGAAATTTCAATTTTTCCAATTTTTTGCATAAAATCAAAAACTGAAGTCTAACACCTTCAAAAATATCAATTATCATTTTTTTCTAAAAAAGACGAAAATAGTTCTCTAAAATGAGCAAAATACTTCATTTTTCATGTTTTTCTCAAAAAACTCCGGGATTGAAGACTAACACATACAAATTTCAATTTTTCCAATTTTTTGCATAAAATCAAAAACTGAAGTCTAACACCTTCAAAAATATCAATTATCATTTTTTCTAAAAAAGACCAAAATAGTTCTCTAAAATGAGCAAAATACTTCATTTTTCATGTTTTTCTCAAAAAACTCCGGGATTGAAGACTAACACATACAAATTTCTATTTTTCCTATCCTATTTTTGCATAAAATCAAAAACTGAAGTCTAACACCTTCAAAAATATCAATTATCATTTTTTTCTAAAAAAGACGAAAATAGTTCTCTAAAATGAGCAAAATACTTCATTTTTCATGATTTTCTCAAAAAACTCCGGGATTGAAGACTAACACATACAAATTTCAATTTTTCCAATTTTTTGCATAAAATCAAAAACTGAAGTCTAACACCTTCAAAAATATCAATTATCATTTTTTCTAAAAGTGTCCAAAATAGTTCTCTAAAATGAGCAAAATACTTCATTTTTCATGTTTTTCTCAAAAAACTTCGTGATTGAAGACTAACACATACATATTTCTATTTTTCCTATTTTTTACAAAAAATAAAAAACTGAAGTCTAACACCTTCAAAAATATCAATTATCATTTTTTCTAAAAAAGACCAAAATAGTTCTCTAAAATGAGCAAAATACCTCATTTTTCATGTTTTTCTCAAAAAACTCCGGGATTGACTACTAACACATACAAATTTCTATTTTTCCTATCTTATTTTTGCATAAATTCAAAAACTGAAGTCTAACACCTTATAAAATATCAATTATTATTTTTTCTAAAAAAGACCAAAATAGTTCTCTAAAATGAGCAAAATACTTCATTTTTCATGTTTTTCTCAAAAAATTCCGTGAAGGAAGACTAACACATACAAATTTCTATTTTTCCAATTTTTTGCAAAACATCAAAAACTGAAGTCTAACACCTTCAAAAATATCAATTATCATTTTTTCTAAAAGAGTCCAAAATAGTTCTCTAAAATGAGCAAAATACTTCATTTTTCATGTTTTTCTCAAAAAACTTCGTGATTGAATACTAACACATACAAATTTCTATTTTTCCAATTTTTTTGCAAAACATCAAAAACTGAAGTCTAACCCCTTCAAAAATGTCAATTGTCATTTTTTCTAAAAGAGACCAAAATAGTTCTCTAAAATGAGAAAAATACTTCATTTTTCATGTTTTTCTCAAAAAACTCCGTGATTGAAGACTAACACGTACAAATTTCTATTTTTCCTATTTTTTGCAAAAAATAAAAAACTGAAGTCTAGCACCTTCAAAAAGATCAATTATCATTTTTTTCTAAAAAAGACGAAAATAGTTCTCTAAAATGAGCAAAATACTTCATTTTTCATGATTTTCTCAAAAAACTCCGGGATTGAAGACTAACACATACAAATTTCAATTTTTCCAATTTTTTGCATAAAATCAAAAACTGAAGTCTAACACCTTAAAAAATGTCAATTATCATTTTTTCTAAAAGAGTCCAAAATAGTTCTCTAAAATGAGCAAAATACTTCATTTTTCATGTTTTTCTCAAAAAACTTCGTGATTGAAGACTAACACATACAAATTTCTATTTTTCCTATTTTTTGCAAAAAATAAAAAACTGAAGTCTAACACCTTCAAAAATATCAATTATCATTTTTTCTAAAAAAGACCAAAATAGTTCTCTAAAATGAGCAAAATACTTCATTTTTCATGTTTTTCTCAAAAAACTCCGGGATTGAAGACTAACACATACAAATTTCTATTTTTCCTGTCCTATTTTTTCATAAAATCAAAAACTGAAGTCTAACACCTTCAAAAATATCAATTATCATTTTTTTCTAAAAAAGACGAAAATAGTTCTCTAAAATGGGCAAAATACTTCATTTTTCATGATTTTCTCAAAAAACTCCGGGATTGAAGACTAACACATACAAATTTCAATTTTTCCAATTTTTTGCATAAAATCAAAAACTGAAGTCTAACAACTTCAAAAATATCAATTATCATTTTTTCTAAAAGTGTCCAAAATAGTTCTCTAAAATGAGCAAAATACTTCATTTTTCATGTTTTTCTCAAAAAACTTCGTGATTGAAGACTAACACATACAAATTTCTATTTTTCCTATTTTTTGCAAAAAATAAAAAACTGAAGTCTAACACCTTCAAAAATATCAATTATCATTTTTTCTAAAAAAGACCAAAATAGTTCTCTAAAATGAGCAAAATACTTCATTTTTCATGTTTTTCTCAAAAAACTCCGGGATTGAAGACTAACACATACAAATTTCTATTTTTCCTATCCTATTTTTGCATAAAATCAAAAACTGAAGTCTAACACCTTCAAAAATATCAATTATCATTTTTTTTTTAAAAAAGACGAAAATAGTTCTCTAAAATGAGCAAAATACTTCATTTTTCATGATTTTCTCAAAAAACTCCGGGATTGAAGACTAACACATTCAAATTTCAATTTTTCCAATTTTTTGCATAAAATCAAAAACTGAAGTCTAACACCTTCAAAAATATCAATTATCATTTTTTCTAAAAGTGTCCAAAATAGTTCTCTAAAATGAGCAAAATACTTCATTTTTCATGTTTTTCTCAAAAAACTTCGTGATTGAAGACTAACACATACAAATTTCTATTTTTCCTATTTTTTGCAAAAAATAAAAAACTGAAGTCTAACACCTTCAAAAATATCAATTATCATTTTTTCTAAAAAAGACCAAAATAGTTCTCTAAAATGAGCAAAATACCTCATTTTTCATGTTTTTCTCAAAAAACTCCGGGATTGACTACTAACACATACAAATTTCTATTTTTCCTATCTTATTTTTGCATAAAATCTAAAACTGAAGTCTAACACCTTAAAAAATATCAATTATCATTTTTTCTAAAAAAGACCAAAATAGTTCTCTAAAATGAGCAAAATACTTCATTTTTCATGTTTTTCTCAAAAAACTCCGTGATTGAAGACTAACACGTACAAATTTCTATTTTTCCAATTTTTTGCAAAACATCAAAAACTGAAGTCTAACCCCTTCCAAAATGTCAATTGTCATTTTTTCTAAAAGAGACCAAAATAGTTCTCTAAAATGAGAAAAATACTTCATTTTTCATGTTTTTCTCAAAAAACTCCGTGATTGAAGACTAACACGTACAAATTTCTATTTTTCCTATTTTTTGCAAAAAATAAAAAACTGAAGTCTAGCACCTTCAAAAATATCAATTATCATTTTTTTCAAAAAAAGACGAAAATAGTTCTCTAAAATGAGCAAAATACTTCATTTTTCATGATTTTCTCAAAAAACTCCGGGATTGAAGACTAACACATACAAATTTCAATTTTTCCAATTTTTTGCATAAAATCAAAAACTGAAGTCTAACACCTTCAAATATATCAATTATCATTTTTTCTAAAAAAGACCAAAATAGTTCTCTAAAATGAGAAAAATACTTCATTTTTCATGTTTTTCTCAAAAAACTCCGGGATTGAAGACTAACACATACAAATTTCAATTTTTCCAATTTTTTGCATAAAATCAAAAACTGAAGTCTAACACCTTCAAAAATATCAATTATCATTTTTTTTTAAAAAAGACGAAAATAGTTCTCTAAAATGAGCAAAATACTTCATTTTTCATATTTTTCTCAAAAAACTCCGGGATTGAAGACTAACACATACAAATTTCAATTTTTCCAATTTTTTGCATAAAATCAAAAACTGAAGTCTAACACCATCAAAAATGTCAATTATCATTTTTTCTAAAAGAGTCCAAAATAGTTCTCTAAAATGAGCAAAATACTTCATTTTTCATGTTTTTCTCAAAAAACTTCGTGATTGAAGACTAACACATACAAATATCTATTTTTCCTATTTTTTGCAAAAAATAAAAAACTGAAGTCTAACACCTTCAAAAATATCAATTATCATTTTTTCTAAAAAAGACCAAAATAGTTCTCTAAAATGAGCAAAATACTTCATTTTTCATGTTTTTCTCAAAAAACTCCGGGATTGAAGACTAACACATACAAATTTCTATTTTTCCTATCCTATTTTTGCATAAAATCAAAAACTGAAGTCTAACACCTTCAAAAATATCAATTATCATTTTTTTCTAAAAAAGACGAAAATAGTTCTCTAAAATGAGCAAAATACTTCATTTTTCATGATTTTCTCAAAAAACTCCGGGATTGAAGACTAACACATACAAATTTCAATTTTTCCAATTTTTTGCATAAAATAAAAAACTGAAGTCTTAACACCTTCAAAAATATCAATTATCATTTTTTTCTAAAAGAGACCAAAATAGTTCTCTAAAATGAGCAAAATACTTCATTTTTCATGTTTTTCTCAAAAAATTTCGTGATTGAAGACTAACACATACAAATTTAAAATTTTCCTATTTTTTGCAAAAAATCAAAAACTGAAGTCCAACACCTTAAAAAATATCAATTATCATTTTTTCCAAAAAAGACCAAAATAGTTCTCTAAAATGAGCAAAATACTTCATTTTTCATGTTTTTCTCAAAAAATTCCGTGATTGAAGACTGACATATACAAATTTCTATTTTTTCTGATTTTTTGCAAAAAATAAAAAACTGAAGTCTAACACCTTAAAAAATATCAATTATCATTTTTTCTAAAAAAGACCAAAATAGTTCTCTAAAATGAGCAAAAAACTTCATTTTTCATGTTTTTCTCAAAAAATTCCGTGATTGAAGACTAACACATACAAATTTAAAATTTTCCTATTTTTTGCAAAAAATCAAAAACTGAAGTCCAACACCTTAAAAAATATCAATTATCATTTTTTCCAAAAAAGACCAAAATAGTTCTCTAAAATAAGCAAAATACTTCATTTTTCATGTTTTTCTCAAAAAACTCCGGGATTGAAGACAAACACGTACAAATTTCTATTTTTCCTATTTTTTGCATAAAATAAAAAACTGAAGTCTAACACCTTCAAAAATATCAATACTCATTTTTTTCTAAAAGAGACCAAAATAGTTCTCTTAAATGAGCAAAATACTTCATTTTACATGATTTTCTCTAAAAACTCCAGGATTGAAGACTAACAAATACAAATTTCAATTTTTCAAATTTTTTGCATAAAATCAAAAACTGAAGTCTAACACCTTCAAAAATATCAATTATCATTTTTTCTAAAAAATACCAAAATAGTTCTCTAAAATGAGCAAATTACTTCATTTTTCATGTTTTTCTCAAAAAATTCCGTGAATGAAGAGAAACACATACAAATTTCTATTTTTCCAATTTTTTGCAAAAAATCAAAAACTCAAGTCTAACACCTTCAAAAATATGAATTATCATTTTTTTCTAAAAAAGACCAAAATAGTTCTCTAAAATGAGCAAAATACCTCATTTTTCATGTTTTTCTCAAAAAACTCCGGGACTGAAGACTAACACATACAAATTTCTATTTTTCCTATTTTTTGCATAAAATCAAAAACTGAAGTCTAACACCTTCAAAAATATCAATTTTCATTTTTTCTAAAAAAGACCAAAATAGTTCTCTAAAATGAGAAAAATACTTCATTTTTCATGTTTTTCTCAAAAAACTCTTGGATTAAAGACTAACACGTACAAATTTCTATTTTTCCTGTTTTTTGGATAAAATAAAAAACTGAAGTCTTAACACCTTCAAAAATATCAATTATCATTTTTTTCTAAAAGAGACCAAAATAGTTCTCTAAAATGAGCAAAATACTTCATTTTTCATGATTTTCTCAAAAAACTCCGGGATTGAAGACTAACACATACAAATTTCAATTTTTCAAATTTTTTGCATAAAATGAAAAACTGAAGTCTAACACCTTCAAAAATATCAATTATCATTTTATCTAAAAAAGACCAAAATAGTTCTCTAAAATGAGCAAAATACTTCATTTTTCATGTTTTTCTCAAAAAATTTCGTGATTGAAGACTAACACATACAAATTTAAAATTTTCCCATTTTTTGCAAAAAATCAAAAACTGAAGTCCAACACCTTAAAAAATATCAATTATCTTTTTTTCCAAAAAAGACCAAAATAGTTCTCTAAAATGAGCAAAATACTTCATTTTTCATGTTTTTCTCAAAAAATTCCGTGATTGAAGACTGACATATACAAATTTCTATTTTTTCTGATTTTTTGCAAAAAATAAAAAACTGAAGTCTGACACCTTCAAAAATATCAATTATCATTTTTTCTAAAAAAGACCAAAATAGTTCTTTAAAATGAGCAAAATACCTCATTTTTCATGTTTTTCTCAAAAAACTCCGGGATTGAAGACTAACACATACAAATTTCTATTTTTCCTATTTTTTGCATAAAATCAAAAACTGAAGTCTAACACCTTCAAAAATATCAATTATCATTTTTCCTAAAAAAGACCAAAATAATTCTTTAAAATGAGAAAAATACTTGATTTTTCATGTTTTTCTCAAAAAACTCCGGGATTGAAGACTAACACGTACAAATTTCTATTTTTCCTATTTTTTGCATAAAATTAAAAACTGAAGTCTAACACCTTCAAAAATATCAATTCTCATTTTTTTCTAAAAGAGACCAAAATAGTTCTCTTAAATGAGCAAAATACTTCATTTTACATGATTTTCTCAAAAAACTCCGGGATTGAAGACTAACAAATACAAATTTCAATTTTTCCAATTTTTTGCATAAAATCAAAAACTGAAGTCTAACACCTTCAAAAATATCAATTATCATTTTTTCTAAAAAATACCAAAATAGTTCTCTAAAATGAGCAAATTACTTCATTTTTCATGTTTTTCTCAAAAAATTCCGTGAATGAAGAGAAACACATACAAATTTCTATTTTTCCAATTTTTTGCAAAAAATCAAAAACTGAAGTCTAACACCTTCAAAAATATGAATTATCATTTTTTCTAAAAAAGACCAAAATAGTTCTCTAAAATGAGCAAAATACCTCATTTTTCATGTTTTTCTCAAAAAACTCCGGGATTGAAGACTAACACATACAAATTTCTATTTTTCCTATTTTTTGCATAAAATCAAAAACTGAAGTCTAACACCTTCAAAAATATCAATTATAATTTTTTCTAAAAAAGACCAAAATAGTTCTCTAAAATGAGAAAAATACTTCATTTTTCATGTTTTTCATAAAAAACTCCGGGATTGAAGACTAACACGTACAAATTTCTATTTTTCCTATTTTTTGCATAAAATAAAAAACTGAAGTCTTAACACCTTCAAAAATATCAATTATCATTTTTTTCAAAAAGAGACCAAAATAGTTCTCTAAAATGAGCAAAATACTTCATTTTTCATGATTTTCTCAAAAAATTCCGTGATTGAAGACTGACATATAAAAATTTCAATTTTTCAAATTTTTTGCATAAAATGAAAAACTGAAGTCTAACACCTTCAAAAATATCAATTATCATTTTTTCTAAAAAACACCAAAATAGTTCTCTAAAATGAGCAAAATACTTCATTTTTCATGTTTTTCTCAAAAAATTCCGTGATTGAAGACTAACACATACAAATTTAAAATTTTCCTATTTTTTGCAAAAAATCAAAAACTGAAGTCCAACACCTTCAAAAATATCAATTATCATTTTTTCCAAAAAAGACCAAAATAGTTCTCTAAAATGTGCAAAATACTTCATTTTTCATGTTTTTCTCAAAAAACTCCGGGATTGAAGAATAACACGTACAAATTTCTATTTTTCCTATTTTTTGCATAAAATAAAAAACTGAAGTCTAACACCTTCAAAAATATCAATTCTCATTTTTTTCTAAAAGAGACCAAAATAGTTCTCTTAAATGAGCAAAATACTTCATTTTACATGATTTTCTCAAAATACTCCGGGATTGAAGACTAACAAATACAAATTTCAATTTTTCCAATTTTTTGCATAAAATCAAAAACTGAAGTCTAACACCTTCAAAAATATCAATTATCATTTTTTCTAAAAAATACCAAAATAGTTCTCTAAAATGAGCAAATTACTTCATTTTTCATGTTTTTCTGAAAAAAATTCGTGAATGAAGAGAAACACATACAAATTTCTATTTTTCCAATTTTTTGCAAAAAATCAAAAACTGAAGTCTAACACCTTCAAAAATATGAATTATCATTTTTTCTAAAAAAGACCAAAATAGTTCTCTAAAATGAGCAAAATACCTCATTTTTCCTGTTTTTCTCAAAAAACTCCGGGATTGAAGACTAACACATACAAATTTCTATTTTTCCTTTTTTTTGCATAAAATCAAAAACTGAAGTCTAACACCTTCAAAAATATCAATTATCATTTTTTCTAAAAAAGACCAAAATAGTTCTCTAAAATGAGAAAAATACTTCATTTTTCATGTTTTTCTCAAAAAACTCCGGGATTGAAGACTAACACGTACAAATTTCTATTTTTCCTATTTTTTGCATAAAATAAAAAACTGAAGTCTTAACACCTTCAAAAATATCAATTATCATTTTTTTCTAAAAGAGACCAAAATAGTTCTCTAAAATGAGCAAAATACTTCATTTTTCATGATTTTCTCAAAAAACTCCGGGATTGAAGACTAACACATACAAATTTCAATTTTTCAAATTTTTTGCATAAAATGAAAAACTGAAGTCTAACACCTTCAAAAATATCAATTATCATTTTTTCTAAAAAAGACCAAAATAGTTCTCTAAAATGAGCAAAATACTTCATTTTTCATGTTTTTCTCAAAAAATTCCGTGATTGAAGACTAACACATACAAATTTAAAATTTTCCTATTTTTTGCAAAAAATCAAAAACTGAAGTCCAACACCTTAAAAAATATCAATTATCATTTTTTCCAAAAAAGACCAAAATAGTTCTCTAAAATGAGCAAAATACTTCATTTTTCATGTTTTTCTCAAAAAATTCCGTGATTGAAGACTGACATATACAAATTTCTATTTTTTCTGATTTTTTGCAAAAAATAAAAAACTGAAGTCAAACACCTTCAAAAATATGAATTATCATTTTTTTTTAAAAAAGACCAAAATAGTTCTTTAAAATGAGCAAAATACCTCATTTTTCATGTTTTTCTCAAAAAACTCCGGGATTGAAGACTAACACATACAAATTTCTATTTTTCCTATTTTTTGCATAAAATCAAAAACTGAAGTCTAACACCTTCAAAAATATCAATTATCATTTTTTCTAAAAAAGACCAAAATAGTTCTCTAAAATGAGAAAAATACTTCATTTTTCATGTTTTTCTCAAAAAACTCCTGGATTGAAGACTAACACGTACAAATTTCTATTTTTCCTATTTTTTGCATAAAATAAAAAACTGAAGTCTTAACACCTTCAAAAATATCAATTATCATTTTTTTCTAAAAGAGACCAAAATAGTTCTCTAAAATGAGCAAAATACTTCATTTTTCATGATTTTCTCAAAAAACTCCGGGATTGAAGACTAACACATACAAATTTCAATTTTTCAAATTTTTTGCATAAATTGAAAAACTGAAGTCTAACACCTTCAAAAATATCAATTATCATTTTTTC
This sequence comes from Luzula sylvatica, assembly GCA_946800325.1. Taxonomy (NCBI): domain Eukaryota; kingdom Viridiplantae; phylum Streptophyta; class Magnoliopsida; order Poales; family Juncaceae; genus Luzula; species Luzula sylvatica. The sequence continues at coordinate 66,473,103 of OX326959.1, read as the reverse complement.
TAAAAAAGACCAAAATAGTTCTCTAAAATGAGCAAAATACTTCATTTTTCATGTTTTTCTCAAAAAATTTCGTGATTGAAGACTAACACATACAAATATAAAATTTTCCTATTTTTTGCAAAAAATCAAAAACTGAAGTCCAACACCTTAAAAAATATCAATTATCATTTTTTCCAAAAAAGACCAAAATAGTTCTCTAAAATGAGCAAAATACTTCATTTTTCATGTTTTTCTCAAAAAATTCCGTGATTGAAGACTGACATATACAAATTTCTATTTTTTCTGATTTTTTGCAAAAAATAAAAAACTGAAGTCTAACACCTTCAAAAATATCAATTATCATTTTTTCTAAAAAAGACCAAAATAGTTCTTTAAAATGAGCAAAATACCTCATTTTTCATGTTTTTCTCAAAAAACTCCGGGATTGAAGACTAACACATACAAATTTCTATTTTTCCTATTTTTTGCATAAAATCAAAAACTGAAGTCTAACACCTTCAAAAATATCAATTATCATTTTTCCTAAAAAAGACCAAAATAATTCTCTAAAATGAGAAAAATACTTCATTTTTCATGTTTTTCTCAAAAAACTCCGGGATTGAAGACTAACACGTACAAATTTCTATTTTTCCTATTTTTTGCATAAAATAAAAAACTGAAGTCTAACACCTTCAAAAATATCAATTCTCATTTTTTTCTAAAAGAGACCAAAATAGTTCTCTTAAATGAGCAAAATACTTCATTTTACATGATTTTCTCAAAAAACTCCGGGATTGAAGACTAACAAATACAAATTTCAATTTTTCCAATTTTTTGCATAAAATCAAAAACTGAAGTCTAACACCATCAAAAATATCAATTAACATTTTTTCTAAAAAATACCAAAATAGTTCTCTAAAATGAGCAAATTACTTCATTTTTCATGTTTTTCTCAAAAAATTCCGTGAATGAAGAGAAACACATACAAATTTCTATTTTTCCAATTTTTTGCAAAAAATCAAAAACTGAAGTCTAACACCTTCAAAAATATGAATTATCATTTTTTCTAAAAAAGACCAAAATAGTTCTCTAAAATGAGCAAAATACCTCATTTTTCATGTTTTTCTCAAAAAACTCCGGGATTGAAGACTAACACATACAAATTTCTATTTTTCCTATTTTTTGCATAAAATCAAAAACTGAAGTCTAACACCTTCAAAAATATCAATTATCATTTTTTCTAAAAAAGACCAAAATAGTTCTCTAAAATGAGAAAAATACTTCATTTTTCATGTTTTTCTCAAAAAACTCCGGGATTGAAGACTAACACGTACAAATTTCAATTTTTCCTATTTTTTGCATAAAATAAAAAACTGAAGTCTTAACACCTTCAAAAATATCAATTATCATTTTTTTCTAAAAGAGACCAAAATAGTTCTCTAAAATGAGCAAAATACTTCATTTTTCATGATTTTCTCAAAAAATTCCGTGATTGAAGACTGACATATACAAATTTCAATTTTTCAAATTTTTTGCATAAAATGAAAAACTGAAGTCTAACACCTTCAAAAATATCAATTATCATTTTTTCTAAAAAACACCAAAATAGTTCTCTAAAATGAGCAAAATACTCCATTTTTCATGTTTTTCTCAAAAAATTCCGTGATTGAAGACTAACACATACAAATTTAAAATTTTCCTATTTTTTGCAAAAAATCAAAAACTGAAGTCCAACACCTTCAAAAATATCAATTATCATTTTTTCCAAAAAAGACCAAAATAGTTCCCTAAAATGAGCAAAATACTTCATTTTTCATGTTTTTCTCAAAAAACTCCGGGATTGAAGAATAACACGTACAAATTTCTATTTTTCCTATTTTTTGCATAAAATAAAAAACTGAAGTCTAACACCTTCAAAAATATCAATTCTCATTTTTTTCTAAAAGAGACCAAAATAGTTCTCTTAAATGAGCAAAATACTTCATTTTACATGATTTTCTCAAAAAACTCCGGGATTGAAGACTAACAAATACAAATTTCAATTTTTCCAATTTTTAGCATAAAATCAAAAACTGAAGTCTAACACCTTCAAAAATATCAATTATCATTTTTTCTAAAAAATACCAAAATAGTTCTCTAAAATGAGCAAATTACTTCATTTTTCATGTTTTTCTCAAAAAATTCCGTGAATGAAGAGAAACACATACAAATTTCTATTTTTCCAATTTTTTGCAAAAAATCAAAAACTGAAGTCTAACACCTTCAAAAATATGAATTATCATTTTTTCTAAAAAAGACCAAAATAGTTCTCTAAAATGAGCAAAATACCTCATTTTTCATGTTTTTCTCAAAAAACTCCGGGATTGAAGACTAACACATACAAATTTCTATTTTTCCTTTTTTTTGCATAAAATCAAAAACTGAAGTCTAACACCTTCAAAAATATCAATTATCATTTTTTCTAAAAAAGACCAAAATAGTTCTCTAAAATGAGAAAAATACTTCATTTTTCATGTTTTTCTCAAAAAACTCCGGGATTGAAGACTAACACGTACAAATTTCTATTTTTCCTATTTTTTGCATAAAATAAAAAACTGAAGTCTTAACACCTTCAAAAATATCAATTATCATTTTTTTCTAAAAGAGACCAAAATAGTTCTCTAAAATGAGCAAAATACTTCATTTTTCATGATTTTCTCAAAAAACTCCGGGATTGAAGACTAACACATACAAATTTCAATTTTTCAAATTTTTTGCATAAAATGAAAAACTGAAGTCTAACACCTTCAAAAATATCAATTATCATTTTTTCTAAAAAAGACCAAAATAGTTCTCTGAAATGAGCAAAATACTTCATTTTTCATGTTTTTCTCAAAAAATTCCGTGATTGAAGACTAACACATACAAATTTAAAATTTTCCTATTTTTTGCAAAAAATCAAAAACTGAAGTCCAACACCTTTAAAAATATCAATTATCATTTTTTCCAAAAAAGACCAAAATAGTTCTCTAAAATGAGCAAAATACTTCATTTTTCATGTTTTTCTCAAAAAATTCCATGATTGAAGACTGACATATACAAATTTCTATTTTTTCTGATTTTTTGCAAAAAATAAAAAACTGAAGTCTAACACCTTCAAAAATATCAATTATCATTTTTTCTAAAAAAGACCAAAATAGTTCTTTAAAATGAGCAAAATACCTCATTTTTCATGTTTTTCTCAAAAAACTCCGGGATTGAAGACTAACACATACAAATTTATATTTTTCCTATTTTTTGCATAAAATCAAAAACTGAAGTCTAACACCTTCAAAAATATCAATTATCATTTTTCCTAAAAAAGACCAAAATAATTCCCTAAAATGAGAAAAATACTTCATTTTTCATGTTTTTCTCAAAAAACTCCGGGATTGAAGACTAACACGTACAAATTTCTATTTTTCCTATTTTTTGCATAAAATAAAAAACTGAAGTCTAACACCTTCAAAAATATCAATTCTCATTTTTTTCTAAAAGAGACCAAAATAGTTCTCTTAAATGAGCAAAATACTTCATTTTACATGATTTTCTCAAAAAACTCCGGGATTGAAGACTAACAAATACAAATTTCAATTTTTCCAATTTTTTGCATAAAATCAAAAACTGAAGTCTAACACCTTCAAAAATATCAATTATCATTTTTTCTAAAAAATACCAAAATAGTTCTCTAAAATGAGCAAATTACTTCATTTTTCATGTTTTTCTCAAAAAATTCCGTGAATGAAGAGAAACACATACAAATTTCTATTTTTCCAATTTTTTGCAAAAAATCAAAAACTGAAGTCTAACACCTTCAAAAATATGAATTATCATTTTTTCTAAAAAACACCAAAATAGTTCTCTAAAATGAGCAAAATACCTCATTTTTCATGTTTTTCTCAAAAAACTCCGGGATTGAAGACTAACTGATACAAATTTCTAATTTTCCTATTTTTTGCATAAAATCAAAAACTGAAGTCTAACACCTTCAAAAATATCAATTATCATTTTTTCTAAAAAAGACCAAAATAGTTCTCTAAAATGAGAAAAATACTTCATTTTTCATGTTTTTCTTAAAAAACTCCGGGATTGAAGACAAACACGTACAAATTTCTATTTTTCCTATTTTTTGCATAAAATAAAAAACTGAAGTCTAACACCTTCAAAAATATCAATTCTCATTTTTTTCTAAAAGAGACCAAAATAGTTCTCTTAAATGAGCAAAATACTTCATTTTACATGATTTTCTCAAAAAACTCCGGGATTGAAGACTAACAAATACAAATTTCAATTTTTTGCATAAAATCAAAAACTGAAGTCTAACACCTTCAAAAATATGAATTATAATTTTTTCTAAAAAATACCAAAATAGTTCTCTAAAATGAGCAAATTACTTCATTTTTCATGTTTTTCTCAAAAAATTCCGTGAATGAAGAGAAACACATACAAATTTCTATTTTTCCAATTTTTTGCAAAAAATCAAAAACTGAAGTCTAACACCTTCAAAAATATGAATTATCATTTTTTCTAAAAAAGACCAAAATAGTTCTCTAAAATGAGCAAAATACCTCATTTTTCATGTTTTTCTCAAAAAACTCCGGGATTGAAGACTAACACATACAAATTTCTATTTTTCCTATTTTTTGCATAAAATCAAAAACTGAAGTCTAACACCTTCAAAAATATCAATTATCATTTTTCTAAAAAAGACCAAAATAGTTCTCTAAAATGAGAAAAATACTTCATTTTTCATGTTTTTCTCAAAAAACTCCGGGATTGAAGACTAACACGTACAAATTTCTATTTTTCCTATTTTTTGCATAAAATAAAAAACTGAAGTCTTAACACCTTCAAAAATATCAATTATCATTTTTTTCTAAAAGAGACCAAAATAGTTCTCTAAAATGAGCAAAATACTTCATTTTTCATGATTTTCTCAAAAAACTCCGGGATTGAAGACTAACACATGCAAATTTCAATTTTTCAAATTTTTTGCATAAAATGAAAAACTGAAGTCTAACACCTTCAAAAATATCAATTATCATTTTTTCTAAAAAAGTCCAAAATAGTTCTCTAAAATGAGCAAAATACTTCATTTTTCATGTTTTTCTCAAAAAATTCCGTGATTGAAGACTAACACATACAAATTTAAAATTTTCCTATTTTTTGCAAAAAATCAAAAACTGAAGTCCAACACCTTAAAAAATATCAATTATCATTTTTTCCAAAAAAGACCAAAATAGTTCTCTAAAATGAGCAAAATACTTCATTTTTCATGTTTTTCTCAAAAAACTCCGGGATTGAAGACAAACACGTACAAACTTCTATTTTTCCTATTTTTTGCATAAAATAAAAAACTGAAGTCTAACACCTTCAAAAATATCAATTCTCATTTTTTTCTAAAAGAGACCAAAATAGTTCTCTTAAATGAGCAAAATACTTCATTTTACATGATTTTCTCTAAAAACTCCGGGATTGAAGACTAACAAATACAAATTTCAATTTTTCCAATTTTTTGCATAAAATCAAAAACTGAAGTCTAACACCTTCAAAAATATCAATTATCATTTTTTCTTAAAAATACCAAAATAGTTCTCTAAAATGAGCAAATTACTTCATTTTTCATGTTTTTCTCAAAAAATTCCGTGAATGAAGAGAAACACATACAAATTTCTATTTTTCCAATTTTTTGCAAAAAATCAAAAACTGAAGTCTAACACCTTCAAAAATATGAATTATCATTTTTTCTAAAAAAGACCAAAATAGTTCTCTAAAATGAGCAAAATACCTCATTTTTCATGTTTTTCTCAAAAAACTCCGGGATTGAAGACTAACACATACAAATTTCTATTTTTCCTTTTTTTTGCATAAAATCAAAAACTGAAGTCTAACACCTTCAAAAATATCAATTATCATTTTTTCTAAAAAAGACCAAAATAGTTCTCTAAAATGAGAAAAATACTTCATTTTTCATGTTTTTCTCAAAAAACTCCGGGATTGAAGACTAACACGTACAAATTTCTATTTTTCCTATTTTTTGCATAAAATAAAAAACTGAAGTCTTAACACCTTCAAAAATATCAATTATCATTTTTTTCTAAAAGAGACCAAAATAGTTCTCTAAAATGAGCAAAATACTTCATTTTTCATGATTTTCTCAAAAAACTCCGGGATTGAAGACTAACACATACAAATTTCAATTTTTCAAATTTTTTGCATAAAATGAAAAACTGAAGTCTAACACCTTCAAAAATATCAATTATCATTTTTTCTAAAAAAGACCAAAATAGTTCTCTAAAATGAGCAAAATACTTCATTTTTCATGTTTTTCTCAAAAAATTCCGTGATTGAAGACTAACACATACAAATTTAAAATTTTCCTATTTTTTGCTAAAAATCAAAAACTGAAGTCCAACACCTTTAAAAATATCAATTATCATTTTTTCCAAAAAAGACCAAAATAGTTCTCTAAAATGAGCAAAATACTTCATTTTTCATGTTTTTCTCAAAAAATTCCATGATTGAAGACTGACATATACAAATTTCTATTTTTTCTGATTTTTTGCAAAAAATAAAAAACTGAAGTCTAACACCTTCAAAAATATCAATTATCATTTTTTCTAAAAAAGACCAAAATAGTTCTTTAAAATGAGCAAAATACCTCATTTTTCATGTTTTTCTCAAAAAACTCCGGGATTGAAGACTAACACATACAAATTTCTATTTTTCCTATTTTTTGCATAAAATCAAAAACTGAAGTCTAACACCTTCAAAAATATCAATTATCATTTTTCCTAAAAAAGACCAAAATAATTCCCTAAAATGAGAAAAATACTTCATTTTTCATGTTTTTCTCAAAAAACTCCGGGATTGAAGACTAACACGTACAAATTTCTATTTTTCCTATTTTTTGCATAAAATAAAAAACTGAAGTCTAACACCTTCAAAAATATCAATTCTCATTTTTTTCTAAAAGAGACCAAAATAGTTCTCTTAAATGAGCAAAATACTTCATTTTACATGATTTTCTCAAAAAACTCCGGGATTGAAGACTAACAAATACAAATTTCAATTTTTCCAATTTTTTGCATAAAATCAAAAACTGAAGTCTAACACCTTCAAAAATATCAATTATCATTTTTTCTAAAAAATACCAAAATAGTTCTCTAAAATGAGCAAATTACTTCATTTTTCATGTTTTTCTCAAAAAATTCCGTGAATGAAGAGAAACACATACAAATTTCTATTTTTCCAATTTTTTGCAAAAAATCAAAAACTGAAGTCTAACACCTTCAAAAATATGAATTATCATTTTTTCTAAAAAACACCAAAATAGTTCTCTAAAATGAGCAAAATACCTCATTTTTCATGTTTTTCTCAAAAAACTCCGGGATTGAAGACTAACACATACAAATTTCTATTTTTCTTATTTTTTGCATAAAATCAAAAACTGAAGTCTAACACCTTCAAAAATATCAATTATCATTTTTCTAAAAAAGACCAAAATAGTTCTCTAAAATGAGAAAAATACTTCATTTTTCATGTTTTTCTCAAAAAACTCCGGGATTGAAGACTAACACGTACAAATTTCTATTTTTCCTATTTTTTGCATAAAATAAAAAACTGAAGTCTTAACACCTTCAAAAATATCAATTATCATTTTTTTCTAAAAGAGACCAAAATAGTTCTCTAAAATGAGCAAAATACTTCATTTTTCATGATTTTCTCAAAAAACTCCGGGATTGAAGACTAACACATGCAAATTTCAATTTTTCAAATTTTTTGCATAAAATGAAAAACTGAAGTCTAACACCTTCAAAAATATCAATTATCATTTTTTCTAAAAAAGTCCAAAATAGTTCTCTAAAATGAGCAAAATACTTCATTTTTCATGTTTTTCTCAAAAAATTCCGTGATTGAAGACTAACACATACAAATTTAAAATTTTCCTATTTTTTGCAAAAAATCAAAAACTGAAGTCCAACACCTTAAAAAATATCAATTATCATTTTTTCCAAAAAAGACCAAAATAGTTCTCTAAAATGAGCAAAATACTTCATTTTTCATGTTTTTCTCAAAAAACTCCGGGATTGAAGACAAACACGTACAAATTTCTATTTTTCCTATTTTTTGCATAAAATAAAAAACTGAAGTCTAACACCTTCAAAAATATCAATTCTCATTTTTTTCTAAAAGAGACCAAAATAGTTCTCTTAAATGAGCAAAATACTTCATTTTACATGATTTTCTCTAAAAACTCCGGGATTGAAGACTAACAAATACAAATTTCAATTTTTCCAATTTTTTGCATAAAATCAAAAACTGAAGTCTAACACCTTCAAAAATATCAATTATCATTTTTTCTAAAAAATACCAAAATAGTTCTCTAAAATGAGCAAATTACTTCATTTTTCATGTTTTTCTCAAAAAATTCCGTGAATGAAGAGAAACACATACAAATTTCTATTTTTCCAATTTTTTGCAAAAAATCAAAAACTGAAGTCTAACACCTTCAAAAATATGAATTATCATTTTTTCTAAAAAAGACCAAAATAGTTCTCTAAAATGAGCAAAATACCTCATTTTTCATGTTTTTCTCAAAAAACTCCGGGATTGAAGACTAACACATACAAATTTCTATTTTTCCTATTTTTTGCATAAAATCAAAAACTGAAGTCTAACACCTTCAAAAATATCAATTATCATTTTTTCTAAAAAAGACCAAAATAGTTCTCTAAAATGAGAAAAATACTTCATTTTTCATGTTTTTCTCAAAAAACTCCGGGATTGAAGACTAACACGTACAAATTTCTATTTTTCCTATTTTTTGCATAAAATAAAAAACTGAAGTCTTAACACCTTCAAAAATATCAATTATCATTTTTTTTCTAAAAGAGACCAAAATAGTTCTCTATAATGAGCAAAATACTTCATTTTTCATGATTTTCTCAAAAAACTCCGGGATTGAAGACTAACACATACAAATTTCAATTTTTCAAATTTTTTGCATAAAATGAAAAACTGAAGTCTAACACCTTCAAAAATATCAATTATCATTTTTTCTAAAAAAGACCAAAATAGTTCTCTAAAATGAGCAAAATACTTCATTTTTCATGTTTTTCTCAAAAAATTCCGTGATTGAAGACTAACACATACAAATTTAAAATTTTCCTATCTTTTGCAAAAAATCAAAAACTGAAGTCCAACACCTTAAAAAATATCAATTATCATTTTTTCCAAAAAAGACCAAAATAGTTCTCTAAAATGAGCAAAATACTTCATTTTTCATGTTTTTCTCAAAAAACTCCGGGATTGAAGACTAACACGTACAAATTTCTATTTTTCCTATTTTTTGCATAAAATAAAAAACTGAAGTCTTAACACCTTCAAAAATATCAATTATCATTTTTTTCTAAAAGAGACCAAAATAGTTCTCTAAAATGAGCAAAATACTTCATTTTTCATGATTTTCTCAAAAAACTCCGGGATTGAAGACTAACACATGCAAATTTCAATTTTTCAAATTTTTTGCATAAAATGAAAAACTGAAGTCTAACACCTTCAAAAATATCAATTATCATTTTTTCTAAAAAAGTCCAAAATAGTTCTCTAAAATGAGCAAAATACTTCATTTTTCATGTTTTTCTCAAAAAATTCCGTGATTGAAGACTAACACATACAAATTTAAAATTTTCCTATTTTTTGCAAAAAATCAAAAACTGAAGTCCAACACCTTAAAAAATATCAATTATCATTTTTTCCAAAAAAGACCAAAATAGTTCTCTAAAATGAGCAAAATACTTCATTTTTCATGTTTTTCTCAAAAAACTCCGGGATTGAAGACAAACACGTACAAACTTCTATTTTTCCTATTTTTTGCATAAAATAAAAAACTGAAGTCTAACACCTTCAAAAATATCAATTCTCATTTTTTTCTAAAAGAGACCAAAATAGTTCTCTTAAATGAGCAAAATACTTCATTTTACATGATTTTCTCTAAAAACTCCGGGATTGAAGACTAACAAATACAAATTTCAATTTTTCCAATTTTTTGCATAAAATCAAAAACTGAAGTCTAACACCTTCAAAAATATCAATTATCATTTTTTCTTAAAAATACCAAAATAGTTCTCTAAAATGAGCAAATTACTTCATTTTTCATGTTTTTCTCAAAAAATTCCGTGAATGAAGAGAAACACATACAAATTTCTATTTTTCCAATTTTTTGCAAAAAATCAAAAACTGAAGTCTAACACCTTCAAAAATATGAATTATCATTTTTTCTAAAAAAGACCAAAATAGTTCTCTAAAATGAGCAAAATACCTCATTTTTCATGTTTTTCTCAAAAAACTCCGGGATTGAAGACTAACACATACAAATTTCTATTTTTCCTTTTTTTTGCATAAAATCAAAAACTGAAGTCTAACACCTTCAAAAATATCAATTATCATTTTTTCTAAAAAAGACCAAAATAGTTCTCTAAAATGAGAAAAATACTTCATTTTTCATGTTTTTCTCAAAAAACTCCGGGATTGAAGACTAACACGTACAAATTTCTATTTTTCCTATTTTTTGCATAAAATAAAAAACTGAAGTCTTAACACCTTCAAAAATATCAATTATCATTTTTTTCTAAAAGAGACCAAAATAGTTCTCTAAAATGAGCAAAATACTTCATTTTTCATGATTTTCTCAAAAAACTCCGGGATTGAAGACTAACACATACAAATTTCAATTTTTCAAATTTTTTGCATAAAATGAAAAACTGAAGTCTAACACCTTCAAAAATATCAATTATCATTTTTTCTAAAAAAGACCAAAATAGTTCTCTAAAATGAGCAAAATACTTCATTTTTCATGTTTTTCTCAAAAAATTCCGTGATTGAAGACTAACACATACAAATTTAAAATTTTCCTATTTTTTGCTAAAAATCAAAAACTGAAGTCCAACACCTTTAAAAATATCAATTATCATTTTTTCCAAAAAAGACCAAAATAGTTCTCTAAAATGAGCAAAATACTTCATTTTTCATGTTTTTCTCAAAAAATTCCATGATTGAAGACTGACATATACAAATTTCTATTTTTTCTGATTTTTTGCAAAAAATAAAAAACTGAAGTCTAACACCTTCAAAAATATCAATTATCATTTTTTCTAAAAAAGACCAAAATAGTTCTTTAAAATGAGCAAAATACCTCATTTTTCATGTTTTTCTCAAAAAACTCCGGGATTGAAGACTAACACATACAAATTTCTATTTTTCCTATTTTTTGCATAAAATCAAAAACTGAAGTCTAACACCTTCAAAAATATCAATTATCATTTTTCCTAAAAAAGACCAAAATAATTCCCTAAAATGAGAAAAATACTTCATTTTTCATGTTTTTCTCAAAAAACTCCGGGATTGAAGACTAACACGTACAAATTTCTATTTTTCCTATTTTTTGCATAAAATAAAAAACTGAAGTCTAACACCTTCAAAAATATCAATTCTCATTTTTTTCTAAAAGAGACCAAAATAGTTCTCTTAAATGAGCAAAATACTTCATTTTACATGATTTTCTCAAAAAACTCCGGGATTGAAGACTAACAAATACAAATTTCAATTTTTCCAATTTTTTGCATAAAATCAAAAACTGAAGTCTAACACCTTCAAAAATATCAATTATCATTTTTTCTAAAAAATACCAAAATAGTTCTCTAAAATGAGCAAATTACTTCATTTTTCATGTTTTTCTCAAAAAATTCCGTGAATGAAGAGAAACACATACAAATTTCTATTTTTCCAATTTTTTGCAAAAAATCAAAAACTGAAGTCTAACACCTTCAAAAATATGAATTATCATTTTTTCTAAAAAACACCAAAATAGTTCTCTAAAATGAGCAAAATACCTCATTTTTCATGTTTTTCTCAAAAAACTCCGGGATTGAAGACTAACACATACAAATTTCTATTTTTCCTATTTTTTGCATAAAATCAAAAACTGAAGTCTAACACCTTCAAAAATATCAATTATCATTTTTCTAAAAAAGACCAAAATAGTTCTCTAAAATGAGAAAAATACTTCATTTTTCATGTTTTTCTCAAAAAACTCCGGGATTGAAGACTAACACGTACAAATTTCTATTTTTCCTATTTTTTGCATAAAATAAAAAACTGAAGTCTTAACACCTTCAAAAATATCAATTATCATTTTTTTCTAAAAGAGACCAAAATAGTTCTCTAAAATGAGCAAAATACTTCATTTTTCATGATTTTCTCAAAAAACTCCGGGATTGAAGACTAACACATGCAAATTTCAATTTTTCAAATTTTTTGCATAAAATGAAAAACTGAAGTCTAACACCTTCAAAAATATCAATTATCATTTTTTCTAAAAAAGTCCAAAATAGTTCTCTAAAATGAGCAAAATACTTCATTTTTCATGTTTTTCTCAAAAAATTCCGTGATTGAAGACTAACACATACAAATTTAAAATTTTCCTATTTTTTGCAAAAAATCAAAAACTGAAGTCCAACACCTTAAAAAATATCAATTATCATTTTTTCCAAAAAAGACCAAAATAGTTCTCTAAAATGAGCAAAATACTTCATTTTTCATGTTTTTCTCAAAAAACTCCGGGATTGAAGACAAACACGTACAAATTTCTATTTTTCCTATTTTTTGCATAAAATAAAAAACTGAAGTCTAACACCTTCAAAAATATCAATTCTCATTTTTTTCTAAAAGAGACCAAAATAGTTCTCTTAAATGAGCAAAATACTTCATTTTACATGATTTTCTCTAAAAACTCCGGGATTGAAGACTAACAAATACAAATTTCAATTTTTCCAATTTTTTGCATAAAATCAAAAACTGAAGTCTAACACCTTCAAAAATATCAATTATCATTTTTTCTAAAAAATACCAAAATAGTTCTCTAAAATGAGCAAATTACTTCATTTTTCATGTTTTTCTCAAAAAATTCCGTGAATGAAGAGAAACACATACAAATTTCTATTTTTCCAATTTTTTGCAAAAAATCAAAAACTGAAGTCTAACACCTTCAAAAATATGAATTATCATTTTTTCTAAAAAAGACCAAAATAGTTCTCTAAAATGAGCAAAATACCTCATTTTTCATGTTTTTCTCAAAAAACTCCGGGATTGAAGACTAACACATACAAATTTCTATTTTTCCTATTTTTTGCATAAAATCAAAAACTGAAGTCTAACACCTTCAAAAATATCAATTATCATTTTTTCTAAAAAAGACCAAAATAGTTCTCTAAAATGAGAAAAATACTTCATTTTTCATGTTTTTCTCAAAAAACTCCGGGATTGAAGACTAACACGTACAAATTTCTATTTTTCCTATTTTTTGCATAAAATAAAAAACTGAAGTCTTAACACCTTCAAAAATATCAATTATCATTTTTTTTCTAAAAGAGACCAAAATAGTTCTCTAAAATGAGCAAAATACTTCATTTTTCATGATTTTCTCAAAAAACTCCGGGATTGAAGACTAACACATACAAATTTCAATTTTTCAAATTTTTTGCATAAAATGAAAAACTGAAGTCTAACACCTTCAAAAATATCAATTATCATTTTTTCTAAAAAAGACCAAAATAGTTCTCTAAAATGAGCAAAATACTTCATTTTTCATGTTTTTCTCAAAAAATTCCGTGATTGAAGACTAACACATACAAATTTAAAATTTTCCTATCTTTTGCAAAAAATCAAAAACTGAAGTCCAACACCTTAAAAAATATCAATTATCATTTTTTCCAAAAAAGACCAAAATAGTTCTCTAAAATGAGCAAAATACTTCATTTTTCATGTTTTTCTCAAAAAATTCCGTGATTGAAGACTGACATATACAAATTTCTATTTTTTCTGATTTTTTGCAAAAAATAAAAAACTGAAGTCTAACACCTTCAAAAATATCAATTATCATTTTTTCTAAAAAAGACCAAAATAGTTCTCTAAAATGAACAAAATACTTCATTTTTTATGTTTTTCTCAAAAAAATCCGTGATTGCAGACAACCATATACAAATTTCTATTTTTCCAATTTTTTGCAAAAAATCAAAAACTGAAGTCAAACACCTTCAAAAATATCAATTATCATTTTTTCTAAAAGAGTCCAAAATAGTTCTCTAAAATGAGCAAAATACTTCATTTTTCATGTTTTTCTCAAAAAACTTCGTGATTGAAGACTAACATATACAAATTTCTATTTTTTCTGATTTTTTGCAAAAAATAAAAAACTGAAGTCTAGCACCTTCAAAAATATCAATTATCATTTTTTCTAAAAAAGACCAAAATAGTTCTCTAAAATGAGCAAAATACTTCATTTTTCATGTTTTTCTCAAAAAAATCCGTGATTGAAGACAAACACATACAAATTTCTATTTTTCCAATTTTTTGCAAAAAATCAAAAACTGAAGTCTAACACCTTCAAAAATATCAATTATCATTTTTTCTAAAAGAGTCCAAAATAGTTCTCTAAAATGGGCAAAATTCTTCATTTTTCAGTTTTTTCTCAAAATACTTCGTTATGGAAGACTAACACATACAAATTTCTATTTTTCCAATTTTTTGCAAAAAATCAAAAACTGAAGTCTAACACCTTCAAAAATATCAATTATCATTTTTTCTAAAAAATACCAAAATAGTTCTCTAAAATGAGCAAAATACTTCATTTTTCATGATTTTCTCAAAAAACTCCGGGATTGAAGACTAACACATACAAATTTCAATTTTTCCAATTTTTTGCATAAAATCAAAAACTGAAGTCTAACACCTTCAAAAATATCAATTATCATTTTTTCTAAAAAAGACCAAAATAGTTCTCTAAAATGAGCAAAATACTTCATTTTTCATGTTTTTCTCAAAAAATTCCGTGATTGAAGAGAAACACATACAAATTTCTATTTTTCCAATTTTTTTCAAAAAATCAAAAACTGAAGTCTAACACCTTCAAAAATATCAATTATCATTTTTTCTAAAAAAGACCAAAATAGTTCTCTAAAATGAGCAAAATACTTCATTTTTCATGTTTTTCTCAAAAAATTCCGTGATTGAAGACTAACACATACAAATTTAAAATTTTCCAATTTTTTGCAAAAAATCAAAAACTGAAGTCCAACACCTTAAAAAATGTCAATTATCATTTTTTCCAAAAAAGACCAAAATAGTTCTCTAAAATGAGCAAAATACTTCATTTTTCATGTTTTTCTCAAAAAATTCCGTGATTGAAGACTAACATATACAAATTTCCATTTTTCCTATTTTTTTGCATAAAATCAGAAACTGAAGTCTAACACCTTCAAAAATATCAATTATCATTTTTTCTAAAAAAGACCAAAATAGTTCTCTAAAATGAGCAAAATACTTCATTTTTTATGTTTTTCTCAAAAAAATCCGTGATTGAAGACAAACATATACAAATTTCTATTTTTCCAATTTTTTGCAAAAAATCAAAAACTGAAGACAAACACCTTCAAAAATATCAATTATCATTTTTTCTAAAAGAGTCCAAAATAGTTCTCTAAAATGAGCAAAATACTTCATTTTTCATGTTTTTCTCAAAAAAATCCGTGATTGAAGACAAACACATACAAATTTCTATTTTTCCAATTTTTTGCAAAAAATCAAAAACTGAAGTCTAACACCTTCAAAAATATCAATTATCATTTTTTCTAAAAAATACCAAAATAGTTCTCTAAAATGAGCAAATTACTACATTTTTCATGTTTTTCTCAAAAAATTCCGTGATTGAAGAGAAACACATACAAATTTCTATTTTTTCCAATTTTTTGCAAAAAATCAAAAACTGAAGTCTAACACCTTCAAAAATATGAATTATAATTTTTTCTAAAAAAGACCAAAATAGTTCTCTAAAATGATCAAAATACCTCATTTTTCATGTTTTTCTCAAAAAACTCCGGGATTGAAGACTAACACATACAAATTTCTATTTTTCCTATTTTTTGCATAAAATCAAAAACTGAAGTCTAACACCTTCAAAAATATCAATTATCATTTTTTCTAAAAAAGACCAAAATAGTTCTCTAAAATGAGCAAAATACTTCATTTTTCATGTTCTTCTCAAAAAATTCCGTGATTGAAGACTAACATATACAAATTTCTATTTTTTCTGATTTTTTGCAAAAAATAAAAAACTGAAGTCTAACACCTTCAAAAATATCAATTATCATTTTTACTAAAAAAGACCAAAATAGTTCTCTAAAATGAGCAAAATACTTCATTTTTTATGTTTTTCTCAAAAAAATCCGTGATTGAAGACAAACATATACAAATTTCTATTTTTCCAATTTTTTGCAAAAAATCAAAAACTGAAGTCAAACACCTTCAAAAATATCAATTATCATTTTTTTCTAAAAGAGTCCAAAATAGTTCTCTAAAATGAGCAAAATACTTCATTTTTCATGTTTTTCTCAAAAAATTCCGTGATTGAAGACTGACATATACAAATTTCTATTTTTTCTGATTTTTTGCAAAAAATAAAAAACTGAAGTCTAACACCTTCAAAAATATCAATTATCATTTTTTCTAAAAAAGACCAAAATAGTTCTCTAAAATGAACAAAATACTTCATTTTTTATGTTTTTCTCAAAAAAATCCGTGATTGCAGACAACCATATACAAATTTCTATTTTTCAAATTTTTTGCAAAAAATCAAAAACTGAAGTCAAACACCTTCAAAAATATCAATTATCATTTTTTCTAAAAGAGTCCAAAATAGTTCTCTAAAATGAGCAAAATACTTCATTTTTCATGTTTTTCTCAAAAAACTTCGTGATTGAAGACTAACATATACAAATTTCTATTTTTTCTGATTTTTTGCAAAAACTAAAAAACTGAAGTCTAACACCTTCAAAAATATCAATTATCATTTTTTCTAAAAAAGACCAAAATAGTTCTCTAAAATGAGCAAAATACTTCATTTTTCATGTTTTTCTCAAAAAAATCCGTGATTGAAGACAAACACATACAAATTTCTATTTTTCCAATTTTTTGCAAAAAATCAAAAACTGAAGTCTAACACCTTCAAAAATATCAATTATCATTTTTTCTAAAAGGGTCCAAAATAGTTCTCTAAAATGGGCAAAATTCTTCATTTTTCAGTTTTTTCTCAAAATACTTCGTTATTGAAGACTAACACATACAAATTTCTATTTTTCCAATTTTTTGCAAAAAATCAAAAACTGAAGTCTAACACCTTCAAAAATATCAATTATCATTTTTTCTAAAAAAGACCAAAATAGTTCTCTAAAATGAGCAAAATACTTCATTTTTCATGATTTTCTCAAAAAACTCCGGGATTGAAGACTAACACATACAAATTTCAATTTTTCCAATTTTTTGCATAAAATCAAAAACTGAAGTCTAACACCTTCAAAAATATCAATTATCATTTTTTCTAAAAAAGACCAAAATAGTTCTCTAAAATGAGCAAAATACTTCATTTTTCATGTTTTTCTCAAAAAATTCCGTGATTGAAGAGAAACACATACAAATTTCTATTTTTCCAATTTTTTGCAAAAAATCAAAAACTGAAGTCTAACACCTTCAAAAATATCAATTATCATTTTTTCTAAAAAAGACCAAAATAGTTCTCTAAAATGAGCAAAATACTTCATTTTTCATGTTTTTCTCAAAAAATTCCGTGATTGAAGACTAACACATACAAATTTAAAATTTTCCAATTTTTTGCAAAAAATCAAAAACTGAAGTCCAACACCTTAAAAAATATCAATTATCATTTTTTCCAAAAAAGACCAAAATAGTTCTCTAAAATGTGCAAAATACTTCATTTTTCATGTTTTTCTCAAAAAATTCCGTGATTGAAGACTAACATATACAAATTTCTATTTTTTCTGATTTTTTGCAAAAAATAAAAAACTGAAGTCTAACACCTTCTAAAATATCAATTATCATTTTTTCTAAAAAAGACCAAAATAGTTCTCTAAAATGAGCAAAATACTTCATTTTTTATGTTTTTCTCAAAAAAATCCGTGATTGAAGACAAACATATACAAATTTCTATTTTTCCAATTTTTTGCAAAAAATCAAAAACTGAAGACAAACACCTTCAAAAATATCAATTATCATTTTTTCTAAAAGAGTCCAAAATAGTTCTCTAAAATGAGCAAAATACTTCATTTTTCATGTTTTTCTCAAAAAAATCCGTGATTGAAGACAAACACATACAAATTTCTATTTTTCCAATTTTTTGCAAAAAATCAAAAACTGAAGTCTAACACCTTCAAAAATATCAATTATCATTTTTTCTAAAAAAGACCAAAATAGTTCTCTAAAATGAGCAAAATACTTCATTTTTCATGTTTTTCTCAAAAAAATCCGTGATTGAAGACAAACACATACAAATTTCTATTTTTCCAATTTTTTGCAAAAAATCAAAAACTGAAGTCGTTAACCTTCAAAAATATCAATTATCATTTTTTCGAAAAGAGTCCAAAATAGTTATATAAAATAAGCAAAATATTTCATTTTTCATGTTTTTCTCAAAAAACTTCGTGATTGAAGACTAACACATACAAATTTCTATTTTTCCTATTTTTTGCAAAAAATCAAAAACTGAAGGCTAACACCTTCAAAAATATCAATTATCATTTTTCCTAAAAAAGACCAAAATAATTCTCTAAAATGAGAAAAATACTTCATTTTTCATGTTTTTCTCAAAAAACTCCAGGATTGAAGACTAACACGTACAAATTTCTATTTTTCCTATTTTTTGCATAAAATAAAAAACTGAAGTCTAACACCTTCAAAAATATCAATTCTCATTTTTTTCTAAAAGAGACCAAAATAGTTCTGTTAAATGAGCAAAATACTTCACTTTACATGATTTTCTCAAAAAACTCCCGGATTGAAGACTAACAAATACAAATTTCAATTTTTCCAATTTTTTGCATAAAATCAAAAACTGAAGTCTAACACCTTCAAAAATATCAATTATCATTTTTTCTAAAAAATACCAAAATAGTTCTCTAAAATGAGCAAATTACTACATTTTTCATGTTTTTCTCAAAAAATTCCGTGATTGAAGAGAAACACATACAAATTTCTATTTTTCCAATTTTTTGCAAAAAATCAAAAACTGAAGTCTAACACCTTCAAAAATATGAATTATAATTTTTTCTAAAAAAGACCAAAATAGTTCTCTAAAATGATCAAAATACCTCATTTTTCATGTTTTTCTCAAAAAACTCCGGGATTGAAGACTAACACATACAAATTTCTATTTTTCCTATTTTTTGCATAAAATCAAAAACTGAAGTCTAACACCTTCAAAAATATCAATTATCATTTTTTCTAAAAAAGACCAAAATAGTTCTCTAAAATGAGCAAAATACTTCATTTTTCATGTTCTTCTCAAAAAATTCCGTGATTGAAGACTAACATATACAAATTTCTATTTTTTCTGATTTTTTGCAAAAAATAAAAAACTGAAGTCTAACACCTTCAAAAATATCAATTATCATTTTTACTAAAAAAGACCAAAATAGTTCTCTAAAATGAGCAAAATACTTCATTTTTTATGTTTTTCTCAAAAAAATCCGTGATCGAAGACAAACATATACAAATTTCTATTTTTCCAATTTTTTGCAAAAAATCAAAAACTGAAGTCAAACACCTTCAAAAATATCAATTATCATTTTTTTCTAAAAGAGTCCAAAATAGTTCTCTAAAATGAGCAAAATACTTCATTTTTCATGTTTTTCTCAAAAAACTTCGTGATTGAAGACTAACATATACAAATTTCTATTTTTTCTGATTTTTTGCAAAAAATAAAAAACTGAAGTCTAACACATTCAAAAATATCAATTATCATTTTTTCTAAAAAAGACCAAAATAGTTCTCTAAAATGAGCAAAATACTTCATTTTTCATGTTTTTCTCAAAAAAATCCGTGATTGAAGACAAACACATACAAATTTCTATTTTTCCAATTTTTTGCAAAAAATAAAAAACTGAAGTCTAACACCTTCAAAAATATCAATTATCATTTTTTCTAAAAGAGTCCAAAATAGTTCTCTAAAATGGGCAAAATACTTCATTTTTCAGTTTTTTCTCAAAATACTTCGTTATTGAAGACTAACACATACAAATTTCTATTTTTCCAATTTTTTGCAAAAAATCAAAAACTGAAGTCTAACACCTTCAAAAATATCAATTATCATTTTTTCTAAAAAAGACCAAAATAGTTCTCTAAAATGAGCAAAATACTTCATTTTTCATGATTTTCTCAAAAAACTCCGGGATTGAAGACTAACACATACAAATTTCAATTTTTCCAATTTTTTGCATAAAATCAAAAACTGAAGTCTAACACCTTCAAAAATATCAATTATCATTTTTTTCTAAAAAAGACCAAAATAGTTCTCTAAAATGAACAAAATACTTCATTTTTCATGTTTTTCTCAAAAAATTCCGTGATTGAAGAGAAACACATACAAATTTCTATTTTTCCAATTTTTAGCAAAAAATCAAAAACTGAAGTCTAACACCTTCAAAAATATCAATTATCATTTTTTCTAAAAGAGTCCAAAATAGTTATATAAAATAAGCAAAATACTTCATTTTTCATGTTTTTCTCAAAAAACATCGTGATTGAAGACTAACACATACAAATTTCTATTTTTCCTATTTTTTGCAAAAAATCAAAAACTGAAGGCTAACACCTTCAAAAATATCAATTATCATTTTTTCTAAAAAAGACCAAAATAGTTTTTTAAAATGAGCAAAATACCTCATTTTTCATGTTTTTCTCAAAAAAACTCCGGGATTGAAGACAAACACATACAAATTTCTATTTTTCCTATTTTTTGCATAAAATCAAAAACTGAAGTCTAACACCTTCAAAAATATCAATTATCATTTTTCCTAAAAAAGACCAAAATAATTCTCTAAAATGAGAAAAATACTTCATTTTTCATGTTTTTCTCAAAAACTCCGGGATTGAAGACTAACACGTACAAATTTCTATTTTTCCTATTTTTTGCATAAAATAAAAAACTGAAGTCTAACACCTTCAAAAATATCAATTCTCATTTTTTTCTAAAAGGGACAAAAATAGTTCTTTTAAATGAGCAAAATACTTCATTTTACATGATTTTCTCAAAAAACTCCGGGATTGAAGACTAACAAATACAAATTTCAATTTTTCCAATTTTTTGCATAAAATCAAAAACTGAAGTCTAACACCTTCAAAAATATCAATTATCATTTTTTCTAAAAAATACCAAAATAGTTCTCTAAAATGAGCAAATTTCTTCATTTTTCATGTTTTTCTCAAAAAATTCCGTGATTGAAGAGAAACACATACAAATTTCTATTTTTCCAATTTTTTGCAAAAAATCAAAAACTGAAGTCTAACACCTTCAAAAATATGAATTATCATTTTTTCTAAAAAAGACCAAAATAGTTCTCTAAAATGAGCAAAATACCTCATTTTTCATGTTTTTCTCAAAAAACTCCGGTATTGAAGACTAACACATACAAATTTCTATTTTTCCTATTTTTTGCATAAAATCAAAAACTGAAGTCTAACACCTTCAAAAATATCAATTATCATTTTTTCTAAAAAAGACCAAAATAGTTCTCTAAAATGAGAAAAATACTTCATTTTTCATGTTTTTCTCAAAAAACTCCGGAATTGAAGACTAACACGTACAAATTTCTATTTTTCCTATTTTTTGCATAAAATAAAAAACTGAAGTCTTAACACCTTCAAAAATATCAATTATCATTTTTTTCTAAAAGAGACCAAAATAGTTCTCTAAAATAAGAAAAATACTTCATTTTTCATGATTTTCTCAAAAAACTATGGGATTGAAGACTAACACATACAAATTTCAATTTTTCAAATTTTTTGCATAAAATGAAAAACTGAAGTCTAACACCTTGAAAAATATCAATTATCATTTTTTCTAAAAAAGACCAAAATAGTTCTCTAAAATGAGCAAAATACTTCATTTTTCATGTTTTTCTCAAAAAATTCCGTGATTGAAGACTAACACATACAAATTTAAATTTTTCCAATTTTTTGCAAAAAATCAAAAACTGAAGTCCAACACCTTAAAAAATATCAATTATCAATTTTTCCAAAAAAGACCAAAATAGTTCTCTAAAATGAGCAAAATACTTCATTTTTCATGTTTTTCTCAAAAAATTCCGTGATTGAAGACTAACATATACAAATTTCTATTTTTTCTGATTTTTTGCAAAAAAAAAAAACTGAAATCTAACACCTTCAAAAATATCAATTATCATTTTTTCTAAAAAAGACCAATATAGTTCTCTAAAATGAGCAAAATACTTTATTTTTTATGTTTTTCTCAAAAAAATCCGTGATTGAAGACAAACATATACAAATTTCTATTTTTCCAATGTTTTGCAAAAAATCAAAAACTGAAGTCAAACACCTTCAAAAATATCAATTATCATTTTTTCTAAAAGAGTCCAAAATAGTACTCTAAAATGAGCAAAATACTTCATTTTTCATGTTTTTCTCAAAAAACGTCGTGATCGAAGACTAACATATACAAATTTCTATTTTTTCTGATTTTTTGCAAAAAATAAAAAACTGAAGTCTAACACCTTCAAAAATATCAATTATCATTTTTTCTAAAAAAACCAAAATAATTCTCTAAAATGAGCAAAATACTTCATTTTTCATGTTTTTCTCAAAAAAATCCGTGATTGAAGACAAACACATACAAATTTCTATTTTTCCAATTTTTTGCAAAAAATCAAAAACTGAAGTCTAACACCTTCAAAAATATCAATTATCATTTTTTCTAAAAGAGTCCAAAATAGTTCTCTAAAATGGGCAAAATACTTCATTTTTCAGTTTTTTCTCAAAAAACTTCGTTATTGAAGACTAACACATACAAATTTCAATTTTTCCATTTTTTTGCAAAAAATCAAAAACTGAAGTCTAACACCTTCAAAAATATCAATTATCATTTTTTCTAAAAAAGACCAAAATAGTTCTCTAAAATGAGCAAAATACTTCATTTTTCATGATTTTCTCAAAAAACTCCGGGATTGAAGACTAACACATACAAATTTCTATTTTTCCAATTTTTTGCAAAAAATCAAAAACTGAAGTCTAACACCTTCAAAAATATCAATTATCATTTTTCCTAAAAAAGACCAAAATAGTTCTCTAAAATGAGCAAAATACTTCATTTTTCATGTTTTTCTCAAAAAACTCCGGGATTGAAGACTAACACGTACAAATTTCAATTTTTCCAATTTTTTGCATAAAATCAAAAACTGAAGTCTAACACCTTCAAAAATATCAATTATCATTTTTTTCTAAAAAAGACCAAAATAGTTCTCTAAAATGAGCAAAATACTTCATTTTTCATGTTTTTCTCAAAAAATTCCGTGATTGAAGAGAAACACATACAAATTTCTATTTTTCCAATTTTTTGCAAAAAATCAAAAACTGAAGTCTAACACCTTCAAAAATATCAATTATCATTTTTTCTAAAAGAGTCCAAAATAGTTATATAAAATAAGCAAAATACTTCATTTTTCATGTTTTTCTCAAAAAACATCGTGATTGAAGACTAACACATACAAATTTCTATTTTTCCTATTTTTTGCAAAAAATCAAAAACTGAAGGCTAACACCTTCAAAAATATCAATTATCATTTTTTCTAAAAAAGACCAAAATAGTTATTTAAAATGAGCAAAATACCTCATTTTTCATGTTTTTCTCAAAAAAACTCCGGGATTGAAGACAAACACATACAAATTTTTATTTTTCCTATTTTTTGCATAAAATCAAAAACTGAAGTCTAACACCTTCAAAAATATCAATTATCATTTTTCCTAAAAAAGACCAAAATAATTCTCTAAAATGAGAAAAATACGTCATTTTTCATGTTTTTCTCAAAAACTCCGGGATTGAAGACTAACACGTACAAATTTCTATTTTTCATATTTTTTGCATAAAATAAAAAACTGAAGTCTAACACCTTCAAAAATATCAATTCTCATTTTTTTCTAAAAGGGACAAAAATAGTTCTTTTAAATGAGCAAAATACTTCATTTTACATGATTTTCTCAAAAAACTCCGGGATTGAAGACTAACAAATACAAATTTCAATTTTTCCAATTTTTTGCATAAAATCAAAAACTGAAGTCTAACACCTTCAAAAATATCAATTATCATTTTTTCTAAAAAATACCAAAATAGTTCTCTAAAATGAGCAAATTTCTTCATTTTTCATGTTTTTCTCAAAAAATTCCGTGATTGAAGAGAAACACATACAAATTTTTATTTTTCCAATTTTTTGCAAAAAATCAAAAACTGAAGTCTAACACCTTCAAAAATATGAATTATCATTTTTTCTAAAAAAGACCAAAATAATTCTCTAAAATGAGCAAAATACCTCATTTTTCATGTTTTTCTCAAAAAACTCCGGGATTGAAGACTAACACATACAAATTTCTATTTTTCCTATTTTTTGCATAAAATCAAAAACTGAAGTCTAACACCTTCAAAAATATCAATTATCATTTTTTCTAAAAAAGACCAAAATAGTTCTCTAAAATGAGAAAAATACTTCATTTTTCATGTTTTTCTCAAAAAACTCCGGGATTGAAGACTAACACGTACAAATTTCTATTTTTCCTATTTTTTGCATAAAATAAAAAACTGAAGTCTTAACACCTTCAAAAATATCAATTATCATTTTTTTCTAAAAGAGACCAAAATAGTTCTCTAAAATAAGCAAAATACTTCATTTTTCATGATTTTCTCAAAAAACTACGGGATTGAAGACTAACACATACAAATTTCAATTTTTCAAATTTTTTGCATAAAATGAAAAACTGAAGTCTAACACCTTGAAAAATATCAATTATCATTTTTTCTAAAAAAGACCAAAATAGTTCTCTAAAATGAGCAAAATACTTCATTTTTCATGTTTTTCTCAAAAAATTCCGTGATTGAAGACTAACACATACAAATTTAAATTTTTCCAATTTTTTGCAAAAAATCAAAAACTGAAGTCCAACACCTTAAAAAATATCAATTATCAATTTTTCCAAAAAAGACCAAAATAGTTCTCTAAAATGAGCAAAATACTTCATTTTTCATGATTTTCTCAAAAAATTCCGTGATTGAAGACTAACATATACAAATTTCTATTTTTTCTGATTTTTTGCAAAAAATAAAAAACTGAAATCTAACACCTTCAAAAATATCAATTATAATTTTTTCTAAAAAAGACCAATATAGTTCTCTAAAATGAGCAAAATACTTTATTTTTTATGTTTTTCTCAAAAAAATCCGTGATTGAAGACAAACATATACAAATTTCTATTTTTCCAATGTTTTGCAAAAAATCAAAAACTGAAGTCAAACACCTTCAAAAATATCAATTATCATTTTTTCTAAAAGAGTCCATAATAGTACTCTAAAATGAGCAAAATACTTCATTTTTCATGTTTTTCTCAAAAAACGTCGTGATCGAAGACTAACATATACAAATTTCTATTTTTTCTGATTTTTTTCAAAAAATAAAAAACTGAAGTCTAACACCTTCAAAAATATCAATTATCATTTTTTCTAAAAAAACCAAAATAGTTCTCTAAAATGAGCAAAATACTTCATTTTTCATGTTTTTCTCAAAAAAATCCGTGATTGAAGACAAAAACATACAAATTTCTATTTTTCCAATTTTTTGCAAAAAATCAAAATCTGAAGTCTAACACCTTCAAAAATATCAATTATCATTTTTTCTAAAAGAGTCCAAAATAGTTCTCTAAAATGGGCAAAATACTTCATTTTTCAGTTTTTTCTCAAAAAACTTCGTTATTGAAGACTAACACATACAAATTTCTATTTTTCCATTTTTTTGCAAAAAATCAAAAACTGAAGTCTAACACCTTCAAAAATATCAATTATCATTTTTTCTAAAAAAGACCAAAATAGTTCTCTAAAATGAGCAAAATACTTCATTTTTCATGATTTTCTCAAAAAACTCCGGGATTGAAGACTAACACATACAAATTTCAATTTTTCCAATTTTTTGCATAAAATCAAAAACTGAAGTCTAACACCTTCAAAAATATCAATTATCATTTTTCCTAAAAAAGACCAAAATAATTCTCTAAAATGAGAAAAATACTTCATTTTTCATGTTTTTCTCAAAAACTCCGGGATTGAAGACTAACACGTACAAATTTCTATTTTTCCTATTTTTTGCATAAAATAAAAAACTGAAGTCTAACACCTTCAAAAATATCAATTCTCATTTTTTTCTAAAAGGGACCAAAATAGTTCTCTTAAATGAGCAAAATACTTCATTTTACATAATTTTCTCAAAAAACTCCGGGATTGAAGACTAACAAATACAAATTTCAATTTTTCCAATTTTTTGCATAAAATCAAAAACTGAAGTCTAACACCTTCAAAAATATCAATTATCATTTTTTCTAAAAAATACCAAAATAGTTCTCTAAAATGAGCAAATTTCTTCATTTTTCATGTTTTTCTCAAAAAATTCCGTGATTGAAGAGAAACACATACAAATTTTTATTTTTCAAATTTTTTGCAAAAAATCAAAAACTGAAGTCTAACACCTTCAAAAATATGAATTATCATTTTTTCTAAAAAAGACCAAAATAATTCTCTAAAATGAGCAAAATACCTCATTTTTCATGTTTTTCTCAAAAAACTCCGGGATTGAAGACTAACACATACAAATTTCTATTTTTCCTATTTTTTGCATAAAATCAAAAACTGAAGTCTAACACCTTCAAAAATATCAATTATCATTTTTTCTAAAAAAGACCAAAATAGTTCTCTAAAATGAGAAAAATACTTCATTTTTCATGTTTTTCTCAAAAAACTCCGGGATTGAAGACTAACACGTACAAATTTCTATTTTTCCTATTTTTTGCATAAAATAAAAAACTGAAGTCTTAACACCTTCAAAAATATCAATTATCATTTTTTTCTAAAAGAGACCAAAATAGTTCTCTAAAATAAGCAAAATACTTCATTTTTCATGATTTTCTCAAAAAACTACGGGATTGAAGACTAACACATACAAATTTCAATTTTTCAAATTTTTTGCATAAAATGAAAAACTGAAGTCTAACACCTTGAAAAATATCAATTATCATTTTTTCTAAAAAAGACCAAAATAGTTCTCTAAAATGAGCAAAATACTTCATTTTTCATGTTTTTCTCAAAAAATTCCGTGATTGAAGACTAACACATACAAATTTAAATTTTTCCAATTTTTTGCAAAAAATCAAAAACTGAAGTCCAACACCTTAAAAAATATCAATTATCAATTTTTCCAAAAAAGACCAAAATAGTTCTCTAAAATGAGCAAAATACTTCATTTTTCATGATTTTCTCAAAAAATTCCGTGATTGAAGACTAACATATACAAATTTCTATTTTTTCTGATTTTTTGCAAAAAATAAAAAACTGAAATCTAACACCTTCAAAAATATCAATTATAATTTTTTCTAAAAAAGACCAATATAGTTCTCTAAAATGAGCAAAATACTTTATTTTTTATGTTTTTCTCAAAAAAATCCGTGATTGAAGACAAACATATACAAATTTCTATTTTTCCAATGTTTTGCAAAAAATCAAAAACTGAAGTCAAACACCTTCAAAAATATCAATTATCATTTTTTCTAAAAGAGTCCATAATAGTACTCTAAAATGAGCAAAATACTTCATTTTTCATGTTTTTCTCAAAAAACGTCGTGATCGAAGACTAACATATACAAATTTCTATTTTTTCTGATTTTTTTCAAAAAATAAAAAACTGAAGTCTAACACCTTCAAAAATATCAATTATCATTTTTTCTAAAAAAACCAAAATAGTTCTCTAAAATGAGCAAAATACTTCATTTTTCATGTTTTTCTCAAAAAAATCCGTGATTGAAGACAAAAACATACAAATTTCTATTTTTCCAATTTTTTGCAAAAAATCAAAATCTGAAGTCTAACACCTTCAAAAATATCAATTATCATTTTTTCTAAAAGAGTCCAAAATAGTTCTCTAAAATGGGCAAAATACTTCATTTTTCAGTTTTTTCTCAAAAAACTTCGTTATTGAAGACTAACACATACAAATTTCTATTTTTCCATTTTTTTGCAAAAAATCAAAAACTGAAGTCTAACACCTTCAAAAATATCAATTATCATTTTTTCTAAAAAAGACCAAAATAGTTCTCTAAAATGAGCAAAATACTTCATTTTTCATGATTTTCTCAAAAAACTCCGGGATTGAAGACTAACACATAGAAATTTCAATTTTTCCAATTTTTTGCATAAAATCAAAAACTGAAGTCTAACACCTTCAAAAATATCAATTATCATTTTTCCTAAAAAAGACCAAAATAATTCTCTAAAATGAGAAAAATACTTCATTTTTCATGTTTTTCTCAAAAACTCCGGGATTGAAGACTAACACGTACAAATTTCTATTTTTCCTATTTTTTGCATAAAATAAAAAACTGAAGTCTAACACCTTCAAAAATATCAATTCTCATTTTTTTCTAAAAGGGACCAAAATAGTTCTCTTAAATGAGCAAAATACTTCATTTTACATAATTTTCTCAAAAAACTCCGGGATTGAAGACTAACAAATACAAATTTCAATTTTTCCAATTTTTTGCATAAAATCAAAAACTGAAGTCTAACACCTTCAAAAATATCAATTATCATTTTTTCTAAAAAATACCAAAATAGTTCTCTAAAATGAGCAAATTTCTTCATTTTTCATGTTTTTCTCAAAAAATTCCGTGATTGAAGAGAAACACATACAAATTTCTATTTTTCCAATTTTTTACAAAAAATCAAAAACTGAAGTCTAACACCTTCAAAAATATGAATTATCATTTTTTCTAAAAAAGACCAAAATAGTTCTCTAAAATGAGCAAAATACCTCATTTTTCATGTTTTTCTCAAAAAACTCCGGGATTGAAGACTAACACATACAAATTTCTATTTTTCCTATTTTTTGCATAAAATCAAAAACTGAAGTCTAACACCTTCAAAAATATCAATTATCATTTTTTCTAAAAAAGACCAAAATAGTTCTCTAAAATGAGAAAAATACTTCATTTTTCATGTTTTTCTCAAAAAACTCCGGGATTGAAGACTAACACGTACAAATTTCTATTTTTCCTATTTTTTGCATAAAATAAAAAACTGAAGTCTTAACACCTTCAAAAATATCAGTTATCATTTTTTTCTAAAAGAGACCAAAATAGTTCTCTAAAATGAGCAAAATACTTCATTTTTCATGATTTTCTCAAAAAACTACGGGATTGAAGACTAACACATACAAATTTCAATTTTTCAAATTTTTTGCATAAAATGAAAAACTGAAGTCTAACACCTTGAAAAATATCAATTATCATTTTTTCTAAAAAAGACCAAAATAGTTCTCTAAAATGAGCAAAATACTTCATTTTTCATGTTTTTCTCAAAAAATTCCGTGATTCAAGACTAACACATACAAATTTAAATTTTTCCAATTTTTTGCAAAAAATCAAAAACTGAAGTCCAACACCTTAAAAAATATCAATTATCATTTTTTCCAAAAAAGACCAAAATAGTTCTCTAAAATGAGCAAAATACTTCATTTTTCATGTTTTTCTCAAAAAATTCCGTGATTGAAGACTAACATATACAAATTTCTATTTTTTCTGATTTTTTGCAAAAAATAAAAAACTGAAGTCTAACACCTTCAAAAATGTCAATTATCATTTTTTCTAAAAAAGACCAAAATAGTTCTCTAAAATGAGCAAAATACTTTATTTTTTATGTTTTTCTCAAAAAAATCCGTGATTGAAGACAAACATATACAAATTTCTATTTTTCCAATTTTTTGCAAAAAATCAAAAACTGAAGTCAAACACCTTCAAAAATATCAATTATCATTTTTTCTAAAAGAGTCCAAATTAGTTCTCTAAAATGAGCAAAATACTTCATTTTTCATGTTTTTCACAAAAAACTTCGTGATCGAAGACTAACATATACAAATTTCTATTTTTTCTGATTTTTTGCAAAAAATAAAAAACTGAAGTCTAACACCTTCAAAAATATCAATTATCATTTTTTCTAAAAAAGACCAAAATAGTTCTCTAAAATGAGCAAAATACTTCATTTTTCATGTTTTTCTC
Organism: Luzula sylvatica; assembly: GCA_946800325.1. NCBI lineage: Eukaryota > Viridiplantae > Streptophyta > Magnoliopsida > Poales > Juncaceae > Luzula > Luzula sylvatica. The sequence continues at coordinate 66,442,887 of OX326959.1, read as the reverse complement.
AAAAAAATCCGTGATTGAAGACAAACACATACAAATTTCTATTTTTCCAATTTTTTGCAAAAAATCAAAAACTGAAGTCTAACACCTTCAAAAATATCAATTATCATTTTTTCTAAAAGAGTCCAAAATAGTTCTCTAAAATGGGCAAAATACTTCGTTTTTCAGTTTTTTCTCAAAAAACTTCGTTATTGAAGACTAACACATACAAATTTCTATTTTTCCATTTTTTTGCAAAAAATCAAAAACTGAAGTCTAACACCTTCAAAAATATCAATTATCATTTTTTCTAAAAAAGACCAAAATAGTTCTCTAAAATGAGCAAAATACTTCATTTTTCATGATTTTCTCAAAAAACTCCGGGATTGAAGACTAACACGTACAAATTTCAATTTTTCCAATTTTTTGCATAAAATCAAAAACTGAAGTCTAACACCTTCAAAAATATCAATTATCATTTTTTCTAAAAAAGACCAAAATAGTTCTCTAAAATGAGCAAAATACTTCATTTTTCATGTTTTTCTCAAAAAATTCCGTGATTGAAGAGAAACACATACAAATTTCTATTTTTCCAATTTTTTGCAAAAAATCAAAAACTGAAGTCTAACACCTTCAAAAATATCAATTATCATTTTTTCTAAAAGAGTCCAAAATAGTTATATAACATAAGCAAAATACTTCATTTTTCATGTTTTTCTCAAAAAACTTCGTGATTGAAGACTAACACATACAAATTTCTATTTTTCCTATTTTTTGCAAAAAATCAAAAACTGAAGGCTAACACCTTCAAAAATATCAATTATCATTTTTTCTAAAAAAGACCAAAATAGTTCTTTAAAATGAGCAAAATACCTCATTTTTCATGTTTTTCTCAAAAAACTCCGGGATTGAAGACTAACACATACAAATTTCTATTTTTCCTATTTTTTGCATAAAATCAAAAACTGAAGTCTAACACCTTCAAAAATATCAATTATCATTTTTCCTAAAAAAGACCAACATAATTCTCTAAAATGAGAAAAATACTTCATTTTTCATGTTTTTCTCAAAAAACTCCGGGATTGAAGACTAACACGTACAAATTTCTATTTTTCCTATTTTTTGCATAAAATAAAAAACTGAAGTCTAACACCTTCAAAAATATCAATTCTCATTTTTTTCTAGAAGAGACCAAAATAGTTCTCTTAAATGAGCAAAATACTTCATTTTACATGATTTTCTCAAAAAACTCCGGGATTGAAGACTAACACATACAAATTTCAATTTTTCCAATTTTTTGCATAAAATCAAAAACTGAAGTCTAACACCTTCAAAAATATCAATTATCATTTTTTCTAAAAAATACCAAAATAGTTCTCTAAAATGAGCAAATTACTTCATTTTTCATGTTTTTCTCAAAAAATTCCGTGATTGAGGAGAAACACATACAAATTTCTATTTTTCCTATTTTTTGCAAAAAATCAAAAACTGAAGTCTAACACCTTCAAAAATATCAATTATCATTTTTTCTAAAAGAGTCCAAAATAGTTCTCTAAAATGAGAAAAATACTTCATTTTTCATGTTTTTCTCAAAAAACTTCGTGATTGAAGATTAACATATACAAATTTTTATTTTTCCTATTTTTTGCAAAAATTCAAAAACTGAAGTCTAACACCTTAAAAAATATCAATTATCATTTTTTCTAAAAAAGACCAAAATAGTTCTTTAAAATGAGCAAAATACCTCATTTTTCATGTTTTTCTCAAAAAACTCCGGGATTGAAGACTAACACATACAAATTTCTATTTTTCCTATTTTTTGCATAAAATCAAAAACTGTAGTCTAACACCTTCAAAAATATCAATTATCATTTTTTCTAAAAAAGACCAAAATAGTTCTCTAATGTGAGAAAAATACTTCAATTTTCATGTTTTTATCAAAAAACTCCGGGATTGAAGACTAACACGTACAAATTTCAATTTTTCCAATTTTTTGCATAAAATCAAAAACTGAAGTCTAACACCTTCAAAAATATCAATTATCATTTTTTCTAAAAAAGACCAAAATAGGTCTCTAAAATGAGCAAAATACTTCATTTTTCATGATTTTCTCAAAAAACTCCGGGATTGAACACTAACACATACAAATTTCAATTTTTCCAATTTTTTGCATAAAATCAAAAACTGAAGTCTAACACCTTCAAAAATATCAATTATCATTTTTTCTAAAAAAGACCAAAATAGTTCTCTAAAATGAGCAAAATACTTCATTTTTCATGTTTTTCTCAAAAAATTCCGTGATTGAAGAGAAACACATACAAATTTTTATTTTTCCAATTTTTTGCAAAAAATCAAAAACTTAAGTCTAACACCTTCAAAAATATCAATTCTCATTTTTTTCTAAAAAAGACCAAAATAGTTTTTTAAAATGAGCAAAATACCTCATTTTTCATGTTTTTCTCAAAAAACTCCGGGATTGAAGACTAACACATACAAATTTCAATTTTTCCTATTTTTTGCATAAAATCTAAAACTGAAGTCTAACACCTTCAAAAATATCAATTATCATTTTTCCTAAAAAAGACCAAAATAATTCTCGAAAATGAGAAAAATACTTCATTTTTCATGTTTTTCTCAAAAAACTCCGGGATTGAAGACTAACACGTACAAATTTCTATTTTTCCTATTTTTTGCATAAAATAAAAAACTGAAGTCTAACACCTTCAAAAATATCAATTCTCATTTTTTTCTAAAAGAGACCAAAATAGTTCTCTTAAATGAGCAAAATACTTCATTTTACATGATTTTCTCAAAAAACTCCGGGATTGAAGACTAACAAATACAAATTTCAATTTTTCCAATTTTTTGCATAAAATCAAAAACTGAAGTCTAACACCTTCAAAAATATCAATTATCATTTTTTCTAAAAAATACCAAAATAGTTCTCTAAAATGAGCAAATTACTTCATTTTTCATGTTTTTCTCAAAAAATTCAGTGATTGAAGAGAAACACATACAAATTTCTATTTTTCCAATTTTTTGCAAAAAATAAAAAACTGAAGTCTAACACCTTCAAAAATATGAATTATCATTTTTTCTAAAAAAGACCAAAATAGTTCTCTAAAATGAGCAAAATACCTCATTTTTCATGTTTTTCTCAAAAAACTCCGGGATTGAAGACTAACACATACAAATTTCTATTTTTCCTATTTTTTGCATAAAATCAAAAAATGAAGTCTAACACCTTCAAAAATATCAATTATCATTTTTTCTAAAAAAGACCAAAATAGTTCTCTAAAATGAGCAAAACACTTCATTTTTCATGTTTTTCTCAAAAAACTCCGGGATTGAAGACTAACACGTACAAATTTCTATTTTTCCTATTTTTTGCATAAAATAAAAAACTGAAGTCTTAACACCTTCAAAAATATCAGTTATCATTTTTTTCTAAAAGAGACCAAAATAGTTCTCTAAAATGAGCAAAATACTTCATTTTTCATGATTTTCTCAAAAAACTACGGGATTGAAGACTAACACATACAAATTTCAATTTTTCAAATTTTTTGCATAAAATGAAAAACTGAAGTCTAACACCTTGAAAAATATCAATTATCATTTTTTCTAAAAAAGACCAAAATAGTTCTCTAAAATGAGCAAAATACTTCATTTTTCATGTTTTTCTCAAAAAATTCCGTGATTCAAGACTAACACATACAAATTAAAATTTTTCCAATTTTTTGCAAAAAATCAAAAACTGAAGTCCAACACCTTAAAAAATATCAATTATCATTTTTTCCAAAAAAGACCAAAATAGTTCTCTAAAATGAGCAAAATACTTCATTTTTCATGTTTTTCTCAAAAAATTCCGTGATTGAAGACTAACATATACAAGTTTCTATTTTTTCTGATTTTTTGCAAAAAATAAAAAACTGAAGTCTAACACCTTCAAAAATGTCAATTATCATTTTTTCTAAAAAAGACCAAAATAGTTCTCTAAAATGAGCAAAATACTTTATTTTTTATGTTTTTCTCAAAAAAATCCGTGATTGAAGACAAACATATACAAATTTCTATTTTTCCAATTTTTTGCAAAAAATCAAAAACTGAAGTCAAACACCTTCAAAAATATGAATTATCATTTTTTCTAAAAGAGTCCAAAATAGTTCTCTAAAATGAGCAAAATACTTCATTTTTCATGTTTTTCTCAAAAAACTTCGTGATCGAAGACTAACATATACAAATTTCTATTTTTTTTGATTTTTTGCAAAAAATAAAAAACTGAAGTCTAACACCTTCAAAAATATCAATTATCATTTTTTCTAAAAAAGACCAAAATAGTTCTCTAAAATGAGCAAAATACTTCATTTTTCATGTTTTTCTCAAAAAAATCCGTGATGGAAGACTAACACATACAAATTTCTATTTTTCCATTTTTTTGCAAAAAATCAAAAACTGAAGTCTAACACCTTCAAAAATATCAATTATCATTTTTTCTAAAAAAGACCAAAATAGTTCTCTAAAATGAGCAAAATACTTCATTTTTCATGATTTTCTCAAAAAACTCCGGGATTGAAGACTAACACGTACAAATTTCAATTTTTCCAATTTTTTGCATAAAATCAAAAACTGAAGTCTAACACCTTCAAAAATATCAATTATCATTTTTTCTAAAAAAGACCAAAATAGTTCTCTAAAATGAGCAAAATACTTCATTTTTCATGTTTTTCTCAAAAAATTCCGTGATTGAAGAGAAACACATACAAATTTCTATTTTTCCAATTTTTTGCAAAAAATCAAAAACTGAAGTCTAACACCTTCAAAAATATCAATTATCATTTTTTCTAAAAGAGTCCAAAATAGTTATATAAAATAAGCAAAATACTTCATTTTTCATGTTTTTCTCAAAAAACTTCGTGATTGAAGACTAACACATACAAATTTCTATTTTTCCTATTTTTTGCAAAAAATCAAAAACTGAAGGCTAACACCTTCAAAAATATCAATTATCATTTTTTCTAAAAAAGACCAAAATAGTTCTTTAAAATGAGCAAAATACCTCATTTTTCATGTTTTTCTCAAAAAACTCCGGGATTGAAGACTAACACATACAAATTTCTATTTTTCCTATTTTTTGCATAAAATCAAAAACTGAAGTCTAACACCTTCAAAAATATCAATTATCATTTTTCCTAAAAAAGACCAAAATAATTCTCTAAAATGAGCAAAATACTTTATTTTTCATGTTTTTCTCAAAAAAATCCGTGATTGAAGACAAACACATACAAATTTCTATTTTTCCTATTTTTTGCAAAAAATCAAAAACTGAAGGCTAACACCTTCAAAAATATCAATTCTCATTTTTTTCTAAAAGAGACCAAAATAGTTCTCTTAAATGAGCAAAATACTTCATTTTACATGATTTTCTCAAAAAACTCCGGGATTGAAGACTAACACATACAAATTTCAATTTTTCCAATTTTTTGCATAAAATCAAAAACTGAAGTCTAACACCTTCAAAAATATCAATTATCATTTTTTCTAAAAAATACCAAAATAGTTCTCTAAAATGAGCAAATTACTTTATTTTTCATGTTTTTCTCAAAAAATTCCGTGATTGAGGAGAAACACATACAAATTTCTATTTTTCCAATTTTTTGCAAAAAATCAAAAACTGAAGTCTAACACCTTCAAAAATATCAATTATCATTTTTTCTAAAAGAGTCCAAAATAGTTCTCTAAAATGAGCAAAATACTTCATTTTTCATGTTTTTCTCAAAAAACTTCGTGATTGAAGATTAACACATACAAATTTCTATTTTTCCTATTTTTTGCAAAAAATCAAAAACTGAAGTCTAACACCTTCAAAAATATCAATTATCATTTTTTCTAAAAAAGACCAAAATAGTTCTTTAAAATGAGCAAAATACCTCATTTTTCATGTTTTTCTCAAAAAACTCCGGGATTGAAGACTAACACATACAAATTTCTATTTTTCCTATTTTTTGCATAAAATCAAAAACTGTAGTCAAACACCTTCAAAAATATCAATTATCATTTTTTCTAAAAAAGACCAAAATAGTTCTCTAATGTGAGAAAAATACTTCATTTTTCATGTTTTTCTCAAAAATCTCCGGGATTGAAGACTAACACGTACAAATTTCAATTTTTCCAATTTTTTGCATAAAATCAAAAACTGAAGTCTAACACCTTCAAAAATATCAATTATCATTTTTTCTAAAAAAGACCAAAATAATTCTCTAAAATGAGCAAAATACTTCATTATTCATGTTTTTCTCAAAAAATTCCGTGATTGAAGACTGACACATACAAATTTCTATGTTTCCAATTTTTTGCAAAAAATAAAAAACTGAAGTCTAACACCTTCAAAAATATCAATTATCATTTTTTCTAAAAAAGACCAAAATAGTTCTCTAAAATGAGCAAAATACTTCATTTTCATGTTTTTCTCAAAAAACTCCGGGATTGAAGACTCACACATACAAATTTCTATTTTTCCAATTTTTTGCATAAAATAAAAAACTGAAGTCTAACACCTTCAAAAATATCAATTATCATTTTTTCTAAAAAAGACCAAAATAGTTCTCTAAAATGAGCAAAATACTTCATTTTTCATGATTTTCTCAAAAAATTCCGTGATTGAAGACTAACACATACAAATTTTAATTTTTCCAATTTAAAAAAAAAAATTAAAAACTAAAGTCTAAAAAAGACCAAAATAGTTCTCTAAAATGAGCATAATACTTCATTTTTCATGTTTTTCTCGAAAAACTCCGGGATTGAAGACTAACACATACAAATTTCTATTTTTCATATTTTTAACAAAAAATCAAAAACTGAAGTCTAACACCTTCAAAAATATCAATTATCATTTTTTGTAAAAAAGACCAAAATAGTTCTCTAAAATGAGCAAAATACTTCATTTTTCATGTATTTCTCAAAAAACTCCGGGATTGAAGACTAACACATACAAATTTCTATTTTTCCAATTTTTTGCAAAAAATCAAAAACTGAAGTCTAACACCTTCAAAAATGTCAATTATCATTTTTTCTAAAAAAGACCAAAATAGTTCTCTAAAATGAGCAAAATATTTCATTTTTCATGTATTTCTCAAAAAACTCCGGGATTGAAGACTAACACATACAAATTTCTATTTTTCCTATTTTTTGCATAAAATCAAAAACTGAAGTCTAACACCTTAAAAAATATAAATTATCATTTTTTCTAAAAAAGACCAAAATAGTTCTCTAAAATGAGCAAAATACTTCATTTTTCATGATTTTCTCAAAAATTCCGTGATTGAAGACTAACACATACAAATTTCAATTTTTCCAATTTTTAAAAAAAAATCAAAAATTAAAGTCTAAAAAAGACCAAAATAGTTCTCTAAAATGAGCATAATACTTCATTTTTCATGTTTTTCTCGAAAAACTCCGGGATTGAAGACTAACACATACAAATTTCTATTTTTTGCAAAAAATCAAAAACTGAAGTCTAACACCTTCAAAAATATCAATTATCATTTTTTCCAAAATAGACCAAAATAGTTCTCTAAAATGAGCAAAATACTTCATTTTCATGTTTTTCTCAAAAAACTCCGGGATTGAAGACTAACACATACAAATTTCTATTTTTCAAATTGTTTACATAAAATAAAGAACTGAAGTCTAACACCTTCAAAAATATCAATTATCATTTTTTCTAAAAAAGACCAAAATAGTTCTCTAAAATGAGCAAAGTACTTCATTATTCATGTTTTTCTCAAAAAATTCCGTGATTGAAGAGTAACACATACAAATTTCTATTTTTCAAATTTTTTGCAAAAAATAAAAAACTGAAGTCTAACACCTTCAAAAATATCAATTATCATTTTTTGTAAAAAAGACCAAAATAGTTCTCTAAAATGAGCAAAATACTTCATTTTTCATGTATTTCTCAAAAAACTCCGGGATTGAAGACTAACACATACAAATTTCTATTTTTCCTATTTTTTGCATAAAATCAAAAACTGAAGTCTAACACCTTCGAAAATGTCAATTATCATTTTTTCTAAAAAAGACAAAAATAGTTCTCTAAAATGAGCAAAATACTTCATTTTTCATGTATTTCTCAAAAAACTCCGGGATTGAAGACTAACACATACAAATTTCTATTTTTCCTATTTTTTGCATAAAATCAAAAACTGAAGTCTAACACCTTAAAAAATATCAATTATCATTTTTTCTAAAAAAGACCAAAATAGTTCTCTAAAATGAGCAAATTACTTCATTTTTCATGATTTTCTCAAAAAACTCCGGGATTGAAGACTAACACATACAAATTTCAATTTTTCCAATTTTTTGCATAAAATCAAAAACTGAAGTCTAACACCTTCAAATATATCAATTATCATTTTTTCTTAAAAATACCAAAATAGTTCTCTAAAATGAGCAAAATACTTCATTTTTCATGTTTTTCTCAAAAAAATCCGTGATTGAAGAGAAACACATACAAATTTCTATTTTTCCAATTTTTTGCAAAAAATCAAAAACTGAAGTCTAACACCTTCAAAAATACCAATTATCATTTTTTCTAAAAGAGTCCAAAATAGTTCTCTAAAATGAGCAAAATACTTCATTTTTCATGTTTTTCTCAAAAAACTTCGTGATTGAAGATTAACACATACAAATTTCTATTTTTTGCAAAAAATCAAAAACTGAAGTCTAACACCTTCAAAAATATCAATTATCATTTTTTCTAAAAGAGTCCAAGATAGTTCTCTAAAATGAGCAAAATACTTCATTTTTCATGTTTTTCTCAAAAAACTTCGTGATTGAAGATTAACACATACAAATTTCTATTTTTCCTATTTTTTGCAAAAAATCAAAAACTGAAGTCTAACACCTTCAAAAATATCAATTATCATTTTTTCTAAAAAAGACCAAAATAGTTCTTTAAAATGAGCAAAATATCTCATTTTTCATGTTTTTCTCAAAAAACTCCGGGATTGAAGACTAACACATACAAATTTCTATTTTTCCTATTTTTTGCATAAAATCAAAAACTGTAGTCTAACACCTTCAAAAATATCAATTATCATTTTTTCTAAAAAAGACCAAAATAGTTCTCTAATGTGAGAAAAATACTTCATTTTTCATGTTTTTCTCAAAAAACTCCGGGATTGAAGAGTAACACGTACAAATTTCAATTTTTCCAATTTTTTGCATAAAATCAAAAACTGAAGTCTAACACCTTCAAAAATATCAATTATCATTTTTTCTAAAAAATACCAAAATAGTTCTCTAAAATGAGAAAAATACTTCATTTTTCATGTTTTTATCAAAAAACTCCATGATCGAAGACTAACACCTACAAATTTCTATTTTTCCTATTTTTTGCATAAAATCAAAAACTGAAGTCTAACACCTTCAAAAATATCAATTATTATTTTTTCTAAAAAAGACCAAAATAGTTCTCTAAAATGAGCAAAATACTTCATTTTTCATCATTTTCTCAAAAACTCCGGGATTGACGACTAACACATACAAATTTCAATATTTCCAATTTTTTGCATAAAATCAAAAACTGAAGTCTAACACCTTCAAAAATATCAATAATCATTTTTTCTAAAAGATTCCAAAATAGTTCTCCAAAATGAGCAAAATACTTCATTTTTCATGTTTTTCTCAAAAAACTTCGTGATTGAAAACTAACACATACAAATTTCTATTTTTCCTATTTTTTGCAAAAAATAAAAAACTGAAGTCTAACACCTTCAAAAATATCAATTATCATTTTTTCTAAAAAAGACCAAAATAGTTCTCTAAAATGAGAAAAATACCTCATTTTTCATGTTTTTCTCAAAAAACTCCGGGATTGAAGACTAACACATACAAATTTCTATTTTTCCTATCCTATATTTGCATAAAATCAAAAACTGAAGTCTAACACCTTCAAAAATATCAATTATCATTTTTTCTAAAAAATACCAAAATAGTTCTCTAAAATGAGCAAAATACTTCATTTTTCATGTTTTTCTCAAAAAATTTCGTGATTGAAGACTAACACATACAAATTTCTATTTTCCCAATTTTTTGCAAAAAATCAAAAACTGAAGTCTAACACCTTCAAAAATATCAATTATCATTTTTTCTAAAAGAGTCCAAAATAGTTCTCTAAAATGAGCAAAATACTTCATTTTTTATTATTTTCTCAAAAAACTCCGGGATTGAAGACTAACACATACAAATTTCAATTTTTCCAATTTTTTGCATCAAATAAAAAACTGAAGTCTAACACCTTCAAAAATATCAAATATCATTTTTTCTAAAAAAGACCAAAATAGTTCTCTAAAATGAGCAAAATACTTCATTTTTCATGTTTTCCTCAAAAAACTTCGTGATTGAAGACTAACATATACAAATTTCTATTTTTCCAATTTTTTGCAAAAAATAAAAAACTGAAGTCTAACACCTTCAAAAATATCAATTATCATTTTTTCTAAAAAAGACCAAAATAGTTCTCTAAAATGAGCAAAATACTTCATTTTTCATGATTTTCTCAAAAAACTCCGTGATTGAAGACTAACACCTACAAATTTCTATTTTTCCTATTTTTTGCATAAAATAAAAAACTGAAGTCTAACACCTTCAAAAATATCAATTATCATTTTTTCTAAAAAAGACCAAAATAGTTCTCTAAAATGAGCAAAATACTTCATTTTTCATGATTTTCTCAAAAAACTCCGGGATTGAAGACTAACACATACAAATTTCAATATTTCCAATTTTTTGCATAAAATCAAAAACTGAAGTCTAACACCTTCAAAAATATCAATAATCATTTTTTCTAAAAGATTCCAAAATAGTTCTCTAAAATGAGCAAAATAATTCATTTTTCATGTTTTTCTCAAAAAACTTCGTGATTGAAGACTAACACATACAAATTTCTATTTTTCCTATTTTTTGCAAAAAATAAAAAACTGAAGTCTAACACCTTCAAAAATATCAATTATCATTTTTTCTAAAAAAGACCAAAATAGTTCTCTAAAATGAGAAAAATACCTCATTTTTCATGTTTTTCACAAAAAACTCCGGGATTGAAGACTAACACATACAAATTTCTATTTTTCCTATCCTATATTTGCATAAAATCAAAAACTGAAGTCTAACACCTTAAAAAATATCAATTATCATTTTTTCTAAAAATACCAAAATAGTTCTCTAAAATTAGTAAAATACTTCATTTTTCATGTTTTTCTCAAAAAATTCCGTGATTGAAGACTAACACATACAAATTTCTATTTTTCCAATTTTTTGCAAAAAATCAAAAACTGAAGTCTAACACCTTCAAAAATATCAATTATCATTTTTTCTAAAAGAGTCCAAAATAGTTCTCTAAAATGAGCAAAATACTTCATTTTTCATGATTTTCTCAAAAAACTCCGGGATTGAAGACTAACACATACAAATTTCTATTTTTCCAATTTTTTTGCAAAAAATCAAAAACTGAAGTCTAACCCCTTCAAAAATATCAATTATCATTTTTTTCTAAAAGAGACCAAAATAGTTCTCTAAAATGAGCAAAATACTTCATTTCTCATGATTTTCTCAAAAAACTCCGGGATTGAAGACTAACACATACAAATTTCAATTTTTCAAATTTTTTGAATAAAATGAAAAACTGAAGTCTAACACCTTCACAAATATCAATTATCATTTTTTCTAAAAAAGACCAAAATAGTTCTCTAAAATGAGCAAAATACTTCATTTTTCATGTTTTTCTCAAAAAATTCCGTGATTGAAGACTAACATATACAAATTTCTATTTTTTCTGATTTTTTGCAAAAAATAAAAAACTGAAGTCTAACACCTTTAAAAATAGCAATTATCATTTTTTCTAAAAAAGAAAAAAATAGTTCTCTAAAATGAGCAAAATACTTCTTTTTTCATGTTTTTCTCAAAAAACTCCGTGATTGAAGACTAACACGTACAAATTTCTATTTTTCCTATTTTTTGCATAAAATAAAAAACTGAAGTCTAACACCTTCAAAAATATCAATTATCATTTTTTCTAAAAAAGACCAAAATAGTTCTCTAAAATGAGCAAAATACTTCATTTTTCATTATTTTCTCAAAAAACTCCGGGATTGAAGACTAACACATACAAATTTCAATTTTTCCAATTTTTTGCATCAAATAAAAAACTGAAGTCTAACACCATCAAAAATATCAAATATCATTTTTTCTAAAAAAGATCAAAATAGTTCTCTAAAATGAGCAAAATACTTCATTTTTCATGTTTTTCTCAAAAAACTTCGTGATTGAAGACTAACATATACAAATTTCTATTTTTCCGATTTTTTGCAAAAAATAAAAAACTGAAGTCTAACACCTTCAAAAATATCAATTATCATTTTTTTTAAAATAGACCAAAATAGTTCTCTAAAATGAGCAAAATATTTCATTTTTCATGTTTTTCTCAAAAAACTCCGGGATTGAAGACTAACACATACAAATATCTATTTTGCCTATTTTTTGCATAAAATCAACATATGAAGTCTAACACCTTCAAAAATATCAATTATCATTTTTTCTAAAAAAGATCAAAATAGTTTTCTCAAATGAGCAAAATTCTTCATTTTTCATGTTTTTCTCCAAAAATTCCGTGATTGAAGATTAACACATACAAATTTCTGTTTTTCCAATTTTTTGCAAAAAATCAAAAATTGAAGTCTAACACCTTCAAAAATATCAATTATCATTTTTTCTAAAAGAGTCCAAAATAGTTCTCTAAAATGAGCAAAATACTTCATTTTTCATGTTTTTCTCAACAAACTTTGTGATTGAAGACTAGCATATACAAATTTCTATTTTTTTTATTTTTTGCAAAAAATAAAAAACTGAAGTCTAACACCTTCAAAAATATCAATTATCATTTTTTCTAAAAAAAACCAAAATAGTTCTCTAAAATGAGCAAAATATTTCATTTTTCATGTTTTTCTCAAAAAACTCCTGGATTGAAGACTAACACATACAAATTTCTATTTTTCCTATTTTTTGCAAAAAATAAAAAAATGAAGTCTTAACACCTTCAAAAATATCAATTATCATTTTTTCTAAAAGAGTCCAAAATAGTTCTCTAAAATGAGCAAAATACTTCATTTTTCATGTTTTTCTCAAAAAACTCCGGGATTGAAGACTAACACATACAAATTTCTATTTTTCCAATCCTATTTTTGCATAAAATCAAAAACTGAAGTCTAACACCTTCAAAAATATCAATTATCATTTTTTCTAAAAAAGTCCAAAATAGTTCTCTAAAATGAGCAAAATACTCCATTTTTCATGTTTTTCTCAAAAAACATCGTGATTGAAGACTAACACATACAAATTTCTATTTTTCCAATTTTTTTGCAAAAAATCAAAAACTGAAGTCTAACACCTTCAAAAATATCAATTATCATTTTTTCTAGAAGAGTCCAAAATAGTTCTCTAAAATGAGAAAAATACTTCATTTTTCATGTTTTTCTCAAAAAACATCGTGATTGAAGACTAACACATACAAATTTCTATTTTTCCAATTTTTTTGCAAAAAATCAAAAACTGAAGTCTAACACCTTCAAAAATATCAATTATAATTTTTTTCTAAAAGAGACCAAAATAGTTCTCTAAAATGAGAAAAATACTTCATTTTTCATGTTTTTCTCAAAAAACTCCGTGATTGAAGACTAACACCTACAAATTTCTATTTTTCCTATTTTTTGCATAAAATCAAAAACTGAAGTCCAACACCTTCAAAAATATCAATTATCATTTTTTCTAAAAAAGACCAAAATAGTTCTCTAAAATGAGCAAAATACTTCATTTTTCATGATTTTCTCAAAAAACTCCGGGATTGAAGACTAACACATACAAATTTCAATATTTCCAATTTTTTGCATAAAATCAAAAACTGAAGTCTAACACCTTCAAAAATATCAATAATCATTTTTTCTAAAAGATTCCAAAATAGTTCTCTAAAATGAGCAAAATACTTCATTTTTCATGTTTTTCTCAAAAAACTTCGTGATTGAAGACTAACACATACAAATTTCTATTTTTCCTATTTTTTGCAAAAAATAAAAAACTGAAGTCTAACACCTTCAAAAATATCAATTATCATTTTTTCTAAAAAAGACCAAAATAGTTCTCTAAAATGAGAAAAATACCTCATTTTTCATGTTTTTCTCAAAAAACTCCGGGATTGAAGACTAACACATACAAATTTCTATTTTTCCTATCCTATATTTGCATAAAATCAAAAACTGAAGTCTAACACCTTAAAAAATATCAATTATCATTTTTTCTAAAAAATACCAAAATAGTTCTCTAAAATGAGTAAAATACTTCATTTTTCATGTCTTTCTCAAAAAATTCCGTGATTGAAGACTAACACATACAAATTTCTATTTTTCCAATTTTTTGCAAAAAATCAAAAACTGAAATCTAACACCTTCAAAAATATCAGTTATCATTTTTTCTAAAAGAGTCCAAAATAGTTCTCTAAAATGAGCAAAATACTTCATTTTTCGTGTTTTTCTCAAAAAACTTAGTGATTGAAGACTAACACATACAAATTTCTATTTTTCCAATTTTTTTGCAAAAAATCAAAAACTGAAGTCTAACCCCTTCAAAAATATCAATTATCATTTTTTCTAAAAGAGACCAAAATAGTTCTCTAAAATGAGAAAAATACTTCATTTTTCATGTTTTTCTCAAAAAACTCCGTGATTGAAGACTAACACGTACAAATTTCTATTTTTCCTATTTTTTGCATAAAATCAAAAACTGAAGTCTAACACCTTCAAAAATATCAATTATCATTTTTTCTAAAAAAGACCAAAATAGTTCTCTAAAATGAGCAAAATACTTCATTTTTCATTATTTTCTCAAAAAACTCCGGGATTGAAGACTAACACATACAAATTTCAATTTTTCCAATTTTTTGCATCAAATAAAAAACTGAAGTCTAACACCTTCAAAAATATCAAATATCATTTTTTCTAAAAAAGACCAAAATAGTTCTCTAAAATGAGCAAAATACTTCATTTTTCATGTTTTTCTCAAAAAACTTCGTGATTGAAGACTAACATATACAAATTTCTATTTTTCCGATTTTTTGCAAAAAATAAAAAACTGAAGTCTAACACCTTCAAAAATATCAATTATCATTTTTTCTAAAAAAGACCAAAATAGTTCTCTAAAATGAGCAAAATATTTCATTTTTCATGTTTTTCTCAAAAAACTCCGGGATTGAAGACTAACACATACAAATTTCTATTTTGCCTATTTTTGCATAAAATCAACATATGAAGTCTAACACCTTCAAAAATATCAATTATCATTTTTTCTAAAAAAGACCAAAATAGTTTTCTCAAATGAGCAAAATAATTCATTTTTCATGTTTTTCTCCAAAAATTCCGTGATTGAAGATTAACACATACAAATTTCTATTTTTCCAATTTTTTGCAGAAAATCAAAAATTGAAGTCACCTTCAAAAATATCAATTATCATTTTTTCTAAAAGAGTCCAAAATAGTTCTCTAAAATGAGCAAAATACTTCATTTTTCATGTTTTTCTCAAAAAACTTTGTGATTGAAGACTAGCATATACAAATTTCTATTTTTCCGATTTTTTGCAAAAAATAAAAAACTGAAGTCTAACACCTTCAAAAATATCAATTATCATTTTTTCTAAAAAAAACCAAAATAGTTCTCTAAAATGAGCAAAATATTTCATTTTTCATGTTTTTCTCAAAAAACTCCTGGATTGAAGACTAACACATACAAATTTCTATTTTTCCTATTTTTTGCAAAAAATCAAAATATGAAGTCTTAACACCTTCAAAAATATCAATTATCATTTTTTATAAAAGAGTCCAAAATAGTTCTCTAAAATTAGCAAAATACTTCATTTTTCATGTTTTTCTCAAAAAACTCCGGGATTGAAGACTAACACATACAAATTTCTATTTTTCCAGTCCTATTTTTGCATAAAATCAAAAACTAAAGTCTAACACCTTCAAAAATATCAATTATCATTTTTTCTAAAAAAGTCCAAAATAGTTCTCTAAAATGAGCAAAATACTCCATTTTTCATGTTTTTCTCAAAAAACATCGTGATTGAAGACTAACACATACAAATTTCTATTTTTCCAATTTTTTTGCAAAAAATCAAAAACTGAAGTCTAACACCTTCAAAAATATCAATTATCATTTTTTCTAAAAGAGTCCAAAATAGTTCTCTAAAATGAGAAAAATACTTCATTTTTCATGTTTTTCTCAAAAAACATCGTGATTGAAGACTAACACATACAAATTTCTATTTTTCCAATTTTTTTGCAAAAAATCAAAAACTTAAGTCTAACACCTTCAAAAATATCAATTATCATTTTTTCTAAAAGAGACCAAAATAGTTCTCTAAAATGAGAAAAATACTTCATTTTTCATGTTTTTCTCAAAAAACTCCATGATTGAAGACTAACACCTACAAATTTCTATTTTTCCTATTTTTTGCATAAAATCAAAAACTGAAGTCTAACACCTTCAAAGATATCAATTATCATTTTCTCTAAAAAAGACCAAAATAGTTCTCTAAAATGAGCAAAATACTTCATTTTTCATGATTTTCTCAAAAAACTCCGGGATTGAAGACTAACACATACAAATTTCAATATTTCCAATTTGTTGCATAAAATCAACAACTGAAGTCTAACACCTTCAAAAATATCAATAATCATTTTTTCTGAAAGATTCCAAAATAATTCTCTAAAATGAGCAAAATACTTCATTTTTCATGTTTTTCTCAAAAAACTTCGTGATTGAAGACTAACACATACAAATTTCTATTTTTCCTATTTTTTGCAAAAAATAAAAAACTGAAGTCTAACACCTTCAAAAATATCAATTATCATTTTTTCTAAAAAAGACCAAAATAGTTCTCTAAAATGAGAAAAATACCTCATTTTTCATGTTTTTCTCAAAAAACTCCGGGATTGAAGACTAACACATACAAATTTCTATTTTTCCAATCCTATATTTGTATAAAATCAAAAACTTAAGTCTAACACCTTAAAAAATATCAATTATCATTTTTTCTAAAAAATACCAAAATAGTTCTCTATAATGAGTAAAATACTTCATTTTTCATGTTTTTCTCAAAAAATTCCGTGATTGAAGACTAACACATACAAATTTCTATTTTTCCAATTTTTTGCAAAAAATCAAAAACTGAAGTCTAACACCTTCAAAAATATCAGTTATCATTTTTTCTAAAAGAGTCCAAAATAGTTCTCTAAAATAAGCAAAATACTTCATTTTTCGTGTTTTTCTCAAAAAACTTAATGATTGAAGACTAACACATACAAATTTCTATTTTTCCAATTTTTTTGCAAAAAATCAAAAACTGAAGTCAAACCCCTTCAAAAATATCAATTATCATTTTTTCTAAAAGAGACCAAAATAGTTCTCTAAAATGAGAAAAATACTTCATTTTTCATGTTTTTCTCAAAAAACTCCGTGATTGAAGACTAACACGTACAAATTTCTATTTTTCCTATTTTTTGCATAAAATCAAAAACTGAAGTCTAACACCTTCAAAAATATCAATTATCATTTTTTCTAAAAAAGACCAAAATAGTTCTCTAAAATGAGCAAAATACTTCATTTTTCATTATTTTTTCAAAAAACTCCGGGATTGAAGACTAACACATACAAATTTCAATTTTTCCAATTTTTTGCATCAAATAAAAAACTGAAGTCTAACACCTTCAAAAATATCAAATATCATTTTTTCTAAAAAAGACCAAAATAGTTCTCTAAAATGAGCAAAATACTTCATTTTTCATGTTTTTCTCAAAAAACTTCGTGATTGAAGACTAACATATACAAATTTCTATTTTTCCGATTTTTTGCAAAAAATAAAAAACTGAAGTCTAACACCTTAAAAAATATCAATTATCATTTTTTCTAAAAAAGATCAAAAGAGTTCTTTAAAATGAGCAAAATACCTCATTTTTCATGTTTTTCTCAAAAAACTTCGTGATTGAAGACTAACATATACAAATTTCTATTTTTCCGATTTTTTGCAAAAAATAAAAAACTGAAGTCTAACACCTTCAAAAATATCAATTATCATTTTTTCTAAAAAAGACCAAAAGAGTTCTTTAAAATGAGCAAAATACCTCATTTTTCATGTTTTTCTCAAAAAACTTCGTGATTGAAGACTAACACATACAAATTTCTATTTTTCCTATTTTTTGCAAAAAATCAAAAACTGAAGTCCAACACCTTAAAAAATATCAATTATCATTTTTTCCAAAAAAGACCAAAATAGTTCTCTAAAATGAGCAAAATACTTAATTTTTCATATTTTTCTCAAAAAATTCCGTGATTGAAGAGAAACACATACAAATTTCTATTTTTCCAATTTTTTGCAAAAAATCAAAAACTGAAGTCTAACACCTTCAAAAATATCAATTATCATTTTTTCTAAAAAAGACCAAAAGAGTTCTTTAAAATGAGCAAAATACCTCATTTTTCATGTTTTTCTCAAAAAACTTCGTGATTGAAGACTAACACATACAAATTTCTATTTTTCCTATTTTTTGCAAAAAATCAAAAACTGAAGTCCAACACCTTAAAAAATATCAATTATCATTTTTTCCAAAAAAGACCAAAATAGTTCTCTAAAATGAGCAAAATACTTCATTTTTCATGTTTTTCTCAAAACATTCCGTGATTGAAGACTAACACATACAAATTTCTATTCTTCCAATTTTTTGAAAAAATTCAAAAACTGAAGTCAAACACCTTCAAAAATATCAATTATCATTTTTTTTTAAAAAGACCAAAATAGTTCTCTAAAATGAGCAAAATACTTCATTTTTCATGTTTTTCTCAAAAAACTCCGGGATTGAAGACTAACACATACAAATTTCTATTTTTCCAATTTTTTGCATAAAATAAAAAACTGAAGTCTAACACCTTCAAAAATATCAATTATCATTTGTTATAAAAAAGACCAAAATAGTTCTCTAAAATGAGCAAAATACTTCATTTTTCATGTTTTTCTCAAAAAAATCCGTGATTGAAGACAAACACATACAAATTTCTATTTTTCCAATTTTTTGCAAAAAATCAAAAACTGAAGTCTAACACCTTCAAAAATATCAATTATCATTTTTTCTAAAAGAGCCCAAAATAGTTCTCTAAAATGAGCAAAATACTTCATTTTTCATGTTTTTCTCAAAAAACTTCGTGATTGACGACTAACACATACAAATTTCTATTTTTCCAATTTTTTGCAAAAAATAAAAAACTGAAGTCTAACACCTTCAAAAATATCAATTATCATTTTTTCTAAAAAAGACCAAAATAGTTCTCTAAAATGAGCAAAATACCTCATTTTTCATGTTTTTCTCAAAAAACTCCGGGATTGAAGACTAACACATACAAATTTCTATTTTTCCTATTTTTTGCATAAAATCAAAAACTGAAGTCTAACACCTTCAAAAATATCAATTATCATTTTTTCTAAAAATGACCAAAATAGTTCTCTAAAATGAGAAAAATACTTCATTTTTCATGTTTTTCTCAAAAAACTCCGGGATTGAAGATTAACACGTACAAATTTCTATTTTTCCTATTTTTTGCATAAAATAAAAAACTGAAGTCTAACACCTTCAAAAATATCAATTATCATTTTTTTCTAAAAGAGACCAAAATAGTTCTATAAAATGAGCAAAATACTTCATTTTTCATGATTTTCTCAAAAAACTCCAGGATTGAAGACTAACACATACAAATTTCTATTTTTCCTATTTTTTGCATAAAATAAAAAACTGAAGTCTAACACCTTCAAAAATATCAATTATCATTTTTTTCTAAAAGAAACCAAAATAGTTCTTTAAAATGAGCAAAATACTTCATTTTTCATGATTTTCTCAAAAAACTCCTGGATTGAAGACTAACACATACAAATTTCAATTTTTCTAATTTTTTGCATAAAATAAAAAACTGAAGTCTAACACCTTCAAAAATATCAATTATCATTTTTTCTAAAAAAGACCAAAATAGTTCTCTAAAATGTGCAAAATACTTTATTTTTCATGTTTTTCTCAAAAAATTCCGTGATTGAAGACTAACACATACAAATTTAAATTTTTCCAATTTTTTGCAAAAAATCAAAAATGGAAGTCCAACACCTTCAAAAATATCAATTATCATTTTTTCCAAAAAAGACCAAAATAGTTCTCTAAAATGAGCAAAATTCTTCATTTTTCATGTTTTTCTCTAAAAATTCCGTGATTGAAGACTAACTCATACAAATTTCTATTTTTCCAATTTTTTGCAAAAAATCAAAAACTGAAATCAAAGACCTTCAAAACTATCAATTATCATTTTTTCTAAAAGAGTCCAAAATAGTTCTCTAAAATGAGCAAAATACTTCATTTTTCATGTTTTTCTCAAAAAACTTCGTGATTGAAGACTAACATATACAAATTTCTATTTTTCTGATTTTTTGCAAAAAATAAAAAACTGAAGTCTAACACCTTCAAAAATATCAATTATCATTTTTTCTAAAAAAGACCAAAATAGTTCTCTAAAATGAGAAAAATACTTCATTTTTCATGTTTTTCTCAAAAAACTCCGGGATTGAAGACTAACACGTACAAATTTCTATTTTTCCTATTTTTTGCATAAAATAAAAAACGGAAGTCTAACACCTTCAAAAATATCAATTCTCATTTTTTTCTAAAAGAGACCAAAATAGTTCTCTAAAATGAGCAAAATACTTAATTTTTCATGTTTTTCTCCAAAAATTCCGTGATTGAAGATTAACACATACAAATATCTATTTTTCCAATTTTTTGCAAAAAATCAAAAACTGAAGTCAAACACCTTCAAAAATATCAATTATCATTTTTTCTAAAAAAGACCAAAAGAGTTCTTTAAAATGAGCAAAATACCTCATTTTTCATGTTTTTCTCAAAAAACTTCGTGATTGAAGACTAACACATACAAATTTCTATTTTTCCTATTTTTTGCAAAAAATCAAAAACTGAAGTCCAACACCTTAAAAAATATCAATTATCATTTTTTCCAAAAAAGACCAAAATAGTTCTCTAAAATGAGCAAAATACTTCATTTTTCATATTTTTCTCAAAAAATTCCGTGATTGAAGAGAAACACATACAAATTTCTATTTTTCCAATTTTTTGCAAAAAATCAAAAACTGAAGTCTAACACCTTCAAAAATATCAATTATCATTTTTTCTAAAAAAGACCAAAAGAGTTCTTTAAAATGAGCAAAATACCTCATTTTTCATGTTTTTCTCAAAAAACTTCGTGATTGAAGACTAACACATACAAATTTCTATTTTTCCTATTTTTTGCAAAAAATCAAAAACTGAAGTCCAACACCTCAAAAAATATCAATTATCATTTTTTCCAAAAAAGACCAAAATAGTTCTCTAAAATGAGCAAAATACTTCATTTTTCATGTTTTTCTCAAAACATTCCGTGATTGAAAACTAACACATACAAATTTCTATTCTTCCAATTTTTTGAAAAAATTCAAAAACCGAAGTCAAACACCTTCAAAAATATCAATTATCATTTTTTTTTAAAAAGACCAAAATAGTTCTCTAAAATGAGCAAAATACTTAATTTTTCATGTTTTTCTCAAAAAACTCCGGGATTGAAGACTAACACATACAAATTTCAATTTTTCCAATTTTTTGCATAAAATAAAAAACTGAAGTCTAACACCTTCAAAAATATCAATTATCATTTTTTCTAAAAAAGACCAAAATAGTTCTCTAAAATGAGCAAAATACTTCATTTTTCATGTTTTTCTCAAAAAAATCCGTGATTGAAGACAAACACATACAAATTTCTATTTTTCCAATTTTTTGCAAAAAATCAAAAACTGAAGTCTAACACCTTCAAAAATATCAATTATCATTTTTTCTAAAAGAGCCCAAAATAGTTCTCTAAAATGAGCAAAATACTTCATTTTTCATGTTTTTCTCAAAAAACTTCGTGATTGACGACTAACACATACAAATTTCTATTTTTCCAATTTTTTGCAAAAAATAAAAAACTGAAGTCTAACACCTTCAAAAATATCAATTATCATTTTTTCTAAAAAAGACCAAAATAGTTCTCTAAAATGAGCAAAATACCTCATTTTTCATGATTTTCTCAAAAAACTCCGGGATTGAAGACTAACACATACAAATTTCTATTTTTCCTATTTTTTGCATAAAATCAAAAACTGAAGTCTAACACCTTCAAAAATATCAATTATCATTTTTTCTAAAAATGACCAAAATAGTTCTCTAAAATGAGAAAAATACTTCATTTTTCATGTTTTTCTCAAAAAACTCCGGGATTGAAGACTAACACGTACAAATTTCTATTTTTCCTATTTTTTGCATAAAATAAAAAACTGAAGTCTAACACCTTCAAAAATATCAATTATCATTTTTTTCTAAAAGAGACCAAAATAGTTCTCTAAAATGAGCAAAATACTTCATTTTTCATGATTTTCTCAAAAAACTCCAGGATTGAAGACTAACACATACAAATTTCTATTTTTCCTATTTTTTGCATAAAATAAAAAACTGAAGTCTAACACCTTCAAAAATATCAATTATCATTTTTTTCTAAAAGAAACCAAAATAGTTCTTTAAAATGAGCAAAATACTTCATTTTTCATGATTTTCTCAAAAAACTCCGGGATTGAAGACTAACACATACAAATTTCAATTTTTCTAATTTTTTGCATAAAATCAAAAACATAAGTCTAACACCTTCAAAAATATCAATTATCATTTTTTCTAAAAAAGACCAAAATAGTTCTCTAAAATGTGCAAAATACTTTATTTTTCATGTTTTTCTCAAAAAATTCCGTGATTGAAGACTAACACATACAAATTTAAATTTTTCCAATTTTTTGCAAAAAATCAAAAATTGAAGTCCAACACCTTCAAAAATATCAATTATCATTTTTTCCAAAAAAGACCAAAATAGTTCTCTAAAATGAGCAAAATTCTTCATTTTTCATGTTTTTCTCTAAAATTTCCGTGATTGAAGACTAACTCATACAAATTTCTATTTTTCCAATTTTTTGCAAAAAATCAAAAACTGAAATCAAACACCTTCAAAACTATCAATTATCATTTTTTCTAAAAGAGTCCAAAATAGTTCTCTAAAATGAGCAAAATACTTCATTTTTCATGTTTTTCTCAAAAAACTTCGTGATTGAAGACTAACATATACAAATTTCTATTTTTCTGATTTTTTGCAAAAAATAAAAAACTGAAGTCTAACACCTTCAAAAATATCAATTATCATTTTTTCTAAAAAAGACCAAAATAGTTCTCTAAAATGAGAAAAATACTTCATTTTTCATGTTTTTCTCAAAAAACTCCGGGATTGAAGACTAACACGTACAAATTTCTATTTTTCCTGTTTTTTGCATAAAATAAAAAACGGAAGTCTAACACCTTCAAAAATATCAATTCTCATTTTTTTCTAAAAGAGACAAAAATAGTTCTCTAAAATGAGCAAAATACTTAATTTTTCATGTTTTTCTCCAAAAATTCCGTCATTGAAGATTAACACATACAAATATCTATTTTTCCAATTTTTTGCAAAAAATCAAAAACTGAAGTCAAACACCTTCAAAAATATCAATTATCATTTTTTCTAAAAGAGTCCAAAATAGTTCTCTAAAATGAGCAAAATACTTCATTTTTCATGTTTTTCTCAAAAAATTCCATGATTGAAGACTAACACATACAAATTTAAATTTTTCCAATTTTTTGCAAAAAATCAAAAACTGAAGTCCAACACCTTAAAAAATATCAATTATCATTTTTTCCAAAAAAGACCAAAATAGTTCTCTAAAATGAGCAAAATACTTCATTTTTCATGTTTTTCTCAAAAAATTCCGTGATTGAAGACTAACATATACAAATTTCTATTTTTTCTGATTTTTTGCAAAAAATAAAAAACTGAAGTCTAACACCTTCAAAAATATCAATTATCATTTTTTCTAAAAAAGACCAAAATAATTCTCTAAAATGAGCAAAATACTTCATTTTTTATGTTTTTCTCAAAAAAATCCGTGATTGGAGACAAACATATACAAATTTCTATTTTTCCAATTTTTTGCAAAAAATCAAAAACTGAAGTCAAACACCTTCAAAAATATCAATTATCATTTTTTCCAAAAAAGACCAAAATAGTTCTCTAAAATGAGCAAAATACTTCATTTTTCATGTTTTTCTCAAAAAACTTCTAGATTGAAGACTAACATATACAAATTTCTATTATTTCTGATTTTTTGCAAAAAATAAAAAACTGAAGTCTAACACCTTAAAAAATATCAATTATCATTTTTTCTAAAAAAGACCAAAATAGTTCTCTAAAATGAGCAAAATACTTCATTTTTCATGTTTTTCTCAAAAAACTTCGTGATTGAAGACTAACAAATACAAATTTCTATTTTTCCAATTTTTTGCATAAAATAAAAAACTGAAGTCTAACACCTTCAAAAATATCAATTATCATTTTTTCTAAAAAAGACCAAAATAGTTCTCTAAAATGAGCAAAATACTTCATTTTTCATGTTTTTCTCAAAAAAAATCCGTGATTGAAGACAAACACATACAAATTTCTATTTTCCCAATTTTTTGCAAAAAATCAAAAACTGAAGTCAAACACCTTCAAAAATATCAATTATCATTTTTTCTAAAAAAGACCAAAATAGTTCTCTAAAATGAGCAAAATACTTCATTTTTCATGTTTTTCTAAAAAATTCCGTGATTGAAGACTAACACATACAAATTTAAATTTTTCCAATTTTTTGCAAAAAATCAAAAACTGAAGTCCAACACCTTCAAATATATCAATTATCATTTTTTCCAAAAAAGACCAAAATAGTTCTCTAAAATGAGCAAAATACTTCATTTTTCATGTTTTTCTCAAAAAATTCCGTGATTGACGACTAACACATACAAATTTCTATTTTTCTGATTTTTTGCAAAAAATAAAAAACTGAAGTCTAACACCTTCAAAAATATCAATTATCATTTTTTCTAAAAAAGACCAAAATAGTTGTCTAAAATGAGCAAAATACTTCATTTTTCATGATTTTCTCAAAAAACTCCGGGATTGAAGACTAACACATACAAATTTCTATTTTCCCAATTTTTTGCAAAAAATCAAAAACTGAAGTCAAACACCTTCAAAAATATCAATTATCATTTTTTCTAAAAGAGTCCAAAATAGTTCTCTAAAATGAGCAAAATACTTCATTTTTCATGTTTTTCTCAAAAAAATCCGTGATTGAAGACAAACACATACAAATTTCTATTTTCCCAATTTTTGGCAAAAAATCAAAAACTGAAGTCAAACACCTTCAAATATATCAATTATCATTTTTTCTAAAAAAGACCAAAATAGTTCTCTAAAATGAGCAAAATACTTCATTTTTCTTCTTTTTCTCAAAAAAATCCGTGATTGAAGACAAACACATACAAATTTCTATTTTCCCAATTTTTTGCAAAAAATCAAAAACTGAAGTCAAACACCTTCAAAAATATCAATTATCATTTTTTCTAAAAAAGACCAAAATAGTTCTCTAAAATGAGCAAAATACTTCATTTTTCATGTTTTTCTCAAAAAATTCCGTGATTGACGACTAACACATACAAATTTCTATTTTTCTGATTTTTTGCAAAAAATAAAAAACTGAAGTCTAACACCTTCAAAAATATCAATTATCATTTTTTCTAAAAAAGACCAAAATAGTTGTCTAAAATGAGCAAAATACTTCATTTTTCATGATTTTCTCAAAAAACTCCGGGATTGAAGACTAACACATACAAATTTCTATTTTCCCAATTTTTTGCAAAAAATCAAAAACTGAAGTCAAACACCTTCAAAAATATCAATTATCATTTTTTCTAAAAGAGTCCAAAATAGTTCTCTAAAATGAGCAAAATACTTCATTTTTCATGTTTTTCTCAAAAAAATCCGTGATTGAAGACAAACACATACAAATTTCTATTTTCCCAATTTTTGGCAAAAAATCAAAAACTGAAGTCAAACACCTTCAAATATATCAATTATCATTTTTTCTAAAAAAGACCAAAATAGTTCTCTAAAATGAGCAAAATACTTCATTTTTCTTCTTTTTCTCAAAAAAATCCGTGATTGAAGACAAACACATACAAATTTCTATTTTCCCAATTTTTTGCAAAAAATCAAAAACTGAAGTCAAACACCTTCAAAAATATCAATTATCATTTTTTCTAAAAAAGACCAAAATAGTTCTCTAAAATGAGCAAAATACTTCATTTTTCATGTTTTTCTCAAAAAATTCCGTGATTGACGACTAACACATACAAATTTCTATTTTTCTGATTTTTTGCAAAAAATAAAAAACTGAAGTCTAACACCTTCAAAAATATCAATTATCATTTTTTCTAAAAAAGACCAAAATAGTTGTCTAAAATGAGCAAAATACTTCATTTTTCATGATTTTCTCAAAAAACTCCGGGATTGAAGACTAACACATACAAATTTCTATTTTCCCAATTTTTTGCAAAAAATCAAAAACTGAAGTCAAACACCTTCAAAAATATCAATTATCATTTTTTCTAAAAGAGTCCAAAATAGTTCTCTAAAATGAGCAAAATACTTCATTTTTCATGTTTTTCTCAAAAAAATCCGTGATTGAAGACAAACACATACAAATTTCTATTTTCCCAATTTTTTGCAAAAAATCAAAAACTGAAGTCAAACACCTTCAAATATATCAATTATCATTTTTTCTAAAAAAGACCAAAATAGTTCTCTAAAATGAGCAAAATACTTCATTTTTCTTCTTTTTCTCAAAAAAATCCGTGATTGAAGACAAACACATACAAATTTCTATTTTCCCAATTTTTTGCAAAAAATCAAAAACTGAAGTCAAACACCTTCAAAAATATCAATTATCATTTTTTCTAAAAAAGACCAAAATAGTTCTCTAAAATGAGCAAAATACTTCATTTTTCATGTTTTTCTAAAAAATTCCGTGATTGAAGACTAACACATACAAATTTAAATTTTTCCAATTTTTTGCAAAAAATCAAAAACTGAAGTCCAACACCTTCAAATATATCAATTATCATTTTTTCCAAAAAAGACCAAAATAGTTCTCTAAAATGAGCAAAATACTTCATTTTTCATGTTTTTCTCAAAAAATTCCGTGATTGACGACTAACACATACAAATTTCTATTTTTCTGATTTTTTGCAAAAAATAAAAAACTGAAGTCTAACACCTTCAAAAATATCAATTATCATTTTTTCTAAAAAAGACCAAAATAGTTCTCTAAAATGAGCAAAATACTTCATTTTTCATGATTTTCTCAAAAAACTCCGGGATTGAAGACTAACACATACAAATTTCTATTTTCCCAATTTTTTGCAAAAAATCAAAAACTGAAGTCAAACACCTTCAAAAATATCAATTATCATTTTTTCTAAAAGAGTCCAAAATAGTTCTCTAAAATGAGCAAAATACTTCATTTTTCATGTTTTTCTCAAAAAAATCCGTGATTGAAGACAAACACATACAAATTTCTATTTTCCCAATTTTTGGCAAAAAATCAAAAACTGAAGTCAAACACCTTCAAATATATCAATTATCATTTTTTCTAAAAAAGACCAAAATAGTTCTCTAAAATGAGCAAAATACTTCATTTTTCTTCTTTTTCTCAAAAAAATCCGTGATTGAAGACAAACACATACAAATTTCTATTTTCCCAATTTTTTGCAAAAAATCAAAAACTGAAGTCAAACACCTTCAAAAATATCAATTATCATTTTTTCTAAAAAAGACCAAAATAGTTCTCTAAAATGAGCAAAATACTTCATTTTTCATGTTTTTCTAAAAAATTCCGTGATTGAAGACTAACACATACAAATTTAAATTTTTCCAATTTTTTGCAAAAAATCAAAAACTGAAGTCCAACACCTTCAAATATATCAATTATCATTTTTTCCAAAAAAGACCAAAATAGTTCTCTAAAATGAGCAAAATACTTCATTTTTCATGTTTTTCTCAAAAAATTCCGTGATTGACGACTAACACATACAAATTTCTATTTTTCTGATTTTTTGCAAAAAATAAAAAACTGAAGTCTAACACCTTCAAAAATATCAATTATCATTTTTTCTAAAAAAGACCAAAATAGTTGTCTAAAATGAGCAAAATACTTCATTTTTCATGATTTTCTCAAAAAACTCCGGGATTGAAGACTAACACATACAAATTTCTATTTTCCCAATTTTTTGCAAAAAATCAAAAACTGAAGTCAAACACCTTCAAAAATATCAATTATCATTTTTTCTAAAAGAGTCCAAAATAGTTCTCTAAAATGAGCAAAATACTTCATTTTTCATGTTTTTCTCAAAAAAATCCGTGATTGAAGACAAACACATACAAATTTCTATTTTCCCAATTTTTTGCAAAAAATCAAAAACTGAAGTCAAACACCTTCAAATATATCAATTATCATTTTTTCTAAAAAAGACCAAAATAGTTCTCTAAAATGAGCAAAATACTTCATTTTTCTTCTTTTTCTCAAAAAAATCCGTGATTGAAGACAAACACATACAAATTTCTATTTTCCCAATTTTTTGCAAAAAATCAAAAACTGAAGTCAAACACCTTCAAAAATATCAATTATCATTTTTTCTAAAAAAGACCAAAATAGTTCTCTAAAATGAGCAAAATACTTCATTTTTCATGTTTTTCTAAAAAATTCCGTGATTGAAGACTAACACATACAAATTTAAATTTTTCCAATTTTTTGCAAAAAATCAAAAACTGAAGTCCAACACCTTCAAATATATCAATTATCATTTTTTCCAAAAAAGACCAAAATAGTTCTCTAAAATGAGCAAAATACTTCATTTTTCATGTTTTTCTCAAAAAATTCCGTGATTGACGACTAACACATACAAATTTCTATTTTTCTGATTTTTTGCAAAAAATAAAAAACTGAAGTCTAACACCTTCAAAAATATC
Organism: Luzula sylvatica; assembly: GCA_946800325.1. NCBI lineage: Eukaryota > Viridiplantae > Streptophyta > Magnoliopsida > Poales > Juncaceae > Luzula > Luzula sylvatica. Next base: position 66,413,778 of record OX326959.1, on the reverse strand, counting down.
AATTATCATTTTTTCTAAAAAAGACCAAAATAGTTCTCTAAAATGAGCAAAATACTTCATTTTTCATGATTTTCTCAAAAAACTCCGGGATTGAAGACTAACACATACAAATTTCTATTTTCCCAATTTTTTGCAAAAAATAAAAAACTGAAGTCAAACACCTTCAAAAATATCAATTATCATTTTTTCTAAAAGAGTCCAAAATAGTTCTCTAAAATGAGCAAAATACTTCATTTTTCATGTTTTTCTCAAAAAACTCCCGGATTGAAGACTAACATATACAAATTTCTATTTTTCTGATTTTTTGCAAAAAATAAAAAACTGAAGTCTAACACCTTCAAAAATATCAATTATCATTTTTTCTAAAAAAGACCAAAATAGTTCTCCAAAATGAGCAAAATACTTCATTTTTCATGATTTTCTCAAAAAACTCCGGGATTGAAGACTAACACATACGAATTTCTATTTTCCCAATTTTTTGCAAAAAATAAAAAACTGAAGTCAAACACCTTCAAAAATATCAATTATCATTTTTTCTAAAAGAGTCCAAAATAGTTCTCTAAAATGAGCAAAATCCTTCATTTTTCATGTTTTTTCTCGAAAAACTTCGTGATTGACGACTAACACATACAAATTTCTATTTTTCCAATTTTTTGCAAAAAATAAAAAACTGAAGTCTAACACCTTCAAAAATATCAATTATCATTTTTTCTAAAAAAGACCAAAATAGTTCTCTAAAATGAGCAAAATACTTCATTTTTCATGATTTTCTCGAAAAACTCCGGGATTGAAGACTAACACATACAAATTTCTATTTTCCCAATTTTTTGCAAAAAATCAAAAACTGAAGTCAAACACCTTCAAAAATATCAATTATCATTTTTTCTAAAAGAGTCCAAAATAATTCTCTGAAATGAGCAAAATACTTCATTTTTCATGTTTTTCTCAAAAAACTCCGGGATTGAAGACTAACATATACAAATTTCTATTTTTCTGATTTTTTGCAAAAAATAAAAAACAGAAGTCTAACACCTTCAAAAATATCAATTATCATTTTTTCTAAAAAAGACCAAAATAGTTCTCTAAAATGAGCAAAATACTTCATTTTTCATGTTTTTCTCAAAAAACTCCGGGATTGAAGACTAACACATACAAATTTCTATTTTTCCTATTTTGTGCATAAAATAAAAAACTGAAGTCTAACACCTTCAAAAATATCAATTATCATTTTTTCTAAAAAAGACAAAAATAGTTCTCTAAAATGAGCAAAATACTTCATTTTTCATGTTTTTCTCAATAAATTCCGTGATTGAAGACTAACACATACAAATTTCTATTTTCCCAATTTTTTTCAAAAAATCAAAAACTGAATTTTAACACCTTCAAAATTTTCAATTATCATTTTTTCTAAAAAAGACCAAAATAGTTCTCTAAAATGAGCAAAATACTTCATTTTTCATGATTTTCTAGAAAAACTCCGGGATTGAAGACTAACACATACAAATTTCTATTTTCCAATTTTTTGCAAAAAATCAAAAACTGAATTCTAACACCTTCAAAAATATCAATTATCATTTTTTCTAAAAGAGTCCAAAATAGTTCTCTAAAATGAGCAAAATACTTCATTTGTCATGTTTTTCTCAAAAAACTACGTGATTGACGACTAACACATACAAATTTCTATTTTTCCTATTTTTTGCAAAAAATCAAAAACTGAAGTCTAACACCTTCAAAAGTATCAATTATCATTTTTTCTAAAAAAGACCAAAATAGTTCTCTAAAATGAGCAAAATACTTCATTTTTCATGTTTTTCAAAAAAAAAATCCGTGATTGAAGACAAACACATACAAATTTCTATTTTTCCAATTTTTTGCAAAAAATCAAAAACTGAATTCTAACACCTTCAAAAATATCAATTATCATTTTTTCTAAAAGAGTCCAAAATAGTTCTCTAAAATGAGCAAAATACTTCATTTGTCATGTTTTTCTCAAAAAACTACGTGATTGACGACTAACACATACAAATTTCTATTTTTCCAATTTTTTGCAAAAAATCAAAAACTGAAGTCTAACACCTTCAAAAATATCAATTATCATTTTTTCTAAAAAAGACTAAAATAGTTTCTAAAATGAGCAAAATACCTCATTTTTCATGTTTTTCTCAAAAAACTCCGGGATTGAAGACTAACACATACAAATTTCAATATTTCCTATTTTTTGCATAAAATAAAAAACTGAAGTCTAACACCTTCAAAAATATCAATTATCATTTTTTCTAAAAAAGATCAAAATAGTTCTCTAAAATGAGAAAAATACTTCATTTTTCATGTTTTTCTCAAAAAACTCCAGGATTGAAGACTAACACATACAAATTTCTATTTTTCCTATTTTTTGCATAAAATAAATAACTTTTTCAAAAAAAGACAAAAATAGTTCTCTAAAATGAGCAAAATACTTCATTTTTCATGTTTTTCTCAATAAATTCCATGATTGAAGGCTAACACATACAAATTTCTATTTTCCCAATTTTTTGCAAAAAATCAAAAACTGAATTTTAACACCTTAAAAAATATCAATTATCATTTTTTCTAAAAAAGACCAAAATAGTTCTCTAAAATGAGCAAAATACTTAATTTTTCATGATTTTCTCAAAAAATTCCGTGATTGAAGACTAACACATACAAATTTCTATTTTTCCTATTTTTTGCAAAAAATAAAAAGCTGAAGTTTAACACCTTCAAAAATATCAATGATCATTTTTTCTAAAAAAGAACAAAATAGTTCTCTAAAATGAGCAAAATACTTCATTATTCATGTTTTTCTCAAAAAATTCCGTGATTGAAGACTAACACATACAAATTTCAATCTTCCCAATTTTTTGCAAAAAATCAAAAACTGAAGTCTAACACCTTCAAAAATATCAATTATTATTTTTTCTAAAAAAGACCAAAATAGTTCTCTAAAATGAGCAAAATACTTCATTTTTCATGTTTTTCTAGAAAAACTCCGGGATTGAAGACTAACACATACAAATTTCTATTTTAACTATTTTTTGCATAAAATCAAAAACTGAAGTCTAACACCTTCAAAAATATCAATATTCATTTTTTCTAAAAAAGACAAAAATAGTCTTCTAAAATAAGCAAAATACTTCATTTTTCATGTTTTCTCAATAAATTCCATGATTGAAGACTAACACATACAAATTTCTATTTTCCTAATTTTTTGCAAAAAATCAAAAACTGAATTTTAACACCTTAAAAAATATCAATTATCATTTTTTCTAAAAAAGACCAAAATAGTTCTCTAAAATGAGCAAAATACTTCATTTTTCATGATTTTCTCAAAAAATTCCGTGATTGAAGACTAACACATACAAATTTCTATTTTTCCTATTTTTTGCAAAAAATAAAAAGCTGAAGTCTAACACCTTCACAAATATCAATTATCATTTTTTCTGAAAAAGACCAAAATAGTTATCTAAAATGAGCAAAATACTTCATTTTTCATGTTTTTCTCAATAAATTCCGTGATTGAAGACTAACACATACAAATTTTTATTTTTCCAATTTTTTGCAAAAAATCAAAAACTGAAGTCTAACACCTTCAAAAATATCAATTATCATTTTTTCTAAAAAAGACCAAAAAAGTTCTCTAAAATGAGCAAAATACTTCATTTTTCATGTATTTCTAGAAAAACTCCGGGATTGAAGACTAACACATACAAATTTCTATTTTAACTATTTTTTGCATAAAATCAAAAACTGAAGTCTAACACCTTCAAAAATATCAATATTCATTTTTTCTAAAAAAGACAAAAATAGTCTTCTAAAATGAGCAAAATACTTCATTTTTCATGTTTTCTCAATAAATTCCATGATTGAAGACTAACACATACAAATTTCTATTTTCCCAATTTTTTGCAAAAAATCAAAAACTGAATTTTAACACCTTCAAAAATATCAATTATCATTTTTTCTAAAAAAGACCAAAATAGTTCTCTAAAATGAGCAAAATACTTCATTTTTCATGATTTTCTCAAAAAATTCCGTGATTGAAGACTAACACATACAAATTTGTATTTTTCCTATTTTTTGCAAAAAATAAAAAGCTGAAGTCTAACACCTTCACAAATATCAATTATCATTTTTTCTGAAAAAGACCAAAATAGTTCTCTAAAATGAGCAAAATACTTCATTTTTCATGATTTTCTCAAAAAATTCCGTGATTGAAGACTAACACATACAAATTTCTATTTTTCCTATTTTTTGCAAAAAATAAAAAGCTGAAGTCTAACACCTTCACAAATATCAATTATCATTTTTTCTGAAAAAGACCAAAATAGTTATCTAAAATGAGCAAAATACTTCATTTTTCATGTTTTTCTCAATAAATTCCGTGATTGAAGACTAACACATACAAATTTTTATTTTTCCAATTTTTTGCAAAAAATCAAAAACTGAAGTCTAACACCTTCAAAAATATCAATTATCATTTTTTCTAAAAAAGACCAAAAAAGTTCTCTAAAATGAGCAAAATACTTCATTTTTCATGTTTTTCTAGAAAAACTCCGGGATTGAAGACTAACACATACAAATTTCTATTTTAACTATTTTTTGCATAAAATCAAAAACTGAAGTCTAACACCTTCAAAAATATCAATATTCATTTTTTCTAAAAAAGACAAAAATAGTCTTCTAAAATGAGCAAAATACTTCATTTTTCATGTTTTCTCAATAAATTCCATGATTGAAGACTAACACATACAAATTTCTATTTTCCCAATTTTTTGCAAAAAATCAAAAACTGAATTTTAACACCTTCAAAAATATCAATTATCATTTTTTCTAAAAAAGACCAAAATAGTTCTCTAAAATGAGCAAAATACTTCATTTTTCATGATTTTCTCAAAAAATTCCGTGATTGAAGACTAACACATACAAATTTCTATTTTTCCAATTTTTTGCAAAAAATAAAAAGCTGAAGTCTAACACCTTCACAAATATCAATTATCATTTTTTCTGAAAAAGACCAAAATAGTTATCTAAAATGAGCAAAATACTTCATTTTTCATGTTTTTCTCAATAAATTCCGTGATTGAAGACTAACACATACAAATTTTTATTTTTCCAATTTTTTACAAAAAATCAAAAACTGAAGTCTAACACCTTCAAAAATATCAATTATCATTTTTTCTAAAAAAGACCAAAATAGTTCTCTCAAATGAGCAAAATACTTCATTTTTCATGTTTTTCTAGAAAAACTCCGGGATTGAAGACTAACACATACAAATTTCTATTTTAACTATTTTTTGCATAAAATCAAAAACTGAAGTCTAACACCTTCAAAAATATCAATATTCATTTTTTCTAAAAAAGACAAAAATAGTCTTCTAAAATGAGCAAAATACTTCATTTTTCATGTTTTCTCAATAAATTCCATGATTGAAGACTAACACATACAAATTTCTATTTTCCCAATTTTTTGCAAAAAATCAAAAACTGAATTTTAACACCTTCAAAAATATCAATTATCATTTTTTCTAAAAAAGACCAAAATAGTTCTCTAAAATGAGCAAAATACTTAATTTTTCATGATTTTCTCAAAAAATTCCGTGATTGAAGACTAACACATACAAATTTCTATTTTTCCTATTTTTTGCAAAAAATAAAAAGCTGAAGTCTAACACCTTCACAAATATCAATTATCATTTTTTCTGAAAAAGACCAAAATAGTTATCTAAAATGAGCAAAATACTTCATTTTTCATGTTTTTCTCAATAAATTCCGTGATTGAAGACTAACACATACAAATTTTTATTTTTCCAATTTTTTGCAAAAAATCAAAAACTGAAGTCTAACACCTTCAAAAATATCAATTATCATTTTTTCTAAAAAAGACCAAAATAGTTCTCTAAAATGAGCAAAATACTTCATTTTTCATGTTTTTCTAGAAAAACTCCGGGATTGAAGACTAACACATACAAATTTCTATTTTAACTATTTTTTGAATAAAATCAAAAACTGAAGTCTAACACCTTCAAAAATATCAATATTCATTTTTTCTAAAAAAGACAAAAATAGTCTTCTAAAATGAGCAAAATACTTCATTTTTCATGTTTTCTCAATAAATTCCATGATTGAAGACTAACACATACAAATTTCTATTTTCCCAATTTTTTGCAAAAAATCAAAAACTGAATTTTTACACCTTCAAAAATATCAATTATCATTTTTTCTAAAAAAGACCAAAATAGTTCTCTAAAATGAGCAAAATACTTCATTTTTCATGATTTTCTCAAAAAATTCCGTGATTGAAGACTAACACATACAAATTTCTATTTTTCCTATTTTTTGCAAAAAATAAAAAGCTGAAGTCTAACACCTTCACAAATATCAATTATCATTTTTTCTGAAAAAGACCAAAATAGTTATCTAAAATGAGCAAAATATTTCATTTTTCATGTTTTTCTCAATAAATTCCGCGATTGAAGACTAACACATACAAATTTCTATTTTCCCAATTTTTTTCAAAAAATCAAAAACTGAATTTTAACACCTTCAAAAATATCAATTATCGTTTTTTCTAAAAAAGACCAAAATAATTCTCTAAAATGAGCAAAATACTTCATTTTTCATGATTTTCTCAAAATATTCCGTGATTGAAGACTAACACATACAAATTTCAATTTTTCCAATTTTTTGCAAAAAATAAAAAACTGAAGTCTAACACCTTCAATAATATCAATTGTCATTTTTTCTGAAAAAGACCAAAATAGTTCTCTAAAATGAGTAAAATACTTCATTTTTCATGTTTTTCTCAAAAAACTCCGGGATTGAAGACTAACACATACAAATTTCTATTTTTCCTATTTTTTGCATAAAATCAAACACTGAAGTCTAACACCTTCAAAAATATCCATTATCATTTTTTCTAAAAAGGACCAAAATAGTTCTCTAAAATGAGCAAAATACTTCATTTTTCATGTTTTTCTCAAAAAACTCCGTGATTGAAGACTAACACATACAAATTTCTATTTTTCCAATTTTTTGCAAAAAATCAAAAACTGAAGTCTAACACCTTCAAAAATATCAATTATCATTTTTTCTAAAAAAGACCAAAATAGGTCTCTAAAATGAGCAAAATACTTCATTTTTCATGTTTTTCTAGAAAAACTCCGGTATTGAAGACTAACACATACAAATTTCTATTTTAACTATTTTTTGCATAAAATCAAAAACTGAAGTCTAACACCTTCAAAAATATCAATATTCATTTTTTCTAAAAAAGACAAAAATAGTCTTCTAAAATGAGCAAAATACTTCATTTTTCATGTTTTCTCAATAAATTCCATGATTGAAGACTAACACATACAAATTTCTATTTTCCCAATTTTTTGCAAAAAATCAAAAACTGAATTTTTACACCTTCAAAAATATCAATTATCATTTTTTCTAAAAAAGACCAAAATAGTTCTCTAAAATGAGCAAAATACTTCATTTTTCATGATTTTCTCAAAAAATTCCGTGATTGAAGACTAACACATACAAATTTCTATTTTTCCTATTTTTTGCAAAAAATAAAAAGCTGAAGTCTAACACCTTCACAAATATCAATTATCATTTTTTCTGAAAAAGACCAAAATAGTTATCTAAAATGAGCAAAATATTTCATTTTTCATGTTTTTCTCAATAAATTCGGCGATTGAAGACTAACACATACAAATTTCTATTTTCCCAATTTTTTTCAAAAAATCAAAAACTGAATTTTAACACCTTCAAAAATATCAATTATCGTTTTTTCTAAAAAAGACCAAAATAATTCTCTAAAATGAGCAAAATACTTCATTTTTCATGATTTTCTCAAAATATTCCGTGATTGAAGACTAACACATACAAATTTCAATTTTTCCAATTTTTTGCAAAAAATAAAAAACAGAAGTCTAACACCTTCAATAATATCAATTGTCATTTTTTCTGAAAAAGACCAAAATAGTTCTCTAAAATGAGTAAAATACTTCATTTTTCATGTTTTTCTCAAAAAACTCCGGGATTGAAGACTAACACATACAAATTTCTATTTTTCCTATTTTTTGCATAAAATCAAACACTGAAGTCTAACACCTTCAAAAATATCCATTATCATTTTTTCTAAAAAGGACCAAAATAGTTCTCTAAAATGAGCAAAATACTTCATTTTTCATGTTTTTCTCAAAAAACTCCGTGATTGAAGACTAACACATACAAATTTCTATTTTTCCAATTTTTTGCAAAAAATCAAAAACTGAAGTCTAACACCTTCAAAAATATCAATTATCATTTTTTCTAAAAAAGACCAAAATAGGTCTCTAAAATGAGCAAAATACTTCATTTTTCATGTTTTTCTAGAAAAACTCCGGTATTGAAGACTAACACATACAAATTTCTATTTTAACTATTTTTTGCATAAAATCAAAAACTGAAGTCTAACACCTTCAAAAATATCAATAATCATTTTTTCTAAAAAAGACAAAAATAGTCTTCTAAAATGAGCAAAATACTTCATTTTTCATGTTTTCTCAATAAATTCCATGATTGAAGACTAACACATACAAATTTCTATTTTCCCAATTTTTTGCAAAAAATCAAAAACTGAATTTTAACACCTTCAAAAATATCAATTATCATTTTTTCTAAAAAAGACCAAAATAGTTCACTAAAATGAGCAAAATACTTCATTTTTCATGATTTTCTCAAAAAATTCCGTGATTGAAGACTAACACATACAAATTTCTATTTTTCCTATTTTTTGCAAAAAATAAAAAGCTGAAGTCTAACACCTTCACAAATATCAATTATCATTTTTTCTGAAAAAGACCAAAATAGTTATCTAAAATGAGCAAAATACTTCATTTTTCATGTTTTTCTCAATAAATTCGGTGATTGAAGACTAACACATACAAATTTCTATTTTCCCAGTTTTTTTCAAAAAATCAAAAACTGAATTTTAACACCTTCAAAAATATCAATTATCATTTTTTCTAAAAAAGACCAAAATAGTTCTCTAAAATGAGCAAAATACTTCATTTTTCATGATTTTCTCAAAATATTCCGTGATTGAAGACTAACACATACAAATTTCAATTTTTCCAATTTTTTGCAAAAAATAAAAAACAGAAGTCTAACACCTTCAATAATATCAATTGTCATTTTTTCTGAAAAAGACCAAAATAGTTCTCTAAAATGAGTAAAATACTTCATTTTTCATGTTTTTCTCAAAAAACTCCGGGATTGAAGACTAACACATACAAATTTCTATTTTTCCTATTTTTTGCATAAAATCAAACACTGAAGTCTAACACCTTCAAAAATATCCATTATCATTTTTTCTAAAAAGGACCAAAATAGTTCTCTAAAATGAGCAAAATACTTCATTTTTCATGTTTTTCTCAAAAAACTCCGTGATTGAAGACTAACACATACAAATTTCTATTTTTCCAATTTTTTGCAAAAAATCAAAAACTGAAGTCTAACACCTTCAAAAATATCAATTATCATTTTTTCTAAAAAAGACCAAAATAGGTCTCTAAAATGAGCAAAATACTTCATTTTTCATGTTTTTCTAGAAAAACTCCGGTATTGAAGACTAACACATACAAATTTCTATTTTAACTATTTTTTGCATAAAATCAAAAACTGAAGTCTAACACCTTCAAAAATATCAATAATCATTTTTTCTAAAAAAGACAAAAATAGTCTTCTAAAATGAGCAAAATACTTCATTTTTCATGTTTTCTCAATAAATTCCATGATTGAAGACTAACACATACAAATTTCTATTTTCCCAATTTTTTGCAAAAAATCAAAAACTGAATTTTAACACCTTCAAAAATATCAATTATCATTTTTTCTAAAAAAGACCAAAATAGTTCTCTAAAATGAGCAAAATACTTCATTTTTCATGATTTTCTCAAAAAATTCCGTGATTGAAGACTAACACATACAAATTTCTATTTTTCCTATTTTTTGCAAAAAATAAAAAGCTGAAGTCTAACACCTTCACAAATATCAATTATCATTTTTTCTGAAAAAGACCAAAATAGTTATCTAAAATGAGCAAAATACTTCATTTTTCATGTTTTTCTCAATAAATTCGGTGATTGAAGACTAACACATACAAATTTCTATTTTCCCAATTTTTTTCAAAAAATCAAAAACTGAATTTTAACACCTTCAAAAATATCAATTATCATTTTTTCTAAAAAAGACCAAAATAGTTCTCTAAAATGAGCAAAATACTTCATTTTTCATGATTTTCTCAAAATATTCCGTGATTGAAGACTAACACATACAAATTTCAATTTTTCCAATTTTTTGCAAAAAATAAAAAACAGAAGTCTAACACCTTCAATAATATCAATTGTCATTTTTTCTGAAAAAGACCAAAATAGTTCTCTAAAATGAGTAAAATACTTCATTTTTCATGTTTTTCTCAAAAAACTCCGGGATTGAAGACTAACACATACAAATTTCTATTTTTCCTATTTTTTGCATAAAATCAAACACTGAAGTCTAACACCTTCAAAAATATCCATTATCATTTTTTCTAAAAAGGACCAAAATAGTTCTCTAAAATGAGCAAAATACTTCATTTTTCATGTTTTTCTCAAAAAACTCCGTGATTGAAGACTAACACATACAAATTTCTATTTTTCCAATTTTTTGCAAAAAATCAAAAACTGAAGTCTAACACCTTCAAAAATATCAATTATCATTTTTTCTAAAAAAGACCAAAATAGGTCTCTAAAATGAGCAAAATACTTCATTTTTCATGTTTTTCTAGAAAAACTCCGGTATTGAAGACTAACACATACAAATTTCTATTTTAACTATTTTTTGCATAAAATCAAAAACTGAAGTCTAACACCTTCAAAAATATCAATAATCATTTTTTCTAAAAGAGACAAAAATAGTCTTCTAAAATGAGCAAAATACTTCATTTTTCATGTTTTCTCAATAAATTCCATGATTGAAGACTAACACATACAAATTTCTATTTTTCCAATTTTTTGCAAAAAATCAAAAACTGAATTTTAACACCTTCAAAAATATCAATTATCATTTTTTCTAAAAAAGACCAAAATAGTTCTCTAAAATGAGCAAAATACTTCATTTTTCATGATTTTCTCAAAAAATTCCGTGATTGAAGACTAACACATACAAATTTCTATTTTTCCTATTTTTTGCAAAAAATAAAAAGCTAAAGTCTAACACCTTCACAAATATCAATTATCATTTTTTCTGAAAAAGACCAAAATAGTTATCTAAAATGAGCAAAATACTTCATTTTTCATGTTTTTCTCAATAAATTCCGTGATTGAAGACTAACACATACAAATTTATATTTTCCAAATTTTTTTCAAAAAATCAAAAACTGAATTTTAACACCTTCAAAAATATCAATTATTATTTTTTCTAAAAAAGACCAAAATAGTTCTCTAAAATGAGCAAAATACTTCATTTTTCATGATTTTCTCAAAATATTCCGTGATTGAAGACTAACACATACAAATTTCTATTTTTCTGATTTTTTGCAAAAAATAAAAAACAGAAGTCTAACACCTTCAAAAATATCAATTATCAATTTTTCTAAAAAAGGCCAAAATAGTTCTCTAAAATGAGCAAAATACTTCATTTTTCATGTTTTTCTCAAAATATTCCGTGATTGAAGACTAACACATACAAATTTCTATTTTTCTTATTTTTTGCATAAAATCAAAAACTGAAGTCTAACACCTTCAAAAATATCAATATTCATTTTTTCTAAAAAAGACAAAAATAGTCTTCTAAAATGAGCAAAATACTTCATTTTTCATGTTTTCTCAATAAATTCCATGATTGAAGACTAACACATACAAATTTCTATTTTCCTAATTTTTTGCAAAAAATCAAAAACTGAATTTTAACACCTTCAAAAATATCAATTATCATTTTTTCTAAAAAAGACCAAAATAGTTCTCTAAAATGAGCAAAATACTTCATTTTTCATGATTTTCTCAAAAAATTCCGTGATTGAAGACTAACACATACAAATTTCTATTTTTCCTATTTTTTGCAAAAAATAAAAAGCTGAAGTCTAACACCTTCACAAATATCAATTATCATTTTTTCTGAAAAAGACCAAAATAGTTATCTAAAATGAGCAAAATACTTCATTTTTCATGTTTTTCTCAATAAATTCCGTGATTGAAGACTAACACATACAAATTTTTATTTTTCCAATTTTTTGCAAAAAATCAAAAACTGAAGTCTAACACCTTCAAAAATATCAATTATCATTTTTTCTAAAAAAGACCAAAATAGTTCTATAATATGAGCAAAATACTTCATTTTTCATGTTTTTCTAGAAAAACTCCGGGATTGAAGACTAACACATACAAATTTCTATTTTAACTATTTTTTGCATAAAATCAAAAACTGAAGTCTAACACCTTCAAAAATATCAATATTCATTTTTTCTAAAAAAGACAAAAATAGTCTTCTAAAATGAGCAAAATACTTCATTTTTCATGTTTTCTCAATAAATTCCATGATTGAAGACTAACACATACAAATTTCTATTTTCCCAATTTTTTGCAAAAAATTAAAAACTGAATTTTAACACCTTCAAAAATATCAATTATCATTTTTTCTAAAAAAGACCAAAATAGTTCTCTAAATTGAGCAAAATACTTCATTTTTCATGATTTTCTCAAAAAATTCCGTGATTGAAGACTAACACATACAAATTTCTATTTTTCCTATTTTTTGCAAAAAATAAAAAGCTGAAGTCTAACACCTTCACAAATATCAATTATCATTTTTTCTGAAAAAGACCAAAATAGTTATCTAAAATGAGCAAAATACTTCATTTTTCATGTTTTTCTCAATAAATTCCGTGATTGAAGACTAACACATACAAATTTTTATTTTTCCAATTTTTTGCAAAAAATCAAAAACTGAAGTCTAACACCTTCAAAAATATCAATTATCATTTTTTCTAAAAAAGACCAAAATAGTTCTCTAAAATGAGCAAAATAATTCATTTTTCATGTTTTTCTAGAAAAACTCCGGGATTGAAGACTAACACATACAAATTTCTATTTTAACTATTTTTTGCATAAAATAAAAAACTGAAGTCTAACACCTTCAAAAATATCAATATTCATTTTTTCTAAAAAAGACAAAAATAGTCTTCTAAAATGAGCAAAATACTTCATTTTTCATGTTTTCTCAATAAATTCCATGATTGAAGACTAACGCATACAAATTTCTATTTTCCCAATTTTTTGCAAAAAATCAAAAACTGAATTTGTACACCTTCAAAAATATCAATTATCATTTTTTCTAAAAAAGACCAAAATAGTTCTCTAAAATGAGCAAAATACTTCATTTTTCATGATTTTCTCAAAAAATTCCGTGATTGAAGACTAACACATACAAATTTCTATTTTTCCTATTTTTTGCAAAAAATAAAAAGCTGAAGTCTAACACCTTCACAAATATCAATTATCATTTTTTCTGAAAAAGACCAAAATAGTTATCTAAAATGAGCAAAATACTTCATTTTTCATGTTTTTCTCAATAAATTCCGTGATTGAAGACTAACACATACAAATTTATATTTTCCAAATTTTTTTCAAAAAATCAAAAACTGAATTTTAACACCTTCAAAAATATCAATTATCATTTTTTCTAAAAAAGACCAAAATAGTTCTCTAAAATGAGCAAAATACTTCATTTTTCATGATTTTCTCAAAATATTCCGTGATTGAAGACTAACACATACAAATTTCTATTTTTCTGATTTTTTGCAAAAAATAAAAAACAGAAGTCTAACACCTTCAAAAATATCAATTATCATTTTTTCTAAAAAAGACCAATATAGTTCTCTAAAATGAGCAAAATACTTCATTTTTCATGTTTTTCTCAAAAAACTCCGGGATTGAAGACTAACACATACAAATTTCTATTTTTCCTATTTTGTGCATAAAATAAAAAACTGAAGTCTAACACCTTCAAAAATATCAATTATCATTTTTTCTAAAAAAGACAAAAATAGTTCTCTAAAATGAGCAAAATAGTTCATTTTTCATGTTTTTCTCAATAAATTCCGTGATTGAAGACTAACACATACAAATTTCTATTTTCACAATTTTTTTCAAAAAATCAAAAACTGAATTTTAACACCTTCAAAAATATCAATTATCATTTTTTCTAAAAAAGACCAAAATAGTTCTCTAAAATGAGCAAAATACTTCATTTTTCATGATTTTCTCAAAATATTCCGTGATTGAAGACTAACACATACAAATTTCAATTTTTCCAATTTTTTGCAAAAAATAAAAAACTGAAGTCTAACACCTTCAATAATATCAATTGTCATTTTTTCTGAAAAAGACCAAAATAGTTCTCTAAAATGAGAAAAATACTTCATTTTTCATGTTTTTCTCAAAAAACTCCGGGATTGAAGACTAACACATACAAATTTCTAGTTTTCCTATTTTTTGCAAAAAATCAAAAACTGAAGTCTAACACCTTCAAAAATATCAATTATCATTTTTTCTAAAAAAGACAAAAATAGTCTTCTGAAATGAGCAAAATACTTCATTTTTCATGTTTTTCTAAAAAAATTCCGTGATTGAAGACTAACACATACAAATTTCTATTTTCCCAATTTTTTGCAAAAAATCAAAAACTGAAGTCTAACACCTTCAAAAATATCAATTATCAATTTTTCTAAAAAAGACCAAAATAATTCTCTAAAATGAGCAATATACTTCATTTTTCATGTTTTTTCTCGAAAAACTCCGTGATTGAAGACTAACACATACAAATTTCTATTTTTCCTATTTTTTGCATTAAATAAAAAACTGAAGTCTAACACCTTCAAAAATATCAATTATCATTTTTTTATAAAAATGACCAAAATAGTTCTCTAAAATGAGCAAAATACTTCATTTTTTATGATATTCTCAAAAAATTCCGTGATTGAAGACTAACACATACAAATTTCAATTTTCCAATTTTTTTTCAAAAAATCAAAAACTGAAGTCTAACAACTTCAAAAATATCTATTATCATTTTTTCTAAAAAAGACCAAAATAGTTCTCTAAAATGAGCAAAATACTTCATTTTTCATGTTTATCTCAAAAAATTCAAGGATTGAAGACTAACACATACAAATTTCTATTTTTCCAATTTTTTGCATCAAATCAAAAACTGAAGTCTAACACCTTCAAAAATATCAATTATCATTTTTTCTAAAAAAGACAAAAATAGTTCTCTAAAATAAGCAAAATACTTCATTATTCATGTTTTTCTCCATAAATTCCGTGATTGAAGACTAACACATACGAATTTCTATTTTCCCAATTTTTTGCAAAAAATCAAAAACTGAAGTCTAACACCTTCAAAAATATCAATTATCATTTTTTCTAAAAAAGACCAAAATAGTTCTCTAAAATGAGCAAAATACTTCATTTTTCATGATTTTCTCAATAAATTCCGTGATTGAAGTCTAACACATACAAATTTCAATTTTTCCAATTTTTTGCAAAAAATAAAAAACTGAAGTCTAACACCTTAAAAAATATCAATTATCATTTTTTCTGATAAAGACCAAAATAGTTCTCTAAAATAAGCAAAATACTTCATTTTTCATGTTTTTCTCAAAAAATTCCGTGATTGAAGACAAACACATACAAATTTCTATTTTTCCAATTTTTTGCAAAAATTCAAAAACTGAAGTCTAACACCTTCAAAAATATCAATTATCATTTTTTCTAAAAGAGTCCAAAATAGTTCTCTAAAATGAGCAAAATACTTCATTTTTCATGTTTTTCTCAAAAAACTCCGGGATTGAAGACTAACACATACAAATTTCTATTTTTTCTATTTTTTGCAAAAAATCAAAAAATGAAGTCTAACACCTGCAAAAATATCAATTATCATTTTTTCTAAAAAAGATCAAAATAGTTCTCTATAATGAGCAAAATACTTCATTTTTCCTGTTTTTCTCAAAAAACTCCGGGATTGAAGACTAACATATTCAAATTTCTATTTTTCCTATTTTTTGCAAAAAATAAAAAACTGAAGTCTAACACCTTAAAAAATATCAATTATCATTTTTTCTAAAAAAGACCAAAATAGTTCTCTAAAATGAGCAAAATACTTCATTTTTCATATTTTTCTCAATAAATTCCGTGATTGAAGACTAACACATACAAATTTCTATTTTCCCAATTTTTTGCAAAAAATCAAAAACTGAAGTCTAACACACCTTCAAAAATATCAATTATCATTTTTTCTAAAAAAGACCAAAATAGTTCTCTAAAATGAGCAATATACTTCAGTTTTCATGTTTTTTCTCGAAAAACTCCGTGATTGAAGACTAACACATACAAATTTCTATTTTTCCTATTTTTTGCATTAAATAAAAAACTGAAGTCTAACACCTTCAAAAATATCAATTATCATTTTTTATAAAAATGACCAAAATAGTTCTCTAAAATGAGCAAAATACTTCATTTTTTATGATATTCTCAAAAAATTCCGTGATTGAAGACTAACACATACAAATTTCAATTTTCCCATTTTTTGGCAAAAAATCAAAAACTGAAGTCTAACAACTTCAAAAATATCAATTATCATTTTTTCTAAAAAAGACCAAAATAGTTCTCTAAAATTAGCAAAATACTTCATTTTTCATGTTTATCTCAAAAAATTCAAGGATTGAAGACTAACACATACAAATTTCTATTTTTCCAATTTTTTGCATCAAATCAAAAACTGAAGTCTAACACCTTCAAAAATATCAATTATCATTTTTTCTAAAAAGGACAAAAATAGTTCTCTAAAATAAGCAAAATACTTCATTATTCATGTTTTTCTCCATAAATTCCGTGATTGAAGACTAACACATACAAATTTCTATTTTCCCAATTTTTTGCAAAAAATCAAAAACTGAAGTCTAACACCTTCAAAAATATCAATTATCATTTTTTCTAAAAAAGACCAAAATAGTTCTCTAAAATGAGCAAAATACTTCATTTTTCATGATTTTCTCAAAAAATTCCGTGATTGAAGACTAACACATACAAATTTCTATTTTTCCTATTTTTTGCAAAAAATAAAAAGCTGAAGTCTAACACCTTCACAAATATCAATTATCATTTTTTCTGAAAAAGACCAAAATAGTTATCTAAAATGAGCAAAATACTTCATTTTTCATGTTTTTCTCAATAAATTCCGTGATTGAAGACTAACACATACAAATTTCTATTTTCCCAATTTTTTTCAAAAAATCAAAAACTGAATTTTAACACCTTCAAAAATATCAATTATCATTTTTTCTAAAAAAGACCAAAATAGTTCTCTAAAATGAGCAAAATACTTCATTTTTCATGATTTTCTCAAAATATTCCGTGATTGAAGACTAACACATACAAATTTCAATTTTTCCAATTTTTTGCAAAAAATAAAAAACCGAAGTCTAACACCTTCAATAATATCAATTGTCATTTTTTCTGAAAAAGACCAAAATAGTTCTCTAAAATGAGTAAAATACTTCATTTTTCATGTTTTTCTCAAAAAACTCCGGGATTGAAGACTAACACATACAAATTTCTATTTTTCCTATTTTTTGCATAAAATCAAACACTGAAGTCTAACACCTTCAAAAATATCCATTATCATTTTTTCTAAAAAGGACCAAAATAGTTCTCTAAAATGAGCAAAATACTTCATTTTTCATGTTTTTCTCAAAAAACTCCGTGATTGAAGACTAACACATACAAATTTCTATTTTTCCAATTTTTTGCAAAAAATCAAAAACTGAAGTCTAACACCTTCAAAAATATCAATTATCATTTTTTCTAAAAAAGACCAAAATAGGTCTCTAAAATGAGCAAAATAATTCATTTTTCATGTTTTTCTAGAAAAACTCCGGTATTGAAGACTAACACATACAAATTTCTATTTTAACTATTTTTTGCATAAAATCAAAAACTGAAGTCCAACACCTTCAAAAATATCAATAATCATTTTTTCTAAAAAAGACAAAAATAGTCTTCTAAAATGAGCAAAATACTTCATTTTTCATGTTTTCTCAATAAATTCCATGATTGAAGACTAACACATACAAATTTCTATTTTCCCAATTTTTTGCAAAAAATCAAAAACTGAATTTTAACACCTTCAAAAATATCAATTATCATTTTTTCTAAAAAAGACCAAAATAGTTCTCTAAAATGAGCAAAATACTTCATTTTTCATGATTTTCTCAAAAAATTCCGTGATTGAAGACTAACACATACAAATTTCTATTTTTCCTATTTTTTGCAAAAAATAAAAAGCTAAAGTCTAACACCTTCACAAATATCAATTATCATTTTTTCTGAAAAAGACCAAAATAGTTATCTAAAATGAGCAAAATATTTCATTTTTCATGTTTTTCTCAATAAATTCCGTGATTGAAGACTAACACATACAAATTTATATTTTCCAAATTTTTTTCAAAAAATCAAAAACTGAATTTTAACACCTTCAAAAATATCAATTATTATTTTTTCTAAAAAAGACCAAAATAGTTCTCTAAAATGAGCAAAATACTTCATTTTTCATGATTTTCTCAAAATATTCCGTGATTGAAGACTAACACATACAAATTTCTATTTTTCTGATTTTTTGCAAAAAATAAAAAACAGAAGTCTAACACCTTCAAAAATATCAATTATCATTTTTTCTAAAAAAGACCAAAATAGTTCTCTAAAATGAGCAAAATAATTCATTTTTCATGTTTTTCTCAAAATATTCCGTGATTGAAGACTAACACATACAAATTTCTATTTTTCTGATTTTTTGCATAAAATCAAAAACTGAAGTCTAACACCTTCAAAAATATCAATATTCATTTTTTCTAAAAAAGACAAAAATAGTCTTCTAAAATGAGCAAAATACTTCATTTTTCATGTTTTCTCAATAAATTCCATGATTGAAGACTAACACATACAAATTTCTATTTTCCTAATTTTTTGCAAAAAATCAAAAACTGAATTTTAACACCTTCAAAAATATCAATTATCATTTTTTATAAAAAAGACCAAAATAGTTCTCTAAAATGAGCAAAATACTTCATTTTTCATGATTTTCTCAAAAAATTCCGTGATTGAAGACTAACACATACAAATTTCTATTTTTCCTATTTTTTGCAAAAAATAAAAAGCTGAAGTCTAACACCTTCACAAATATCAATTATCATTTTTTCTGAAAAAGACCAAAATAGTTATCTAAAATGAGCAAAATACTTCATTTTTCATGTTTTTCTCAATAAATTCCGTGATTGAAGACTAACACATACAAATTTTTATTTTTCCAATTTTTTGCAAAAAATCAAAAACTGAAGTCTAACACCTTCAAAAATATCAATTATCATTTTTTCTAAAAAAGACCAAAATAGTTCTCTAAAATGAGCAAAATACTTAATTTTTCATGTTTTTCTAGAAAAACTCCGGGATTGAAGACTAACACATACAAATTTCTATTTTAACTATTTTTTGCATAAAATCAAAAACTGAAGTCTAACACCTTCAAAAATATCAATATTCATTTTTTCTAAAAAAGACAAAAATAGTCTTCTAAAATGAGCAAAATACTTCATTTTTCATGTTTTCTCAATAAATTCCATGATTGAAGACTAACACATACAAATTTATATTTTCAAAATTTTTTGCAAAAAATCAAAAACTGAATTTTTACACCTTCAAAAATATCAATTATCATTTTTTCTATAAAAGGCCAAAATAGTTCTCTAAAATGAGCAAAATACTTCATTTTTCATGATTTTCTCAAAAAATTCCGTGATTGAAGACTAACACATACAAATTTCTATTTTTCCTATTTTTTGCAAAAAATAAAAAGCTGAAGTCTAACACCTTCACAAATATCAATTATCATTTTTTCTGAAAAAGACCAAAATAGTTATCTAAAATGAGCAAAATACTTCATTTTTCATGTTTTTCTCAATAAATTCCGTGATTGAAGACTAACACATACAAATTTATATTTTCCAAATTTTTTTCAAAAAATCAAAAACTGAATTTTAACACCTTAAAAAATATCAATTATCATTTTTTCTAAAAAAGACCAAAATAGTTCTCTAAAATGAGCAAAATACTTCATTTTTCATGATTTTCTCAAAATATTCCGTGATTGAAGACTAACACATACAAATTTCTATTTTTCTGATTTTTTGCAAAAAATAAAAAACAGAAGTCTAACACCTTCAAAAATATCAATTATCATTTTTTCTAAAAAAGACCAAAATAGTTCTCTAAAATGAGCAAAATAATTCATTTTTCATGTTTTTCTCAAAATATTCCGTGATTGAAGACTAACACATACAAATTTCTATTTTTCCTATTTTGTGCATAAAATAAAAAAACCGAAGTCTAACACCTTCAAAAATATCAATTATCATTTTTTCTAAAAAAGACAAAAATAGTTCTCTAAAATGAGCAAAATAGTTCATTTTTCATGTTTTTCTCAATAAATTCCGTGATTGAAGACTAACACATACAAATTTCTATTTTCCTAATTTTTTGCAAAAAATCAAAAACTGAATTTTAACACCTTCAAAAATATCAATTATCATTTTTTATAAAAAAGACCAAAATAGTTCTCTAAAATGAGCAAAATACTTCATTTTTCATGATTTTCTCAAAAAATTCCGTGATTGAAGACTAACACATACAAATTTCTATTTTTCCTATTTTTTGCAAAAAATAAAAAGCTTAAGTCTAACACCTTCACAAATATCAATTATCATTTTTTCTGAAAAAGACCAAAATAGTTATCTAAAATGAGCAAAATACTTCATTTTTCATGTTTTTCTCAATAAATTCCGTGATTGAAGACTAACACATACAAATTTTTATTTTTCCAATTTTTTGCAAAAAATCAAAAACTGAAATCTAACACCTTCAAAAATATCAATTATCATTTTTTCTAAAAAAGACCAAAATAGTTCTCTAAAATGAGCAAAATACTTAATTTTTCATGTTTTTCTAGAAAAACTCCGGGATTGAAGACTAACACATACAAATTTCTATTTTAACTATTTTTTGCATAAAATCAAAAACTGAAGTCTAACACCTTCAAAAATATCAATATTCATTTTTTCTAAAAAAGACAAAAATAGTCTTCTAAAATGAGCAAAATACTTCATTTTTCATGTTTTCTCAATAAATTCCATGATTGAAGACTAACACATACAAATTTATATTTTCAAAATTTTTTGCAAAAAATCAAAAACTGAATTTTTACACCTTCAAAAATATCAATTATCATTTTTTCTAAAAAAGGCCAAAATAGTTCTCTAAAATGAGCAAAATACTTCATTTTTCATGATTTTCTCAAAAAATTCCGTGATTGAAGACTAACACATACAAATTTCTATTTTTCCTATTTTTTGCAAAAAATAAAAAGCTGAAGTCTAACACCTTCACAAATATCAATTATCATTTTTTCTGAAAAAGACCAAAATAGTTATCTAAAATGAGCAAAATACTTCATTTTTCATGTTTTTCTCAATAAATTCCGTGATTGAAGACTAACACATACAAATTTATATTTTCCAAATTTTTTTCAAAAAATCAAAAACTGAATTTTAACACCTTAAAAAATATCAATTATCATTTTTTCTAAAAAAGACCAAAATAGTTCTCTAAAATGAGCAAAATACTTCATTTTTCATGATTTTCTCAAAATATTCCGTGATTGAAGACTAACACATACAAATTTCTATTTTTCTGATTTTTTGCAAAAAATAAAAAACAGAAGTCTAACACCTTCAAAAATATCAATTATCATTTTTTCTAAAAAAGACCAAAATAGTTCTCTAAAATGAGCAAAATACTTCATTTTTCATGTTTTTCTCAAAAAACTCCGGGATTGAAGACTAACACATACAAATTTCTATTTTTCCTATTTTGTGCATAAAATAAAAAAACCGAAGTCTAACACCTTCAAAAATATCAATTATCATTTTTTCTAAAAAAGACAAAAATAGTTCTCTAAAATGAGCAAAATAGTTCATTTTTCATGTTTTTCTCAATAAATTCCGTGATTGAAGACTAACACATACAAATTTCTATTTTCCCAATTTTTTTCAAAAAATCAAAAACTGAATTTTAACACCTTCAAAAATATCAATTATCATTTTTTCTAAAAAAGACCAAAATAGTTCTCTAAAATGAGCAAAATACTTCATTTTTCATGATTTTCTCAAAATATTCCGTGATTGAAGACTAACACATACAAATTTCAATTTTTCCAATTTTTTGCAAAAAATAAAAAACTGAAGTCTAACACCTTCAATAATATCAATTGTAATTTTTTCTGAAAAAGACCAAAATAGTTCTCTAAAATGAGTAAAATACTTCATTTTTCATGTTTTTCTCAAAAAACTCCGGGATTGAAGACTAACACATACAAATTTCTATTTTTCCTATTTTTTGCAAAAAATCAAAAACTGAAGTCTAACACCTTCAAAAATATCAATTATCATTTTTTCTAAAAAAGACAAAAATAGTCTTCTAAAATGAGCAAAATACTTCATTTTTCATGTTTTCTCAATAAATTCCATGATTGAAGACTAACACATACAAATTTCTATTTTCCCAATTTTTTGCAAAAAATCAAAAACTGAATTTTAACACCTTCAAAAATATCAATTATCATTTTTTCTAAAAAAGACCAAAATAGTTCTCTAAAATGAGCAAAATACTTCATTTTTCATGATTTTCTTAAAAAATTCCGCGATTCAAGATTAACACATACAAATTTCTATTTTTCCTATTTTTTTGCAAAAAATAAAAAGCTGAAGTCTAACACCTTCACAAATATCAATTATCATTTTTTCTGAAAAAGACCAAAATAGTTATCTAAAATGAGCAAAATACATCATTTTTCATGTTTTTCTCAAAAAACTCCGGGATTGAAGACTAACACATACAAATTTCTATTTTTCTAATTTTTTGCATAAAATCAAAAACTGAAGTCTAACACCTTCAAAAATATCAATTATCATTTTTTCTAAAAAAGACCAAAATAGTTCTCTAAAATGAGCAAAATACTTCATTATTCATGTTTTTCTCAAAAAATTCCGTGATTGAAGACTAACAAATACAAATTTCTATTTTCCCAATTTTTTGCAAAAAATCAAAAACTGAAGTCTAACACCTTCAAAAATATCAATTATCATTTTTTCTAAAAAAGACCAAAATAGTTCTCTAAAATGAGCAATATACTTCATTTTTCATGTTTTTTCTCGAAAAACTCCGTGATTGAAGACTAACACATACAAATTTCTATTTTTCCTATTTTTTGCATTAAATAAAAAACTGAAGTCTAACACCTTCAAAAATATCAATTATCATTTTTTATAAAAATGACCAAAATAGTTCTCTAAAATGAGCAAAATACTTCATTTTTTATGATATTCTCAAAAAATTCCGTGATTGAAGACTAACACATACAAATTTCTATTTTTCCTATTTTTTGCATTAAATAAAAAACTGAAGTCTAACAACTTCAAAAATATCAATTATCATTTTTTCTAAAAAAGACCAAAATAGTTCTCTAAAATGAGCAAAATACTTCATTTTTCATGTTTATCTCAAAAAATTCAAGGATTGAAGACTAACACATACAAATTTCTATTTTTCCAATTTTTTGCATCAAATCAAAAACTGAAGTCTAACACCTTCAAAAATATCAATTATCATTTTTTCTAAAAAAGACAAAAATAGTTCTCTAAAATAAGCAAAATACTTCATTATTCATGTTTTTCTCCATAAATTCCGTGATTGAAGACTAACACATACAAATTTCTATTTTCCCAATTTTTTGCAAAAAATCAAAAACTGAAGTCTAACACCTTCAAAAATATCAATTATCATTTTTTCTAAAAAAGACCAAAATAGTTCTCTAAAATGAGCAAAATACTTCATTTTTAATGTTTTTCTCAATAAATTCCGTGATTGAAGACTAACACATACAAATTTCTATTTTCCCAATTTTTTTCAAAAAATCAAAAACTGAATTTTAACACCTTCAAAAATATCAATTATCATTTTTTCTAAAAAAGACCAAAATAGTTCTCTAAAATGAGCAAAATACTTCATTTTTCATGATTTTCTCAAAATATTCCGTGATTGAAGACTAACACATACAAATTTCAATTTTTCCAATTTTTTGCAAAAAATAAAAAACCGAAGTCTAACACCTTCAATAATATCAATTGTCATTTTTTCTGAAAAAGACCAAAATAGTTCTCTAAAATGAGTAAAATACTTCATTTTTCATGTTTTTCTCAAAAAACTCCGGGATTGAAGACTAACACATACAAATTTCTATTTTTCCTATTTTTTGCATAAAATCAAACACTGAAGTCTAACACCTTCAAAAATATCCATTATCATTTTTTCTAAAAAGGACCAAAATAGTTCCCTAAAATGAGCAAAATACTTCATTTTTCATGTTTTTCTCAAAAAACTCCGTGATTGAAGACTAACACATACAAATTTCTATTTTTCCAATTTTTTGCAAAAAATCAAAAACTGAAGTCTAACACCTTCAAAAATATCAATTATCATTTTTTCTAAAAAAGACCAAAATAGGTCTCTAAAATGAGCAAAATAATTCATTTTTCATGTTTTTCTAGAAAAACTCCGGTATTGAAGACTAACACATACAAATTTCTATTTTAACTATTTTTTGCATAAAATCAAAAACTGAAGTCCAACACCTTCAAAAATATCAATAATCATTTTTTCTAAAAAAGACAAAAATAGTCTTCTAAAATGAGCAAAATACTTCATTTTTCATGTTTTCTCAATAAATTCCATGATTGAAGACTAACACATACAAATTTCTATTTTCCCAATTTTTTGCAAAAAATCAAAAACTGAATTTTAACACCTTCAAAAATATCAATTATCATTTTTTCTAAAAAAGACCAAAATAGTTCTCTAAAATGAGCAAAATACTTCATTTTTCATGATTTTCTCAAAAAATTCCGTGATTGAAGACTAACACATACAAATTTCTATTTTTCCTATTTTTTGCAAAAAATAAAAAGCTAAAGTCTAACACCTTCACAAATATCAATTATCATTTTTTCTGAAAAAGACCAAAATAGTTATCTAAAATGAGCAAAATATTTCATTTTTCATGTTTTTCTCAATAAATTCCGTGATTGAAGACTAACACATACAAATTTATATTTTCCAAATTTTTTTCAAAAAATCAAAAACTGAATTTTAACACCTTCAAAAATATCAATTATTATTTTTTCTAAAAAAGACCAAAATAGTTCTCTAAAATGAGCAAAATACTTCATTTTTCATGATTTTCTCAAAATATTCCGTGATTGAAGACTAACACATACAAATTTCTATTTTTCTGATTTTTTGCAAAAAATAAAAAACAGAAGTCTAACACCTTCAAAAATATCAATTATCATTTTTTCTAAAAAAGACCAAAATAGTTCTCTAAAATGAGCAAAATAATTCATTTTTCATTTTTTTCTCAAAATATTCCGTGATTGAAGACTAACACATACAAATTTCTATTTTTCTGATTTTTTGCATAAAATCAAAAACTGAAGTCTAACACCTTCAAAAATATCAATATTCATTTTTTCTAAAAAAGACAAAAATAGTCTTCTAAAATGAGCAAAATACTTCATTTTTCATGTTTTCTCAATAAATTCCATGATTGAAGACTAACACATACAAATTTCTATTTTCCTAATTTTTTGCAAAAATCAAAAACTGAATTTTAACACCTTCAAAAATATCAATTATCATTTTTTCTAAAAAAGACCAAAATAGTTCTCTAAAATGAGCAAAATACTTCATTTTTCATGATTTTCTCAAAAAATTCCGTGATTGAAGACTAACACATACAAATTTCTATTTTTCCTATTTTTTGCAAAAAATCAAAAGCTGAAGTCTAACACCTTCACAAATATCAATTATCATTTTTTCTAAAAAAGACAAAAATAGTCTTCTAAAATGAGCAAAATACTTCATTTTTCATGTTTTTCTCAATAAATTCCGTGATTGAAGACTAACACATACAAATTTCTATTTTCCTAATTTTTTGCAAAAAATCAAAAACTGAATTTTAACACCTTCAAAAATATCAATTATCATTTTTTCTAAAAAAGACCAAAATAGTTCTCTAAAATGAGCAAAATACTTCATTTTTCATGATTTTCTCAAAAAATTCCGTGATTGAAGACTAACACATACAAATTTCTATTTTTCCTATTTTTTGCAAAAAATAAAAAGCTGAAGTCTAACACCTTCACAAATATCAATTATCATTTTTTCTGAAAAAGACCAAAATAGTTATCTAAAATGAGCAAAATACTTCATTTTTCATGTTTTTCTCAATAAATTCCGTGATTGAAGACTAACACATACAAATTTTTATTTTTCCAATTTTTTGCAAAAAATCAAAAACTGAAGTCTAACACCTTCAAAAATATCAATTATCATTTTTTCTAAAAAAGACCAAAATAGTTCTCTAAAATGAGCAAAATACTTCATTTTTCATGTTTTTCTAGAAAAACTCCGGGATTGAAGACTAACACATACAAATTTCTATTTTAACTATTTTTTGCATAAAATCAAAAACTGAAGTCTAACACCTTCAAAAATATCAATATTCATTTTTTCTAAAAAAGACAAAAACAGTCTTCTAAAATGAGCAAAATACTTCATTTTTCATGTTTTCTCAATAAATTCCATGATTGAAGACTAACACATACAAATTTATATTTTCAAAATTTTTTGCAAAAAATCAAAAACTGAATTTTTACACCTTCAAAAATATCAATTATCATTTTTTCTAAAAAAGGCCAAAATAGTTCTCTAAAATGAGCAAAATACTTCATTTTTCATGATTTTCTCAAAAAATTCCGTGATTGAAGACTAACACATACAAATTTCTATTTTTCCTATTTTTTGCAAAAAATAAAAAGCTGAAGTCTAACACCTTCACAAATATCAATTATCATTTTTTCTGAAAAAGACCAAAATAGTTATCTAAAATGAGCAAAATACTTCATTTTTCATGTTTTTCTCAATAAATTCCGTGATTGAAGACTAACACATACAAATTTATATTTTCCAAATTTTTTTCAAAAAATCAAAAACTGAATTTTAACACCTTCAAAAATATCAATTATCATTTTTTCTAAAAAAGACCAAAATAGTTCTCTAAAATGAGCAAAATACTTCATTTTTCATGATTTTCTCAAAATATTCCGTGATTGAAGACTAACACATACAAATTTCTATTTTTCTGATTTTTTGCAAAAAATAAAAAACAGAAGTCTAACACCTTCAAAAATATCAATTATCATTTTTTCTAAAAAAGACCAAAATAGTTCTCTAAAATGAGCAAAATACTTAATTTTTCATGTTTTTCTCAAAAAACTCCGGGATTGAAGACTAACACATACAAATTTATATTTTTCCTATTTTGTGCATAAAATAAAAAAACCGAAGTCTAACACCTTCAAAAATATCAATTATCATTTTTTCTAAAAAAGACAAAAATAGTTCTCTAAAATGAGCAAAATAGTTCATTTTTCATGTTTTTCTCAATAAATTCCGTGATTGAAGACTCACACATACAAATTTCTATTTACCCAATTTTTTTCAAAAAATCAAAAACTGAATTTTAACACCTTCAAAAATATCAATTATCATTTTTTCTAAAAAAGACCAAAATAGTTCTCTAAAATGAGCAAAATACTTCATTTTTCATGATTTTCTCAAAATATTCCGTGATTGAAGACTAACACATACAAATTTCAATTTTTCCAATTTTTTGCAAAAAATAAAAAACTGAAGTCTAACACCTTCAATAATATCAATTGTCATTTTTTCTGAAAAAGACCAAAATAGTTCTCTAAAATGAGTAAAATACTTCATTTTTCATGTTTTTCTCAAAAAACTCCGGGATTGAAGACTAACACATACAAATTTCTATTTTTCCTATTTTTTGCAAAAAATCAAAAACTGAAGTCTAACACCTTCAAAAATATCAATTATCATTTTTTCTAAAAAAGACAAAAATAGTCTTCTAAAATGAGCAAAATACTTCATTTTTCATGTTTTCTCAATAAATTCCATGATTGAAGACTAACACATACAAATTTCTATTTTCCCAATTTTTTGCAAAAAATCAAAAACTGAATTTTAACACCTTCAAAAATATCAATTATCATTTTTTCTAAAAAAGACCAAAATAGTTCTCTAAAATGAGCAAAATACTTCATTTTTCATGATTTTCTTAAAAAATTCCGCGATTCAAGACTAACACATACAAATTTCTATTTTTCCTATTTTTTTGCAAAAAATAAAAAGCTGAAGTCTAACACCTTCACAAATATCAATTATCATTTTTTCTGAAAAAGACCAAAATTGTTATCTAAAATGAGCAAAATACATCATTTTTCATGTTTTTCTCAAAAAACTCCGGGATTGAAGACTAACACATACAAATTTCTATTTTTCTAATTTTTTGCATAAAATCAAAAACTGAAGTCTAACACCTTCAAAAATATCAATTATCATTTTTTCTAAAAAAGACCAAAATAGTTCTCTAAAATGAGCAAAATACTTCATTATTCATGTTTTTCTCAAAAAATTCCGTGATTGAAGACTAACAAATACAAATTTCTATTTTCCCAATTTTTTGCAAAAAATCAAAAACTGAAGTCTAACACCTTCAAAAATATCAATTATCATTTTTTCTAAAAAAGACCAAAATAGTTCTCTAAAATGAGCAATATACTTCATTTTTCATGTTTTTTCTCGAAAAACTCCGTGATTGAAGACTAACACATACAAATTTCAATTTTTCCAATTTTTTGCAAAAAATAAAAAACTGAAGTCTAACACCTTCAAAAATATCAATTATCATTTTTTCTGATAAAGACCAAAATAGTTCTCTAAAATAAGCAAAATACTTCATTTTTCATGTTTTTCTCAAAAAATTCCGTGATTGAAGACAAACACATACAAATTTCTATTTTTCCAATTTTTTACAAAAATTCAAAAACTGAAGTCTAACACCTTCAAAAATATCAATTATCATTTTTTCTAAAAGAGTCCAAAATAGTTCTCTAAAATAAGCAAAATACTTCATTTTTCATGTTTTTCTCAAAAAACTCCGGGATTGAAGACTAACACATACAAATTTCTATTTTTTCTATTTTTTGCAAAAAATCAAAAAATGAAGTCTAACACCTGCAAAAATATCTATTATCATTTTTTCTAAAAAAGATCAAAATAGTTCTCTATAATGAGCAAAATACTTCATTTTTCCTGTTTTTCTCAAAAAACTCCGGGATTGAAGACTAACATATACAAATTTATATTTTTCCTATTTTTTGCAAAAAATAAAAAACTGAAGTCTAACACCTTAAAAAATATCAATTATCATTTTTTCTAAAAAAGACCAAAATAGTTCTCTAAAATGAGCAATATACTTCATTTTTCATGTTTTTCTCGAAAAACTCCGTGATTGAAGACTAACACATACAAATTTCTATTTTTCCTATTTTTTGCATTAAATCAAAAACTGAAGTCTAACACCTTCAAAAATATCAATTATCATTTTTTCTAAAAAAGACCAAATTAGTCTTCTAAAATGAGCAAAATACTTCATTTTTCCTGTTTTTCTCAAAAAATTCCGTGATTGAAGACTAACACATACAAATTTCTATTTTCCCAATTTTTTGCAAAAAATCAAAAACTGAAGTCTAACACCTTCAAAAATATCAATTATCATTTTTTCTAAAAAAGACCAAAATAGTTCTCTAAAGTGAGCAATATACTTCATTTTTCATGTTTTTTCTCGAAAAACTCCGTGATTGAAGACTAACACATACAAATTTCTATTTTTCCTATTTTTTGCATTAAATAAAAAACTGAAGTCTAACACCTTCAAAAATATCAATTATCATTTTTTATAAAAATGACCAAAATAGTTCTCTAAAATGAGCAAAATACTTCATTTTTTATGATATTCTCAAAAAATTCCGTGATTGAAGACTAACACATACAAATGTCAATTTTCCAATTTTTTTTCAAAAAATCAAAAACTGAAGTCTAACAACTTCAAAAATATCAATCATCATTTTTTCTAAAAAAGACCAAAATAGTTCTCTAAAATGAGCAAAATACTTCATTTTTCATGTTTATCTCAAAAAATTCAAGGATTGAAGACTAACACATACAAATTTCTATTTTTCCAATTTTTTGCATCAAATCAAAAACTGAAGTCTAACACCTTCAAAAATATCAATTATCATTTTTTCTAAAAAAGACAAAAATAGTTCTCTAAAATAAGCAAAATACTTCATTATTCATGTTTTTCTCCATAAATTCCGTGATTGAAGACTAACACATACAAATTTCTATTTTCCCAATTTTTTGCAAAAAATCAAAAACTGAAGTCTAACACCTTCAAAAATATCAATTATCATTTTTTCTAAAAAAGACCAAAATAGTTCTCTAAAATGAGCAAAATACTTCATTTTTCATGATTTTCTCAATAAATTCCGTGATTGAAGACTAACACATACAAATTTCAATTTTTCCAATTTTTTGCAAAAAATAAAAAACTGAAGTCTAACACCTTCAAAAATATCAATTATCATTTTTTCTGATAAAGACCAAAATAGTTCTCTAAAATAAGCAAAATACTTCATTTTTCATGTTTTTCTCAAAAAATTCCGTGATTGAAGACAAACACATACAAATTTCTATTTTTCCAATTTTTTGCAAAAATTCAAAAACTGAAGTCTAACACCTTCAAAAATATCAATTATCATTTTTTCTAAAAGAGTCCAAAATAGTTCTCTAAAATGAGCAAAATACTTCATTTTTCATGTTTTTCTCAAAAAACTCCGGGATTGAAGACTAACACATACAAATTTCTATTTTTTCTATTTTTTGCAAAAAATCAAAAAATGAAGTCTAACACCTGCAAAAATATCAATTATCATTTTTTCTAAAAAAGATCAAAATAGTTCTCTATAATGAGCAAAATACTTCATTTTTCCTGTTTTTCTCAAAAAACTCCGGGATTGAAGACTAACATATTCAAATTTCTATTTTTCCTATTTTTTGCAAAAAATAAAAAACTGAAGTCTAACACCTTAAAAAATATCAATTATCATTTTTTCTAAAAAAGACCAAAATAGTTCTCTAAAATGAGCAAAATACTTCATTTTTCATGTTTTTCTCAATAAATTCCGTGATTGAAGACTAACACATACAAATTTCTATTTTCCCAATTTTTTGCAAAAAATCAAAAACTGAAGTCTAACACACCTTCAAAAATATCAATTATCATTTTTTCTAAAAAAGACCAAAATAGTTCTCTAAAATGAGCAATATACTTCATTTTTCATGTTTTTTTCTCGAAAAACTCCGTGAATGAAGACTAACACATACAAATTTCTATTTTTCCTATTTTTTGCATTAAATAAAAAACTGAAGTCTAACACCTTCAAAAATATCAATTATCATTTTTTATAAAAATGACCAAAATAGTTCTCTAAAATGAGCAAAATACTTCATTTTTTATGATATTCTCAAAAAATTCCGTGATTGAAGACTAACACATACAAATTTCAATTTTCCCATTTTTTTGCAAAAAATCAAAAACTGAAGTCTAACAACTTCAAAAATATCAATTATCATTTTTTCTAAAAAAGACCAAAATAGTTCTCTAAAATTAGCAAAATACTTCATTTTTCATGTTTATCTCAAAAAATTCAAGGATTGAAGACTAACACATACAAATTTCTATTTTTCCAATTTTTTGCATCAAATCAAAAACTGAAGTCTAACACCTTCAAAAATATCAATTATCATTTTTTCTAAAAAAGACAAAAATAGTTCTCTAAAATAAGCAAAATACTTCATTATTCATGTTTTTCTCCATAAATTCCGTGATTGAAGACTAACACATACAAATTTCTATTTTCCCAATTTTTTGCAAAAAATCAAAAACTGAAGTCTAACACCTTCAAAAATATCAATTATCATTTTTTCTAAAAAAGACCAAAATAGTTCTCTAAAATGAGCAAAATACTTCATTTTTCATGATTTTCTCAATAAATTCCGTGATTGAAGACTAACACATACAAATTTCAATTTTTCCAATTTTTTGCAAAAAATAAAAAACTGAAGTCTAACACCTTCAAAAATATCAATTATCATTTTTTCTGATAAAGACCAAAATAGTTCTCTAAAATAAGCAAAATACTTCATTTTTCATGTTTTTCTCAAAAAATTCCGTGATTGTAGACAAACACATACAAATTTCTATTTTTCCAATTTTTTGCAAAAATTCAAAAACTGAAGTCTAACACCTTCAAAAATATCAATTATCATTTTTTCTAAAAGAGTCCAAAATAGTTCTCTAAAATGAGCAAAATACTTCATTTTTCATGTTTTTCTCAAAAAACTCCGGGATTGAAGACTAACACATACAAATTTCTATTTTTTCTATTTTTTGCAAAAAATCAAAAAATGAAGTCTAACACCTGCAAAAATATCTATTATCATTTTTTCTAAAAAAGATCAAAATAGTTCTCTATAATGAGCAAAATACTTCATTTTTCCTGTTTTTCTCAAAAAACTCCGGGATTGAAGACTAACATATACAAATTTATATTTTTCCTATTTTTTGCAAAAAATAAAAAACTGAAGTCTAACACCTTAAAAAATATCAATTATCATTTTTTCTAAAAAAGACCAAAATAGTTCTCTAAAATGAGCAATATACTTCATTTTTCATGTTTTTCTCGAAAAACTCCGTGATTGAAGACTAACACATACAAATTTCTATTTTTCCTATTTTTTGCATTAAATCAAAAACTGAAGTCTAACACCTTCAAAAATATCAATTATCATTTTTTCTAAAAAAGACCAAATTAGTCTTCTAAAATGAGCAAAATACTTCATTTTTCCTGTTTTTCTCAAAAAATTCCGTGATTGAAGACTAACACATACAAATTTCTATTTTCCCAATTTTTTGCAAAAAATCAAAAACTGAAGTCTAACACCTTCAAAAATATCAATTATCATTTTTTCTAAAAAAGACCAAAATAGTTCTCTAAAATGAGCAATATACTTCATTTTTCATGTTTTTTCTCGAAAAACTCCGTGATTGAAGACTAACACATACAAATTTCTATTTTTCCTATTTTTTGCATTAAATAAAAAACTGAAGTCTAACACCTTCAAAAATATCAATTATCATTTTTTATAAAAATGACCAAAATATTTCTCTAAAATGAGCAAAATACTTCATTTTTTATGATATTCT
Organism: Luzula sylvatica; assembly: GCA_946800325.1. Taxonomy (NCBI): domain Eukaryota; kingdom Viridiplantae; phylum Streptophyta; class Magnoliopsida; order Poales; family Juncaceae; genus Luzula; species Luzula sylvatica. The sequence goes on along the minus strand of OX326959.1, from coordinate 66,380,334 downwards.
CAAAAAATTCCGTGATTGAAGACTAACACATACAAATTTCAATTTTCCAATTTTTTTTCAAAAAATCAAAAACTGAAGTCTAACAACTTCAAAAATATCAATTATCATTTTTTCTAAAAAAGACCAAAATAGTTCTCTAAAATGAGCAAAATACTTCATTTTTCATGTTTATCTCAAAAAATTCAAGGATTGAAGACTAACACATACAAATTTCTATTTTTCCAATTTTTTTGCATCAAATCAAAAACTGAAGTCTAACACCTTCAAAAATATCAATTATCATTTTTTCTAAAAAAGACAAAAATAGTTCTCTAAAATAAGCAAAATACTTCATTATTCATGTTTTTCTCCATAAATTCCGTGATTGAAGACTAACACATACAAATTTCTATTTTCCCAATTTTTTGCAAAAAATCAAAAACTGAAGTCTAACACCTTCAAAAATATCAATTATCATTTTTTCTAAAAAAGACCAAAATAGTTCTCTAAAATGAGCAAAATACTTCATTTTTCATGATTTTCTCAATAAATTCCGTGATTGAAGACTAACACATACAAATTTCAATTTTTCCAATTTTTTGCAAAAAATAAAAAACTGAAGTCTAACACCTTCAAAAATATCAATTATCATTTTTTCTGATAAAGACCAAAATAGTTCTCTAAAATAAGCAAAATACTTCATTTTTCATGTTTTTCTCAAAAAATTCCGTGATTGAAGACAAACACATACAAATTTCTATTTTTCCAATTTTTTGCAAAAATTCAAAAACTGAAGTCTAACACCTTCAAAAATATCAATTATCATTTTTTCTAAAAGAGTCCAAAATAGTTCTCTAAAATGAGCAAAATACTTCATTTTTCATGTTTTTCTCAAAAAACTCCGGGATTGAAGACTAACACATACAAATTTCTATTTTTTCTATTTTTTGCAAAAAATCAAAAAATGAAGTCTAACACCTGCAAAAATATCAATTATCATTTTTTCTAAAAAAGATCAAAATAGTTCTCTATAATGAGCAAAATACTTCATTTTTCCTGTTTTTCTCAAAAAACTCCGGGATTGAAGACTAACATATTCAAATTTCTATTTTTCCTATTTTTTGCAAAAAATAAAAAACTGAAGTCTAACACCTTAAAAAATATCAATTATCATTTTTTCTAAAAAAGACCAAAATAGTTCTCTAAAATGAGCAAAATACTTCATTTTTCATGTTTTTCTCAATAAATTCCGTGATCGAAGACTAACACATACAAATTTCTATTTTCCCAATTTTTTGCAAAAAATCAAAAACTGAAGTCTAACACACCTTCAAAAATATCAATTATCATTTTTTATAAAAAAGACCAAAATAGTTCTCTAAAATGAGCAATATACTTCATTTTTCATGTTTTTTTCTCGAAAAACTCCGTGAATGAAGACTAACACATACAAATTTCTATTTTTCCTATTTTTTGCATTAAATAAAAAACTGAAGTCTAACACCTTCAAAAATATCAATTATCATTTTTTATAAAAATGACCAAAATAGTTCTCTAAAATGAGCAAAATACTTCATTTTTTATGATATTCTCAAAAAATTCCGTGATTGAAGACTAACACATACAAATTTCAATTTTCCCATTTTTTTGCAAAAAATCAAAAACTGAAGTCTAACAACTTCAAAAATATCAATTATCATTTTTTCTAAAAAAGACCAAAATAGTTCTCTAAAATTAGCAAAATACTTCATTTTTCATGTTTATCTCAAAAAATTCAAGGATTGAAGACTAACACATACAAATTTCTATTTTTCCAATTTTTTGCATCAAATCAAAAACTGAAGTCTAACACCTTCAAAAATATCAATTATCATTTTTTCTAAAAAAGACAAAAATAGTTCTCTAAAATAAGCAAAATACTTCATTATTCATGTTTTTCTCCATAAATTCCGTGATTGAAGACTAACACATACAAATTTCTATTTTCCCAATTTTTTGCAAAAAATCAAAAACTGAAGTCTAACACCTTCAAAAATATCAATTATCATTTTTTCTAAAAAAGACCAAAATAGTTCTCTAAAATGAGCAAAATACTTCATTTTTCATGATTTTCTCAATAAATTCCGTGATTGAAGACTAACACATACAAATTTCAATTTTTCCAATTTTTTGCAAAAAATAAAAAACTGAAGTCTAACACCTTCAAAAATATCAATTATCATTTTTTCTGATAAAGACCAAAATAGTTCTCTAAAATAAGCAAAATACTTCATTTTTCATGTTTTTCTCAAAAAATTCCGTGATTGTAGACAAACACATACAAATTTCTATTTTTCCAATTTTTTGCAAAAATTCAAAAACTGAAGTCTAACACCTTCAAAAATATCAATTATCCTTTTTTCTAAAAGAGTCCAAAATAGTTCTCTAAAATGAGCAAAATACTTCATTTTTCATGTTTTTCTCAAAAAACTCCGGGATTGAAGACTAACACATACAAATTTCTATTTTTTCTATTTTTTGCAAAAAATCAAAAAATGAAGTCTAACACCTGCAAAAATATCTATTATCATTTTTTCTAAAAAAGATCAAAATAGTTCTCTATAATGAGCAAAATACTTCATTTTTCCTGTTTTTCTCAAAAAACTCCGGGATTGAAGACTAACATATACAAATTTATATTTTTCCTATTTTTTGCAAAAAATAAAAAACTGAAGTCTAACACCTTAAAAAATATCAATTATCATTTTTTCTAAAAAAGACCAAAATAGTTCTCTAAAATGAGCAATATACTTCATTTTTCATGTTTTTCTCGAAAAACTCCGTGATTGAAGACTAACACATACAAATTTCTATTTTTCCTATTTTTTGCATTAAATCAAAAACTGAAGTCTAACACCTTCAAAAATATCAATTATCATTTTTTCTAAAAAAGACCAAATTAGTCTTCTAAAATGAGCAAAATACTTCATTTTTCCTGTTTTTCTCAAAAAATTCCGTGATTGAAGACTAACACATACAAATTTCTATTTTCCCAATTTTTTGCAAAAAATCAAAAACTGAAGTCTAACACCTTCAAAAATATCAATTATCATTTTTTCTAAAAAAGACCAAAATAGTTCTCTAAAATGAGCAATATACTTCATTTTTCATGTTTTTTCTCGAAAAACTCCGTGATTGAAGACTAACACATACAAATTTCTATTTTTCCTATTTTTTGCATTAAATAAAAAACTGAAGTCTAACACCTTCAAAAATATCAATTATCATTTTTTATAAAAATGACCAAAATATTTCTCTAAAATGAGCAAAATACTTCATTTTTTATGATATTCTCAAAAAATTCCGTGATTGAAGACTAACACATACAAATTTCAATTTTCCAATTTTTTTTCAAAAAATCAAAAACTGAAGTCTAACAACTTCAAAAATATCAATTATCATTTTTTCTAAAAAAGACCAAAATAGTTCTCTAAAATGAGCAAAATACTTCATTTTTCATGTTTATCTCAAAAAATTCAAGGATTGAAGACTAACACATACAAATTTCTATTTTTCCAATTTTTTGCATCAAATCAAAAACTGAAGTCTAACACCTTCAAAAATATCAATTATCATTTTTTCTAAAAAAGACAAAAATAGTTCTCTAAAATAAGCAAAATACTTCATTATTCATGTTTTTCTCCATAAATTCCGTGATTGAAGACTAACACATACAAATTTCTATTTTCCCAATTTTTTGCAAAAAATCAAAAACTGAAGTCTAACACCTTCAAAAATATCAATTATCATTTTTTCTAAAAAAGACCAAAATAGTTCTCTAAAATGAGCAAAATACTTCATTTTTCATGATTTTCTCAATAAATTCCGTGATTGAAGACTAACACATACAAATTTCAATTTTTCCAATTTTTTGCAAAAAATAAAAAACTGAAGTCTAACACCTTCAAAAATATCAATTATCATTTTTTCTGATAAAGACCAAAATAGTTCTCTAAAATAAGCAAAATACTTCATTTTTCATGTTTTTCTCAAAAAATTCCGTGATTGAAGACAAACACATACAAATTTCTATTTTTCCAATTTTTTGCAAAAATTCAAAAACTGAAGTCTAACACCTTCAAAAATATCAATTATCATTTTTTCTAAAAGAGTCCAAAATAGTTCTCTAAAATGAGCAAAATACTTCATTTTTCATGTTTTTCTCAAAAAACTCCGGGATTGAAGACTAACACATACAAATTTCTATTTTTTCTATTTTTTGCAAAAAATCAAAAAATGAAGTCTAACACCTGCAAAAATATCAATTATCATTTTTTCTAAAAAAGATCAAAATAGTTCTCTATAATGAGCAAAATACTTCATTTTTCCTGTTTTTCTCAAAAAACTCCGGGATTGAAGACTAACATATTCAAATTTCTATTTTTCCTATTTTTTGCAAAAAATAAAAAACTGAAGTCTAACACCTTAAAAAATATCAATTATCATTTTTTCTAAAAAAGACCAAAATAGTTCTCTAAAATGAGCAAAATACTTCATTTTTCATGTTTTTCTCAATAAATTCCGTGATTGAAGACTAACACATACAAATTTCTATTTTCCCAATTTTTTGCAAAAAATCAAAAACTGAAGTCTAACACACCTTCAAAAATATCAATTATCATTTTTTCTAAAAAAGACCAAAATAGTTCTCTAAAATGAGCAATATACTTCATTTTTCATGTTTTTTTCTCGAAAAACTCCGTGAATGAAGACTAACACATACAAATTTCTATTTTTCCTATTTTTTGCATTAAATAAAAAACTGAAGTCTAACACCTTCAAAAATATCAATTATCATTTTTTATAAAAATGACCAAAATAGTTCTCTAAAATGAGCAAAATACTTCATTTTTTATGATATTCTCAAAAAATTCCGTGATTGAAGACTAACACATACAAATTTCAATTTTCCCATTTTTTTGCAAAAAATCAAAAACTGAAGTCTAACAACTTCAAAAATATCAATTATCATTTTTTCTAAAAAAGACCAAAATAGTTCTCTAAAATTAGCAAAATACTTCATTTTTCATGTTTATCTCAAAAAATTCAAGGATTGAAGACTAACACATACAAATTTCTATTTTTCCAATTTTTTGCATCAAATCAAAAACTGAAGTCTAACAACTTCAAAAATATCAATTATCATTTTTTCTAAAAAAGACAAAAATAGTTCTCTAAAATAAGCAAAATACTTTATTATTCATGTTTTTCTCCATAAATTCCGTGATTGAAGACTAACACATACAAATTTCTATTTTCCAAATTTTTTGCAAAAAATCAAAAACTGAAGTCTAACACCTTCAAAAATATCAATTATCATTTTTTCTAAAAGAGTCCAAAATAGTTCTCTAAAATGAGCAAAATACTTCATTTTTCATGTTTTTCTCAAAAAACTCCGGGATTGAAGACTAACACATACAAATTTCTATTTTTCCTATTTTTTGCAAAAAATAAAAAGCTGAAGTCTAACACCTTCACAAATATCAATTATCATTTTTTCTGAAAAAGACCAAAATAGTTATATAAAATGAGCAAAATACTTCATTTTTCATGTTTTTCTCAATAAATTCCGTGATTGAAGACTAACACATACAAATTTATATTTTCCAAATTTTTTTCAAAAAATCAAAAACTGAATTTTAACACCTTCAAAAATATCAATTATCATTTTTTCTAAAAAAGACCAAAATAGTTCTCTAAAATGAGCAAAATACTTCATTTTTCATGATTTTCTCAAAATATTCCGTGATTGAAGACTAACACATACAAATTTCTATTTTTCTGATTTTTTGCAAAAAATAAAAAACAGAAGTCTAACACCTTCAAAAATATCAATTATCATTTTTTCTAAAAAAGACCAAAATAGTTCTCTAAAATGAGCAAAATACTTCATTTTTCATGTTTTTCTCAAAAAACTCCGGGATTGAAGACTAACACATACAAATTTCTATTTTTCCTATTTTGTGCATAAAATAAAAAAACCGAAGTCTAACACCTTCAAAAATATCAATTATCATTTTTTCTAAAAAAGACAAAAATAGTTCTCTAAAATGAGCAAAATTGTTCATTTTTCATGTTTTTCTCAATAAATTCCGTGATTGAAGACTAACACATACAAATTTCTATTTTCCCAATTTTTTTCAAAAAATCAAAAACTGAATATTAACACCTTCAAAAATATCAATTATCATTTTTTCTAAAAAAGACCAAAATAGTTCTCTAAAATGAGCAAAATACTTCATTTTTCATGATTTTCTCAAAATATTCCGTGATTGAAGACTAACACATACAAATTTCAATTTTTCCAATTTTTTGCAAAAAATAAAAAACTGAAGTCTAACACCTTCAATAATATCAATTGTCATTTTTTCTGAAAAAGACCAAAATAGTTCTCTAAAATGAGTAAAATACTTCATTTTTCATGTTTTTCTCAAAAAACTCCGGGATTGAAGACTAACACATACAAATTTCTATTTTTCCTATTTTTTGCAAAAAATCAAAAACTGAAGTCTAACACCTTCAAAAATATCAATTATCATTTTTTCTAAAAAAGACAAAAATAGTCTTCTAAAATGAGCAAAATACTTCATTTTTCATGTTTTCTCAATAAATTCCATGATTGAAGACTAACACATACAAATTTCTATTTTCCCAATTTTTTGCAAAAAATCAAAAACTGAATTTTAACACCTTCAAAAATATCAATTATCATTTTTTCTAAAAAAGACCAAAATAGTTCTCTAAAATGAGCAAAATACTTCATTTTTCATGATTTTCTTAAAAAATTCCGCGATTCAAGACTAACACATACAAATTTCTATTTTTCCTATTTTTTTGCAAAAAATAAAAAGCTGAAGTCTAACACCTTCACAAATATCAATTATCATTTTTTCTGAAAAAGACCAAAATAGTTATCTAAAATGAGCAAAATACATCATTTTTCATGTTTTTCTCAAAAAACTCCGGGATTGAAGACTAACACATACAAATTTCTATTTTTCTAATTTTTTGCATAAAATCAAAAACTGAAGTCTAACACCTTCAAAAATATCAATTATCATTTTTTCTAAAAAAGACCAAAATAGTTCTCTAAAATGAGCAAAATACTTCATTATTCATGTTTTTCTCAAAAAATTCCGTGATTGAAGACTAACACATACAAATTTCTATTTTCCCAATTTTTTGCAAAAAATCAAAAACTGAAGTCTAACACCTTCAAAAATATCAATTATCATTTTTTCTAAAAAAGACCAAAATAGTTCTCTAAAATGAGCAATATACTTCATTTTTCATGTTTTTTCTCGAAAAACTCCGTGATTGAAGACTAACACATACAAATTTCTATTTTTCCTATTTTTTGCATTAAATAAAAAACTGAAGTCTAACACCTTCAAAAATATCAATTATCATTTTTTATAAAAATGACCAAAATAGTTCTCTAAAATGAGCAAAATACTTCATTTTTTATGATATTCTCAAAAAATTCCGTGATTGAAGACTAACACATACAAATTTCAATTTTCCAATTTTTTTTCAAAAAATCAAAAACTGAAGTCTAACAACTTCAAAAATATCAATTATCATTTTTTCTAAAAAAGACCAAAATAGTTCTCTAAAATGAGCAAAATACTTCATTTTTCATGTTTATCTCAAAAAATTCAAGGATTGAAGACTAACACATACAAATTTCTATTTTTCCAATTTTTTGCATCAAATCAAAAACTGAAGTCTAACACCTTCAAAAATATCAATTATCATTTTTTCTAAAAAAGACAAAAATAGTTCTCTAAAATAAGCAAAATACTTCATTATTCATGTTTTTCTCCATAAATTCCGTGATTGAAGACTAACACATACAAATTTCTATTTTCCCAATTTTTTGCAAAAAATCAAAAACTGAAGTCTAACACCTTCAAAAATATCAATTATCATTTTTTCTAAAAAAGACCAAAATAGTTCTCTAAAATGAGCAAAATACTTCATTTTTCATGATTTTCTCAATAAATTCCGTGATTGAAGACTAACACATACAAATTTCAATTTTTCCAATTTTTTGCAAAAAATAAAAAACTGAAGTCTAACACCTTCAAAAATATCAATTATCATTTTTTCTGATAAAGACCAAAATAGTTCTCTAAAATAAGCAAAATACTTCATTTTTCATGTTTTTCTCAAAAAATTCCGTGATTGAAGACAAACACATACAAATTTCTATTTTTCCAATTTTTTGCAAAAATTCAAAAACTGAAGTCTAACACCTTCAAAAATATCAATTATCATTTTTTCTAAAAGAGTCCAAAATAGTTCTCTAAAATGAGCAAAATACTTCATTTTTCATGTTTTTCTCAAAAAACTCCGGGATTGAAGACTAACACATACAAATTTCTATTTTTTCTATTTTTTGCAAAAAATCAAAAAATGAAGTCTAACACCTACAAAAATATCAATTATCATTTTTTCAAAAAAAGATCAAAATAGTTTCTCTATAATGAGCAAAATACTTCATTTTTCCTGTTTTTCTCAAAAAACTCCGGGATTGAAGACTAACATATTCAAATTTCTATTTTTCCTATTTTTTGCAAAAAATAAAAAACTGAAGTCTAACACCTTAAAAAATATCTATTATCATTTTTTCTAAAAAAGACCAAAATAGTTCTCTAAAATGAGCAAAATACTTCATTTTTCATGTTTTTCTCAATAAATTCCGTGATTGAAGACTAACACATACAAATTTCTATTTTCCCAATTTTTTGCAAAAAATCAAAAACTGAAGTCTAACACACCTTCAAAAATATCAATTATCATTTTTTCTAAAAAAGACCAAAATAGTTCTCTAAAATGAGCAATATACTTCATTTTTCATGTTTTTTCTCGAAAAACTCCGTGATTGAAGACTAACACATACAAATTTCTATTTTTCATATTTTTTGCATTAAACAAAAAACTGAAGTCTAACACCTTCAAAAATATCAATTATCATTTTTTATAAAAATGACCAAAATAGTTCTCTAAAATGAGCAAAATACTTCATTTTTTATGATATTCTCAAAAAATTCCGTGATTGAAGACTAACACATACAAATTTCAATTTTCCCATTTTTTTGCAAAAAATCAAAAATTGAAGTCTAACAACTTCAAAAATATCAATTATCATTTTTTCTAAAAAAGACGAAAATAGTTCTCTAAAATTAGCAAAATACTTCATTTTTCATGTTTATCTCAAAAAATTCAAGGATTGAAGACTAACACATACAAATTTCTATTTTTCCAATTTTTTGCATCAAATCAAAAACTGAAGTCTAACACCTTCAAAAATATCAATTATCATTTTTTCTAAAAAAGACAAAAATAGTTCTCTAAAATAAGCAAAATACTTCATTATTCATGTTTTTCTCCATAAATTCCGTGATTGAAGACTAACACATACAAATTTCTATTTTCCCAATTTTTTGCAAAAAATCAAAAACTGAAGTCTAACACCTTCAAAAATATCAATTATCATTTTTTCTAAAAAAGACCAAAATAGTTCTCTAAAATGAGCAAAATACTTCATTTTTCATGATTTTCTCAATAAATTCCGTGATTGAAGACTAACACATACAAATTTCAATTTTTCCAATTTTTTGCAAAAAATAAAAAACTCAAGTCTAACACCTTCAAAAATATCAATTATCATTTTTTCTGATAAAGACCAAAATAGTTCTCTAAAATAAGCAAAATACTTCATTTTTCATGTTTTTCTCAAAAAATTCCGTGATTGTAGACAAACACATACAAATTTCTATTTTTCCAATTTTTTGCAAAAATTCAAAAACTGAAGTCTAACACCTTCAAAAATATCAATTATCATTTTTTCTAAAAGAGTCCAAAATAGTTCTCTAAAATGAGCAAAATACTTCATTTTTCATGTTTTTCTAAAAAAACTCCGGGATTGAAGACTAACACATACAAATTTCTATTTTTTCTATTTTTTGCAAAAAATCAAAAAATGAAGCCTAACACCTGCAAAAATATCTATTATCATTTTTTCTAAAAAAGATCAAAATAGTTCTCTATAATGAGCAAAATACTTCATTTTTACTGTTTTTCTCAAAAAACTCCGGGATTGAAGACTAACATATACAAATTTATATTTTTCCTATTTTTTGCAAAAAATAAAAAACTGAAGTCTAACACCTTAAAAAATATCAATTATCATTTTTTCTAAAAAAGACCAATATAGTTCTCTAAAATGAGCAATATACTTCATTTTTCATGTTTTTCTCGAAAAACTCCGTGATTGAAGACTAACACATACAAATTTCTATTTTTCCTATTTTTTGCATTAAATCAAAAACTGAAGTCTAACACCTTCAAAAATATCAATTATCATTTTTTCTAAAAAAGACCAAATTAGTCTTCTAAAATGAGCAAAATACTTCATTTTTCCTGTTTTTCTCAAAAAATTCCGTGATTGAAGACTAACACATACAAATTTCTATTTTCCCAATTTTTTGCAAAAAATCAAAAACTGAAGTCTAACACCTTCAAAAATATCAATTATCATTTTTTCTAAAAAAGACCAAAATAGTTCTCTAAAATGAGCAATATACTTCATTTTTCATGTTTTTTCTCGAAAAACTCCGTGATTGAAGACTAACACATACAAATTTCTATTTTTCCTATTTTTTGCATTAAATAAAAAACTGAAGTCTAACACCTTCAAAAATATCAATTATCATTTTTTATAAAAATGACCAAAATAGTTCTCTAAAATGAGCAAAATACTTCATTTTTTATGATATTCTCAAAAAATTCCGTGATTGAAGACTAACACATACAAATTTCAATTTTCCAATTTTTTTTCAAAAAATCAAAAACTGAAGTCTAACAACTTCAAAAATATCAATTATCATTTTTTCTAAAAAAGACCAAAATAGTTCTCTAAAATGAGCAAAATACTTCATTTTTCATGTTTATCTCAAAAAATTCAAGGATTGAAGACTAACACATACAAATTTCTATTTTTCCAATTTTTTGCATCAAATCAAAAACTGAAGTCTAACACCTTCAAAAATATCAATTATCATTTTTTCTAAAAAAGACAAAAATAGTTCTCTAAAATAAGCAAAATACTTCATTATTCATGTTTTTCTCCATAAATTCCGTGATTGAAGACTAACACATACAAATTTCTATTTTCCCAATTTTTTGCAAAAAATCAAAAACTGAAGTCTAACACCTTCAAAAATATCAATTATCATTTTTTCTAAAAAAGACCAAAATAGTTCTCTAAAATGAGCAAAATACTTCATTTTTCATGATTTTCTCAATAAATTCCGTGATTGAAGACTAACACATACAAATTTCAATTTTTCCAATTTTTTGCAAAAAATAAAAAACTGAAGTCTAACACCTTCAAAAATATCAATTATCATTTTTTCTGATAAAGACCAAAATAGTTCTCTAAAATAAGCAAAATACTTCATTTTTCATGTTTTTCTCAAAAAATTCCGTGATTGAAGACAAACACATACAAATTTCTATTTTTCCAATTTTTTGCAAAAATTCAAAAACTGAAGTCTAACACCTTCAAAAATATCAATTATCATTTTTTCTAAAAGAGTCCAAAATAGTTCTCTAAAATGAGCAAAATACTTCATTTTTCATGTTTTTCTCAAAAAACTCCGGGATTGAAGACTAACACATACAAATTTCTATTTTTTCTATTTTTTGCAAAAAATCAAAAAATGAAGTCTAACACCTGCAAAAATATCAATTATCATTTTTTCTAAAAAAGATCAAAATAGTTCTCTATAATGAGCAAAATACTTAATTTTTCCTGTTTTTCTCAAAAAACTCCGGGATTGAAGACTAACATATTCAAATTTCTATTTTTCCTATTTTTTGCAAAAAATAAAAAACTGAAGTCTAACACCTTAAAAAATATCAATTATCATTTTTTCTAAAAAAGACCAAAATAGTTCTCTAAAATGAGCAAAATACTTCATTTTTCATGTTTTTCTCAATAAATTCCGTGATTGAAGACTAACACATACAAATTTCTATTTTCCCAATTTTTTGCAAAAAATCAAAAACTGAAGTCTAACACACCTTCAAAAATATCAATTATCATTTTTTCTAAAAAAGACCAAAATAGTTCTCTAAAATGAGCAATATACTTCATTTTTCATGTTTTTTTCTCGAAAAACTCCGTGATTGAAGACTAACACATACAAATTTCTATTTTTCCTATTTTTTGCATTAAATAAAAAACTGAAGTCTAACACCTTCAAAAATATCAATTATCATTTTTTATAAAAATGACCAAAATAGTTCTCTAAAATGAGCAAAATACTTCATTTTTTATGATATTCTCAAAAAATTCCGTGATTGAAGACTAACACATACAAATTTCAATTTTCCCATTTTTTTGCAAAAAATCAAAAACTGAAGTCTAACAACTTCAAAAATATCAATTATCATTTTTTCTAAAAAAGACCAAAATAGTTCTCTAAAATTAGCAAAATACTTCATTTTTCATGTTTATCTCAAAAAATTCAAGGATTGAAGACTAACACATACAAATTTCTATTTTTCCAATTTTTTGCATCAAATCAAAAACTGAAGTCTAACAACTTCAAAAATATCAATTATCATTTTTTCTAAAAAAGACAAAAATAGTTCTCTAAAATAAGCAAAATACTTCATTATTCATGTTTTTCTCCATAAATTCCGTGATTGAAGACTAACACATACAAATTTCTATTTTCCAAATTTTTTGCAAAAAATCAAAAACTGAAGTCTAACACCTTCAAAAATATCAATTATCATTTTTTCTAAAAGAGTCCAAAATAGTTCTCTAAAATGAGCAAAATACTTCATTTTTCATGTTTTTCTCAAAAAACTCCGGGATTGAAGACTAACACATACAAATTTCTATTTTTCCTATTTTTTGCAAAAAATAAAAAGCTGAAGTCTAACACCTTCACAAATATCAATTATCATTTTTTCTGAAAAAGACCAAAATAGTTATCTAAAATGAGCAAAATACTTCATTTTTCATGTTTTTCTCAATAAATTCCGTGATTGAAGACTAACACATACAAATTTTTATTTTTCCAATTTTTTGCAAAAAATCAAAAACTGAAGTCTAACACCTTCAAAAATATCAATTATCATTTTTTCTAAAAAAGACCAAAATAGTTCTCTAAAATGAGCAAAATACTTCATTTTTCATGTTTTTCTAGAAAAACTCCGGGATTGAAGACTAACACATACAAATTTCTATTTTAACTATTTTTTGCATAAAATAAAAAACTGAAGTCTAACACCTTCAAAAATATCAATATTCATTTTTTCTAAAAAAGACAAAAATAGTCTTCTAAAATGAGCAAAATACTTCATTTTTCATGTTTTCTCAATAAATTCCATGATTGAAGACTAACACATACAAATTTCTATTTTCCCAATGTTTTGCAAAAAATCAAAAACTGAATTTTTACACCTTCAAAAATATCAATTATCATTTTTTCTAAAAAAGACCAAAATAGTTCTCTAAAATGAGCAAAATACTTCATTTTTCATGATTTTCTCAAAAAATTCCGTGATTGAAGACTAACACATACAAATTTCTATTTTTCCTATTTTTTGCAAAAAATAAAAAGCTGAAGTCTAACACCTTCACAAATATCAATTATCATTTTTTCTGAAAAAGACCAAAATAGTTATCTAAAATGAGCAAAATACTTCATTTTTCATGGTTTTCTCAATAAATTCCGTGATTGAAGACTAACACATACAAATTTCTATTTTCCCAATTTTTTTCAAAAAATCAAAAACTGAATTTTAACACCTTCAAAAATATCAATTATCATTTTTTCTAAAAAAGACCAAAATAGTTCTCTAAAATGAGCAAAATACTTCATTTTTCAAGATTTTCTCAAAATATTCCGTGATTGAAGACTAACACATACAAATTTCAATTTTTCCAATTTTTTGCAAAAAATAAAAAACTGAAGTCTAACACCTTCAATAATATCAATTGTCATTTTTTCTGAAAAAGACCAAAATAGTTCTCTAAAATGAGTAAAATACTTCATTTTTCATGTTTTTCTCAAAAAACTCCGGGATTGAAGACTAACACATACAAATTTCTATTTTTCCTATTTTTTGCATAAAATCAAACACTGAAGTCTAACACCTTCAAAAATATCCATTATCATTTTTTCTAAAAAGGACCAAAATAGTTCTCTAAAATGAGCAAAATACTTCATTTTTCATGTTTTTCTCAAAAAACTCCGTGATTGAAGACTAACACATACAAATTTCTATTTTTCCAATTTTTTGCAAAAAATCAAAAACTGAAGTCTAACACCTTCAAAAATATCAATTATCATTTTTTCTAAAAAAGACCAAAATAGGTCTCTAAAATGAGCAAAATACTTCATTTTTCATGTTTTTCTAGAAAAACTACGGTATTGAAGACTAACACATACAAATTTCTATTTTAACTATTTTTTGCATAAAATCAAAAACTGAAGTCTAACACCTTCAAAAATATCAATAATCATTTTTTCTAAAAAAGACAAAAATAGTCTTCTAAAATGAGCAAAATACTTCATTTTTCATGTTTTCTCAATAAATTCCATGATTGAAGACTAACACATACAAATTTCTATTTTCCCAATTTTTTGCAAAAAATCAAAAACTGAATTTTAACACCTTCAAAAATATCAATTATCATTTTTTCTAAAAAAGACCAAAATAGTTCTCTAAAATGAGCAAAATACTTCATTTTTCATGATTTTCTCAAAAAATTCCGTGATTGAAGACTAACACATACAAATTTCTATTTTTCCTATTTTTTGCAAAAAATAAAAAGCTAAAGTCTAACACCTTCACAAATATCAATTATCATTTTTTCTGAAAAAGACCAAAATAGTTATCTAAAATGAGCAAAATACTTTATTTTTCATGTTTTTCTCAATAAATTCCGTGATTGAAGACTAACACATACAAATTTATATTTTCCAAATTTTTTTCAAAAAATCAAAAACTGAATTTAACACCTTCAAAAATATCAATTATTATTTTTTCTAAAAAAGACCAAAATAGTTCTCTAAAATGAGCAAAATACTTCATTTTTCATGATTTTCTCAAAATCTTCCGTGATTGAAGACTAACACATACAAATTTCTATTTTTCTGATTTTTTGCAAAAAATAAAAAACAGAAGTCTAACACCTTCAAAAATATCAATTATCATTTTTTCTAAAAAAGACCAAAATAGTTCTCTAAAATGAGCAAAATACTTCATTTTTCATGTTTTTCTCAAAATATTCCGTGATTGAAGACTAACACATACAAATTTCTATTTTTCTGATTTTTTGCATAAAATCAAAAACTGAAGTCTTACACCTTCAAAAATATCAATATTCATTTTTTCTAAAAAAGACAAAAATAGTCTTCTAAAATGAGCAAAATACTTCATTTTTCATGTTTTCTCAATAAATTCCATGATTGAAGACTAACACATACAAATTTCTATTTTCCTAATTTTTTGCAAAAAATCAAAAACTGAATTTTAACACCTTCAAAAATATCAATAATCATTTTTTCTAAAAAAGACCAAAATAGTTCTCTAAAATGAGCAAAATACTTCATTTTTCATGATTTTCTCAAAAAATTCCGTGATTGAAGACTAACACATACAAATTTCTATTTTTCCTATTTTTTGCAAAAAATAAAAAGCTGAAGTCTAACACCTTCACAAATATCAATTATCATTTTTTCTGAAAAAGACCAAAATAGTTATCTAAAATGAGCAAAATACTTCATTTTTCATGTTTTTCTCAATAAATTCCGTGATTGAAGACTAACACATACAAATTTTTATTTTTCCAATTTTTTGCAAAAAATCAAAAACTGAAGTCTAACACCTTCAAAAATATCAATTATCATTTTTTCTAAAAAAGACCAAAATAGTTCTCTAAAATGAGCAAAATACTTCATTTTTCATGTTTTTCTAGAAAAACTCCGGGATTGAAGACTAACACATACAAATTTCTATTTTAACTATTTTTTGCATAAAATCAAAAACTGAAGTCTAACACCTTCAAAAATATCAATATTCATTTTTTCTAAAAAAGACAAAAATAGTCTTCTAAAATGAGCAAAATACTTCATTTTTCATGTTTTCTCAATAAATTCCATGATTGAAGACTAACACATACAAATTTCTATTTTCCCAATGTTTTTCAAAAAATCAAAAACTGAATTTTTACACCTTCAAAAATATCAATTATCATTTTTTCTAAAAAAGGCCAAAATAGTTCTCTAAAATGAGCAAAATACTTCATTTTTCATGATTTTCTCAAAAAATTCCGTGATTGAAGACTAACACATACAAATTTCTATTTTTCCTATTTTTTGCAAAAAATAAAAAGCTGAAGTCTAACACCTTCACAAATATCAATTATCATTTTTTCTGAAAAAGACCAAAATAGTTATCTAAAATGAGCAAAATACTTCATTTTTCATGTTTTTCTCAATAAATTCCGTGATTGAAGACTAACACATACAAATTTCTATTTTCCCAATTTTTTTCAAAAAATCAAAAACTGAATTTTAACACCTTCAAAAATATCAATTATCATTTTTTCTAAAAAAGACCAAAATAGTTCTCTAAAATGAGCAAAATACTTCATTTTTCATGATTTTCTCAAAATATTCCGTGATTGAAGACTAACACATACAAATTTCAATTTTTCCAATTTTTTGCAAAAAATAAAAAACTGAAGTCTAACACCTTCAATAATATCAATTGTCATTTTTTCTGAAAAAGACCAAAATAGTTCTCTAAAATGAGTAAAATACTTCATTTTTCATGTTTTTCTCAAAAAAGTCCGGGATTGAAGACTAACACATACAAATTTCTATTTTTCCTATTTTTTGCATAAAATCAAACACCGAAGTCTAACACCTTCAAAAATATCCATTATCATTTTTTCTAAAAAGGACCAAAATAGTTCTCTAAAATGAGCAAAATACTTCATTTTTCATGTTTTTCTCAAAAAACTCCGTGATTGAAGACTAACACATACAAATTTCTATTTTTCCAATTTTTTGCAAAAAATCAAAAACTGAAGTCTAACACCTTCAAAAATATCAATTATCATTTTTTCTAAAAAAGACCAAAATAGGTCTCTAAAATGAGCAAAATACTTCATTTTTCATGTTTTTCTAGAAAAACTCCGGTATTGAAGACTAACACATACAAATTTCTATTTTAACTATTTTTTGCATAAAATCAAAAACTGAAGTCTAACACCATCAAAAATATCAATAATCATTTTTTCTAAAAAAGACAAAAATAGTCTTCTAAAATGAGCAAAATACTTCATTTTTCATGTTTTCTCAATAAATTCCATGATTGAAGACTAACACATACAAATTTCTATTTTCCCAATTTTTTGCAAAAAATCAAAAACTGAATTTTAACACCTTCAAAAATATCAATTATCATTTTTTCTAAAAAAGACCAAAATAGTTCTCTAAAATGAGCAAAATACTTCATTTTTCATGATTTTCTCAAAAAATTCCGTGATTGAAGACTAACACATACAAATTTCTATTTTTCCTATTTTTTGCAAAAAATAAAAAGCTAAAGTCTAACACCTTCACAAATATCAATTATCATTTTTTCTGAAAAAGACCAAAATAGTTATCTAAAATGAGCAAAATACTTCATTTTTCATGTTTTTCTCAATAAATTCCGTGATTGAAGACTAACACATACAAATTTATATTTTCCAAATTTTTTTCAAAAAATCAAAAACTGAATTTAACACCTTCAAAAATATCAATTATTATTTTTTCTAAAAAAGACCAAAATAGTTCTCTAAAATGAGCAAAATACTTCATTTTTCATGATTTTCTCAAAATCTTCCGTGATTGAAGACTAACACATACAAATTTCTATTTTTCTGATTTTTTGCAAAAAATAAAAAACAGAAGTCTAACACCTTCAAAAATATCAATTATCATTTTTTCTAAAAAAGACCAAAATAGTTCTCTAAAATGAGCAAAATACTTCATTTTTCATGTTTTTCTCAAAATATTCCGTGATTGAAGACTAACACATACAAATTTCTATTTTTCTGATTTTTTGCATAAAATCAAAAACTGAAGTCTAACACCTTCAAAAATATCAATATTCATTTTTTCTAAAAAAGACAAAAATAGTCTTCTAAAATGAGCAAAATACTTCATTTTTCATGTTTTCTCAATAAATTCCATGATTGAAGACTAACACATACAAATTTCTATTTTCCCAATTTTTTGCAAAAAATCAAAAACTGAATTTTAACACCTTCAAAAATATCAATTATCATTTTTTCTAAAAAAGACCAAAATAGTTCTCTAAAATGAGCAAAATACTTCATTTTTCATGATTTTCTCAAAAAATTCCGTGATTGAAGACTAACACATACAAATTTCTATTTTTCCTATTTTTTGCAAAAAATAAAAAGCTAAAGTCTAACACCTTCACAAATATCAATTATCATTTTTTCTGAAAAAGACCAAAATAGTTATCTAAAATGAGCAAAATACTTCATTTTTCATGTTTTTCTCAATAAATTCCGTGATTGAAGACTAACACATACAAATTTATATTTTCCAAATTTTTTTCAAAAAATCAAAAACTGAATTTAACACCTTCAAAAATATCAATTATTATTTTTTCTAAAAAAGACCAAAATAGTTCTCTAAAATGAGCAAAATACTTCATTTTTCATGATTTTCTCAAAATCTTCCGTGATTGAAGACTAACACATACAAATTTCTATTTTTCTGATTTTTTGCAAAAAATAAAAAACAGAAGTCTAACACCTTCAAAAATATCAATTATCATTTTTTCTAAAAAAGACCAAAATAGTTCTCTAAAATGAGCAATATACTTCATTTTTCATGTTTTTTCTCGAAAAACTCCGTGATTGAAGACTAACACATACAAATTTCTATTTTTCCTATTTTTTGCATTAAATAAAAAACTGAAGTCTAACACCTTCAAAAATATCAATTATCATTTTTTATAAAAATGACCAAAATAGTTCTCTAAAATGAGCAAAATACTTCATTTTTTATGATATTCTCAAAAAATTCCGTGATTGAAGACTAACACATACAAATTTCAATTTTCCAATTTTTTTTCAAAAAATCAAAAACTGAAGTCTAACAACTTCAAAAATATCAATTATCATTTTTTCTAAAAAATACCAAAATAGTTCTCTAAAATGAGCAAAATACTTCATTTTTCATGTTTATCTCAAAAAATTCAAGGATTGAAGACTAACACATACAAATTTCTATTTTTCCAATTTTTTGCATCAAATCAAAAACTGAAGTCTAACACCTTCAAAAATATCAATTATCATTTTTTCTAAAAAAGACAAAAATAGTTCTCTAAAATAAGCAAAATACTTCATTATTCATGTTTTTCTCCATAAATTCCGTGATTGAAGACTAACACATACAAATTTCTATTTTCCCAATTTTTTGCAAAAAATCAAAAACTGAAGTCTAACACCTTCAAAAATATCAATTATCATTTTTTCTAAAAAAGACCAAAATAGTTCTCTAAAATGAGCAAAATACTTCATTTTTCATGATTTTCTCAATAAATTCCGTGATTGAAGACTAACACATACAAATTTCAATTTTTCCAATTTTTTGCAAAAAATAAAAAACTGAAGTCTAACACCTTCAAAAATATCAATTATCATTTTTTCTGATAAAGACCAAAATAGTTCTCTAAAATAAGCAAAATACTTCATTTTTCATGTTTTTCTCAAAAAATTCCGTGATTGAAGACAAACACATACAAATTTCTATTTTTCCAATTTTTTGCAAAAATTCAAAAACTGAAGTCTAACACCTTCAAAAATATCAATTATCATTTTTTCTAAAAGAGTCCAAAATAGTTCTCTAAAATGAGCAAAATACTTCATTTTTCATGTTTTTCTCAAAAAACTCCGGGATTGAAGACTAACACATACAAATTTCTATTTTTTCTATTTTTTGCAAAAAACCAAAAAATGAAGTCTAACACCTGCAAAAATATCAATTATCATTTTTTCTAAAAAAGATCAAAATAGTTCTCTATAATGAGCAAAATACTTCATTTTTCCTGTTTTTCTCAAAAAACTCCGGGATTGAAGACTAACATATTCAAATTTCTATTTTTCCTATTTTTTGCAAAAAATAAAAAACTGAAGTCTAACACCTTAAAAAATATCAATTATCATTTTTTCTAAAAAAGACCAAAATAGTTCTCTAAAATGAGCAAAATACTTCATTTTTCATGTTTTTCTCAATAAATTCCGTGATTGAAGACTAACACATACAAATTTCTATTTTCCCAATTTTTTGCAAAAAATCAAAAACTGAAATCTAACACACCTTCAAAAATATCAATTATCATTTTTTCTAAAAAAGACCAAAATAGTTCTCTAAAATGAGCAATATACTTCATTTTTCATGTTTTTTTCTCGAAAAACTCCGTGATTGAAGACTAACACATACAAATTTCTATTTTTCCTATTTTTTGCATTAAATAAAAAACTGAAGTCTAACACCTTCAAAAATATCAATTATCATTTTTTATAAAAATGACCAAAATAGTTCTCTAAAATGAGCAAAATACTTCATTTTTTATGATATTCACAAAAAATTCCGTGATTGAAGACTAACACATACAAATTTCAATTTTCCCATTTTTTTGCAAAAAATCAAACACTGAAGTCTAACAACTTCAAAAATATCAATTATCATTTTTTCTAAAAAAGACCAAAATAGTTCTCTAAAATTAGCAAAATACTTCATTTTTCATGTTTATCTCAAAAAATTCAAGGATTGAAGACTAACACATACAAATTTCTATTTTTCCAATTTTTTGCATCAAATCAAAAACTGAAGTCTAACAACTTCAAAAATATCAATTATCATTTTTTCTAAAAAAGACAAAAATAGTTCTCTAAAATAAGCAAAATACTTCATTATTCATGTTTTTCTCCATAAATTCCGTGATTGAAGACTAACACATACAAATTTCTATTTTCCAAATTTTTTGCAAAAAATCAAAAACTGAAGTCTAACACCTTCAAAAATATCAATTATCATTTTTTCTAAAAGAGTCCAAAATAGTTCTCTAAAATGAGCAAAATACTTCATTTTTCATGTTTTTCTCAAAAAACTCCGGGATTGAAGACTAACACATACAAATTTCTATTTTTCCTATTTTTTGCAAAAAATAAAAAGCTGAAGTCTAACACCTTCACAAATATCAATTATCATTTTTTCTGAAAAAGACCAAAATAGTTATCTAAAATGAGCAAAATACTTCATTTTTCATGTTTTTCTCAATAAATTCCGTGATTGAAGACTAACACATACAAATTTTTATTTTTCCAATTTTTTGCAAAAAATCAAAAACTGAAGTCTAACACCTTCAAAAATATCAATTATCATTTTTTCTAAAAAAGACCAAAATAGTTCTCTAAAATGAGCAAAATACTTCATTTTTCATGTTTTTCTAGAAAAACTCCGGGATTGAAGACTAACACATACAAATTTCTATTTTAACTATTTTTTGCATAAAATCAAAAACTGAAGTCTAACACCTTCAAAAATATCAATATTCATTTTTTCTAAAAAAGACAAAAATAGTCTTCTAAAATGAGCAAAATACTTCATTTTTCATGTTTTCTCAATAAATTCCATGATTGAAGACTAACACATACAAATTTCTATTTTCCCAATGTTTTGCAAAAAATCAAAAACTGAATTTTTACACCTTCAAAAATATCAATTATCATTTTTTCTAAAAAAGACCAAAATAGTTCTCTAAAATGAGCAAAATACTTCATTTTTCATGATTTTCTCAAAAAATTCCGTGATTGAAGACTAACACATACAAATTTCTATTTTTCCTATTTTTTGCAAAAAATAAAAAGCTGAAGTCTAACACCTTCACAAATATCAATTATCATTTTTTCTGAAAAAGACCAAAATAGTTATCTAAAATGAGCAAAATACTTCATTTTTCATGTTTTTCTCAATAAATTCCGTGATTGAAGACTAACACATACAAATTTCTATTTTCCCAATTTTTTTCAAAAAATCAAAAACTGAATTTTAACACCTTCAAAAATATCAATTATCATTTTTTCTAAAAAAGACCAAAATAGTTCTCTAAAATGAGCAAAATACTTCATTTTTCATGATTTTCTCAAAATATTCCGTGATTGAAGACTAACACATACAAATTTCAATTTTTCCAATTTTTTGCAAAAAATAAAAAACTGAAGTCTAACACCTTCAATAATATCAATTGTCATTTTTTCTGAAAAAGACCAAAATAGTTCTCTAAAATGAGTAAAATACTTCATTTTTCATGTTTTTCTCAAAAAACTCCGGGATTGAAGACTAACACATACAAATTTCTATTTTTCCTATTTTTTGCATAAAATCAAACACTGAAGTCTAACACCTTCAAAAATATCCATTATCATTTTTTCTAAAAAGGACCAAAATAGTTCTCTAAAATGAGCAAAATACTTCATTTTTCATGTTTTTCTCAAAAAACTCCGTGATTGAAGACTAACACATACAAATTTCTATTTTTCCAATTTTTTGCAAAAAATCAAAAACTGAAGTCTAACACCTTCAAAAATATCAATTATCATTTTTTCTAAAAAAGACCAAAATAGGTCTCTAAAATGAGCAAAATACTTCATTTTTCATGTTTTTCTAGAAAAACTACGGTATTGAAGACTAACACATACAAATTTCTATTTTAACTATTTTTTGCATAAAATCAAAAACTGAAGTCTAACACCTTCAAAAATATCAATAATCATTTTTTCTAAAAAAGACAAAAATAGTCTTCTAAAATGAGCAAAATACTTCATTTTTCATGTTTTCTCAATAAATTCCATGATTGAAGACTAACACATACAAATTTCTATTTTCCCAATTTTTTGCAAAAAATCAAAAACTGAATTTTAACACCTTCAAAAATATCAATTATCATTTTTTCTAAAAAAGACCAAAATAGTTCTCTAAAATGAGCAAAATACTTCATTTGTCATGATTTTCTCAAAAAATTCCGTGATTGAAGACTAACACATACAAATTTCTATTTTTCCTATTTTTTGCAAAAAATAAAAAGCTAAAGTCTAACACCTTCACAAATATCAATTATCATTTTTTCTGAAAAAGACAAAAATAGTTATCTAAAATGAGCAAAATACTTTATTTTTCATGTTTTTCTCAATAAATTCCGTGATTGAAGACTAACACATACAAATTTATATTTTCCAAATTTTTTTCAAAAAATCAAAAACTGAATTTAACACCTTCAAAAATATCAATTATTATTTTTTCTAAAAAAGACCAAAATAGTTCTCTAAAATGAGCAAAATACTTCATTTTTCATGATTTTCTCAAAATCTTCCGTGATTGAAGACTAACACATACAAATTTCTATTTTTCTGATTTTTTGCAAAAAATAAAAAACAGAAGTCTAACACCTTCAAAAATATCAATTATCATTTTTTCTAAAAAAGACCAAAATAGTTCTCTAAAATGAGCAAAATACTTCATTTTTCATGTTTTTCTCAAAATATTCCGTGATTGAAGACTAACACATACAAATTTCTATTCTTCTGATTTTTTGCATAAAATCAAAAACTGAAGTCTAACACCTTCAAAAATATCAATATTCATTTTTTCTAAAAAAGACAAAAATAGTCTTCTAAAATGAGCAAAATACTTCATTTTTCATGTTTTCTCAATAAATTCCATGATTGAAGACTAACACATACAAATTTCTATTTTCCTAATTTTTTGCAAAAAATCAAAAACTGAATTTTAACACCTTCAAAAATATCAATTATCATTTTTTCTAAAAAAGACCAAAATAGTTCTCTAAAATGAGCAAAATACTTCATTTTTCATGATTTTCTTAAAAAATTCCGTGATTGAAGACTATCACATACAAATTTCTATTTTTCCTATTTTTTGCAAAAAATAAAAAGCTGAAGTCTAACACCTTCAAAAATATCAATTATCATTTTTTCTGAAAAAGACCAAAATAGTTATCTAAAATGAGCAAAATACTTCATTTTTCATGTTTTTCTCAATAAATTCCGTGATTGAAGACTAACACATACAAATTTTTTTTTTTCCAATTTTTTGCAAAAAATCAAAAACTGAAGTCTAACACCTTCAAAAATATCAATTATCATTTTTTCTAAAAAAGACCAAAATAGTTCTCTAAAATGAGCAAAATACTTCATTTTTCATGTTTTTCTAGAAAAACTCCGGGATTGAAGACTAACACATACAAATTTCTATTTTAACTATTTTTTGCATAAAATCAAAAACTGAAGTCTAACACCTTCAAAAATATCAATATTCATTTTTTCTAAAAAAGACAAAAATAGTCTTCTAAAATGAGCAAAATACTTCATTTTTCATGTTTTCTCAATAAATTCCATGATTGAAGACTAACACATACAAATTTCTATTTTCCAAATGTTTTGCAAAAAATCAAAAACTGAATTTTTACACCTTCAAAAATATCAATTATCATTTTTTCTAAAAAAGGCCAAAATAGTTCTCTAAAATGAGCAAAATACTTCATTTTTCATGATTTTCTCAAAAAATTCCGTGATTGAAGACTAACACATACAAATTTCTATTTTTCCTATTTTTTGCAAAAAATAAAAAGCTGAAGTCTAACACCTTCACAAATATCAATTATCATTTTTTCTGAAAAAGACCAAAATAGTTATCTAAAATGAGCAAAATACTTCATTTTTCATGTTTTTCTCAATAAATTCCGTGATTGAAGACTAACACATACAAATTTCTATTTTCCCAATTTTTTTGAAAAAATCAAAAACTGAATTTTAACACCTTCAAAAATATCAATTATCATTTTTTCTAAAAAAGACCAAAATAGTTCTCTAAAATGAGCAAAATACTTCATTTTTCATGATTTTCTCAAAATATTCCGTGATTGAAGACTAACACATACAAATTTCAATTTTTCCAATTTTTTGCAAAAAATAAAAAACTGAAGTCTAACACCTTCAATAATATCAATTGTCATTTTTTCTGAATAAGACCAAAATAGTTCTCTAAAATGAGTAAAATACTTCATTTTTCATGTTTTTCTCAAAAAACTCCGGGATTGAAGACTAACACATACAAATTTCTATTTTTCCTATTTTTTGCATAAAATCAAACACTGAAGTCTAACACCTTCAAAAATATCCATTATCATTTTTTCTAAAAAGGACCAAAATAGTTCTCTAAAATGAGCAAAATACTTCATTTTTCATGTTTTTCTCAAAAAACTCCGTGATTGAAGACTAACACATACAAATTTCTATTTTTCCAATTTTTTGCAAAAAATCAAAAACTGAAGTCTAACACCTTCAAAAATATCAATTATCATTTTTTCCAAAAAAGACCAAAATAGGTCTCTAAAATGAGCAAAATACTTCATTTTTCATGTTTTTCTAGAAAAACTACGGTATTGAAGACTAACACATACAAATTTCTATTTTAACTATTTTTTGCATAAAATCAAAAACTGAAGTCTAACACCTTCAAAAATATCAATAATCATTTTTTCTAAAAAAGACAAAAATAGTCTTCTAAAATGAGCAAAATACTTCATTTTTCATGTTTTCTCAATAAATTCCATGATTGAAGACTAACACATACAAATTTCTATTTTCCCAATTTTTTGCAAAAAATCAAAAACTGAATTTTAACACCTTCAAAAATATCAATTATCATTTTTTCTAAAAAAGACCAAAATAGTTCTCTAAAATGAGCAAAATACTTCATTTTTCATGATTTTCTCAAAAAATTCCGTGATTGAAGACTAACACATACAAATTTCTATTTTTCCTATTTTTTGCAAAAAA
The DNA here is from genome assembly GCA_946800325.1 of Luzula sylvatica. Taxonomy (NCBI): domain Eukaryota; kingdom Viridiplantae; phylum Streptophyta; class Magnoliopsida; order Poales; family Juncaceae; genus Luzula; species Luzula sylvatica. The sequence continues at coordinate 66,354,332 of OX326959.1, read as the reverse complement.
TAAAAAGCTAAAGTCTAACACCTTCACAAATATCAATTATCATTTTTTCTGAAAAAGACCAAAATAGTTATCTAAAATGAGCAAAATACTTTATTTTTCATGTTTTTCTCAATAAATTCCGTGATTGAAGACTAACACATACAAATTTATATTTTCCAAATTTTTTTCAAAAAATCAAAAACTGAATTTAACACCTTCAAAAATATCAATTATTATTTTTTCTAAAAAAGACCAAAATAGTTCTCTAAAATGAGCAAAATACTTCATTTTTCATGATTTTCTCAAAATCTTCCGTGATTGAAGACTAACACATACAAATTTCTATTTTTCTGATTTTTTGCAAAAAATAAAAAACAGAAGTCTAACACCTTCAAAAATATCAATTATCATTTTTTCTAAAAAAGACCAAAATAGTTCTCTAAAATGAGCAAAATACTTCATTTTTCATGTTTTTCTCAAAATATTCCGTGATTGAAGACTAACACATACAAATTTCTATTTTTCTGATTTTTTGCATAAAATCAAAAACTGAAGTCTAACACCTTCAAAAATATCAATATTCATTTTTTCTAAAAAAGACAAAAATAGTCTTCTAAAATGAGCAAAATACTTCATTTTTCATGTTTTCTCAATAAATTCCATGATTGAAGACTAACACATACAAATTTCTATTTTCCTAATTTTTTGCAAAAAATCAAAAACTGAATTTTAACACCTTCAAAAATATCAATTATCATTTTTTCTAAAAAAGACCAAAATAGTTCTCTAAAATGAGCAAAATACTTCATTTTTCATGATTTTCTCAAAAAATTCCGTGATTGAAGACTAACACATACAAATTTCTATTTTTCCTATTTTTTGCAAAAAATAAAAAGCTGAAGTCTAACACCTTCACAAATATCAATTATCATTTTTTCTGAAAAAGGCCAAAATAGTTATCTAAAATGAGCAAAATACTTCATTTTTCATGTTTTTCTCAATAAATTCCGTGATTGAAGACTAACACATACAAATTTTTATTTTTCCAATTTTTTGCAAAAAATCAAAAACTGAAGTCTAACACCTTCAAAAATATCAATTATCATTTTTTCTAAAAAAGACCAAAATAGTTCTCTAAAATGAGCAAAATACTTCATTTTTCATGTTTTTCTAGAAAAACTCCGGGATTGAAGACTAACACATACAAATTTCTATTTTAACTATTTTTTGCATAAAATCAAAAACTGAAGTCTAACACCTTCAAAAATATCAATATTCATTTTTTCTAAAAAAGACAAAAATAGTCTTCTAAAATGAGCAAAATACTTCATTTTCATGTTTTCTCAATAAATTCCATGATTGAAGACTAACACATACAAATTTCTATTTTCCCAATGTTTTGCAAAAAATCAAAAACTGAATTTTTACACCTTCAAAAATATCAATTATCATTTTTTCTAAAAAAGGCCAAAATAGTTCTCTAAAATGAGCAAAATACTTCATTTTTCATGATTTTCTCAAAAAATTCCGTGATTGAAGACTAACACATACAAATTTCTATTTTTCCTATTTTTTGCAAAAAATAAAAAGCTGAAGTCTAACACCTTCACAAATATCAATTATCATTTTTTCTGAAAAAGACCAAAATAGTTATCTAAAATGAGCAAAATACTTCATTTT